>MU134381.1:5817-115026 GCA_015039355.1 Ramaria rubella | reverse complement strand
ACGGTATGAATACATTTACTTCTTTATGGATCAGGCCACGCGCAGGTGGGTCGGGTCGTGCTAACTAGTGCGGGCAGAGTAGGTACGTAGGTAGGGCAGGGCAGGGTAGGGTGAGGCAACGCTACGATGAGGTAGGTGCGTGGGGCGTGGGGCGTCGTGCGTCGGCGTGGGGCGTGGGGCGTGTGGATGGCGAGGAGGAGGGAGAAGGAGAACTGGGGTGGTTGGGGTTGGGGTTGGGGGAGGAGGAGGAAGTTGGGGGGAGTGAGGGCGGTGAGGAGGGGGGAGTGAGGGTAGGGGGTGTGAGGGGTAGGGGGGTTGTGGTGGGGGGGTGGTGGGTGGGCGGGAAGAGTAGGAGGAGGACTAGTTGGACGTAGGAGCAGCCGCTGGGCGAGAGTCTGCACGGGCAGCGTCTCGCGCGTCTCCTCGCGCGCACGCGCACGCGAACGCTCCCCACGCCAACGCAAACAACCACGCCAACAACAACGCCAACAACGCCAACAACAACGCCAACACGAACGCCAACGCCGACGCCGCCGCGCCCGTACGGCCTCTCCATTAGTTCGGTTCTGCAGCGTAGCAGGCGCAGCAGTGGCGGGGGGACAGGGACGGGGACGGGAACGGGGGGGACAGGCGGGAACGGGGACAGAGGGTGGGGGTGGGGGTGGGGTCGTCGGGGGCAGGGTAAGACGACTAAGCTGGGGCCTGCGAGGACGGGGCGGGGGTGGCCGCAGCCGGATACGCTCACACCCGGGACGCGCCTCTTCCGTGGACGCGGACGCGGAACAACAGGCGAGACAGGCGAGACAGGGACAGGCGGAGACAGGGACAGGAACGGGGACGGGGACAGGCGGGGGGACGGGAACGACGACGACGACGACGACACGGGCGAGTACGCCTACGCCTACTACGTGGCCGGTGAGGTCTAGCTTGCGGGGTTGCGGGTGCGGGTGTGGTTGCGGTTGGGGCGGTGGGGCGGGGGCGGGGGTTGGGGGCGCGGCCGTGAGCGTCGCTCCTCTGAGCGTTTCCCCAAGACCGGGGGACGCGGTTTTCTCCCACACGCCGCGCACGACCACGACGCGCATCCTGACCTCGCACCGCACCATCCTACGCCACCCCCAACCCGCACCCTGGACCCCGCAACCCCAACCCCAACACCACGACGACCAACCCCACCCCAAAACCCCCCCCACATCCCCTACACCTGCAACGACACCGCCGCCTTCCTCACCCACCTAACCCCAACCCACCCTAACCCTAACCCTAACCACCCCAACCCTCACCCTCATCCCCTTAACCCTCCCCCCACGCGACCGCCCCGACCCCTGCGGCGACTCCGGACCCGGCCCCTCCAACCGCTTCTCCCGCGCCATCCGCAGAACACAACAGCGACAGCCTCACCACCGTCGCTGTTCCCTTCATTCGCGGTTCCCTTCCCTCCCTTCCGCTCCACCCGGCCCCCAAGGAAACGTCTCCTATACATATTCAAGTTTTTCTGCTGTGCTTGCTTGCTTGCTTTCTTTGTTTCTTTTCTTTCTGTTCCTGTGGAGTAACATAAACATTGAACACGTACGCTATACGTATAGGCTGGTTTTTTTTACCGGGTCTGCGGTGGGGTGGGATGGGTGGTGTGTACGCTGGACTAGGCTCGTGAATTGAAGGCCCGGGAGGACGACGCGGCGATCGATCCCTGCCATGCTCTAGCGAATATTAAAGCCTAGACTTCGAAATAAAATACCGACTGTATGCATGCATGTATACTAGCCAGCTTTGTCCATTGGCAATTGGAGCTGGCAGGCGGCATGGCACATAAGTATATTGATTGAATCGATGCCCACCGTGACTGAGTACTGAGTACTGACTGACTGACTGACGTGCATACACCCCACCCCACTCAACGAAGTTGAGGAAGACGTCGATGTGTCAATGCGCATACATACATACATACATACACATGCGAGTGCTAAGAACGAAGCTACAGTAAAGAGTCGACGTCTCATTATATAGCCTTACATACGGCTACGGCTAGGCTACGCATACCAAAGTACACGATGCATATGTACGGCATGCACGGAGTGAGTCTGACACATGTGCATGAGTATTGCCAGCGAGCGAGCGGCGCCGTTACAATTCGCCATTCGCCCAGCGGCTCCGATACATACATACATAGGTACAGCCCACCCGACCCCATCCCACCCCGGACTCGGAGGTTCAGCGCGGCAAACCCTGCGGGGGTCTCGACTCTGGACTCTAGACTCTGGAACGTCGCGACTCGGATGCTCAGGCTCAGGGATGCCAGGGTCGTCGGGTCGGGAGAGATTAGAAACGCGTACGAAGGGGTATGTACGTACGCAGAGGCCTGTACCCGTGGTTGGACTTACACGACCGTAATTGGATTTGGAGGGGGTGCAGTGCTGGCGCGGCGGTGGGTGCGATGCGTTGCGTTGCCGCGGTAAGGCTTGGCGGGTCCAGTTCGATCGCGAGGGGGGTGGAAGGTTCGTCGTGTTCGTGATCAGGGATCCGCGAGAAATGGGGTGTTGCAGACGACGAGATGTACGACAGGGTGCGAGTGTGTATAATTAACTGGAGGGTATGGACCGAGGAATGTGCGACGCTAGGGTTCAAGGGAGAGTGGAGATAAGGCGCAAGGGAGCTTGGAGAAAAGCAGGGCGCGAGTAGGACGTGGTGGAAGGAACGAGCGTAAAAATAAAAACTAATGGCCAAAGTGGGGGTCGAACCCAAGACCTTCGAGTTATTAGCTCGACGCTCTAACCAACTGAGCTATTCGGCCTATGAATATAAAGGGATGATGTTAATATTATATAATACACAGCCCAACATTTTTACAGCAAACATGACATCGGTCACGTGGCTGCTTCAAACGTTTCGATCAAGTTATAGCAGCCACTAGCGGCATCAGCTGAGCATTGAAAATTGTAAGCTGATAGGTACTGATAGGTACTACTATAACTTGACTGTAGGTGGCTGTACTAAAATGTCTTTTTCAAGCCCGCCTCGGGAACATAAGAGCTGAGGAAATGCGATTCATGCTTTTATCCAAGGGGAAGTATCGTTCTTGCATGAAATCCGGTGAGAGATTAACTACGTGATGCCCGGCCCCTTCCTCCTCTTGTTCTATCTGCGTCTTCCGTCTCGCTCAATGCCAACAGTTCCCGTGAGCCCGTCAACTTGGCGACCGGGCACTGGGGCCATGCCGAGCTCTCCACGAAAAATGTGGGAGGCAAAATTGAGTATTATACATTACGGGTGCGAACAACACCTCACGAGAGGTCCGCCGGCGTGGATCGGTCAGGGTTGCCGATCTCTGTGGCCCATCGGATATAAATCCAATCTTAAGGTGTGCTGGTTAAAGGATTGATCGTTATCCCACAACTGAAGTGTACACGGTGTACTCGCACCGTCGCTGGTCCCTTGTGCGTCTTGCTGTTGCCGTCTTTACTGACTACCTTACTCACGTGGATTGCCTGTGTGCTCACCACTGACATTGAAACCCCTACGTTCATTTTGGCAACCGGATTTAAGATTATACACCTTTTCAAGATACTTTGTCACCAATGGTAGTGAATGTAGACACCGCCGATATCCTATATTACTACCAGTGAGTCTAGCTCGTGACAACACAAGTTATATGTCAGGATGATTGAAATGTCTATGTAGATTCCTTTCCATCTGTACGAGCTGTGCAGTCCAAGGTATATTCATTTCCTCCTATGATTGACTCCCGGACCAGCTGTGTTGAAAGTGTCAGTAGTAATGCTTCTTTATGACTATTACCTCACGTTTCCAGACGAAGTCCGGTTGATGTGGCAAAGGCCGTTTCGGTTGTCGACAGTCCTCTATTTCATGATTCGATTTCTGCCACTTCCGCACATCATATTCAGTTTCCCTTTCGATCTAGTTACACTTCCCTGGTCGCCTGCTAAGGTAATTATTTATAAGTACGTTATTTTTAATAGGCTCACGCTATCTTGATGCAGTCGGTCTTCTAGTCAATTGTCATGTGTACCAGTCTGAGGAGATGGCGGTCCCAGATGTCTGCAACTTTTCCGCCTCACCACTTCTTTAGAAAATGTGGCTCGGGGCAGTATCACAGGCCAGAATGTCTTGCGGCATCATATTGCGATCTCTTCAGCTGATTTCTCTGTCCAGCGGTTCTTGTTCTACGCACCTATGCAATATACGAACGAAATGTGAAGGTTCTTATCGGACTAGGCTTTATTGGACTAACTGCAGTTGCGCTTAACTTCGTGAGTAAGCAGTTGCTGTGCCTTAGGCTTGCGTTGATTATGTAGGTGCCTATGATGGCAAGCACATGTAATGAAATCGGGACATCACCTGTGCTACTGCGTATGCAAGTCTTGTTCAATTCATAGCGGCACTCTGTCATGCTAACGTATCTCACAGATGTATGCATGGTCAAACAATTCACATGTACCTAGTCTGATGTAGAACGTGTAGCGGAAGTGTTCAGCATCTCTTCGAGGGTTGTATTCGAAGTCACACTGGTCGTCTTGACTATTATGCGGACCGTTCACACCTTCCAACGCCAGGAGAATCGAATGCTTCTGGAAGGGGCCAACCTAGAGTCATTAATTCTGCGAAGTGGTAGGTAATTAGTTGAGATTCAATGATTGAGGTGCTGAGTTGCCGTTAGGTCTCCTGTCCTTTTTGTACGTTTCACATACTCAAATGCAGCATTTTTTCGTCTTGACTCCATCACTTATAGCCCGGCTCTAATATTAGAAACGCTTAGCCTTGTTTCTCTATTTGTGAGCTTCACTTTACTTTTTTGAAGTCTTGTCGTGCTCAGTGTCGATGTGTTTCTTGCTCCGTTCTCAAGAGCAATTCGGTAAGGCTACCACTTTTTTCTGTCGTCAAAATAGATAACACCTGGGAATAGGGTTCACTTGGTATAATGAACGAGTTTACTTTGCCGTGAGTCAATGTTCCTAGATCTATACACTCCTCACAATGACCGTCTGTATAGACTGTCAGCAATCATCATAGCACACTTTCTGTTGGATCTTCGAACCTATGCAGACAATCCCTGCAGTGAAGCAAGGACACTTTCTATCTTCCGAGTGGACCCTCCTAGTCGAGCGCTGACGAGTTTTGGGCAAGAGTTCGGTGACGAAGTGTTAGGGGGTTACAATCAAGAGGGTTCCAGTCAGTAGATACGCGCGGGGTTTCCCCTTGCTACAGTAGGACATATCACCTTGGACATTCGTTGTAGTTTCGACGGCCGTTATGAATCCACGGAAAAAAATACGAAACCGTTTTGTACTCTGATATCCGCAGTTATTGCACGGTTTCGAAGTGGTTTATACAAATGGTTTTTTTTTAAGTCCATAAAAGTAAGGCGGGTGCCATGCGACTCCAGTAGTATGTCGATTTTTTTTTCAAAGCACGCGAGTGACAAACGAACTGACAATTGAGGCGAGCGTTGAAGATGGCGGGACTCGAATCCAGGAAGTGTGACCATAGACCATATGCTTTGTAATGATGTATGTACATGTCATAAGGTCAATAGTGATTAGGTGAGTAACCTGTGCTATGCACGAGCACCCCATCAGGCATTTGCTGGTTTTGAACATATTCAAAATTGAAAAATATATTTCTACCTGGCTACGCATTTAAAATTACATGTATTGAAACAAGAGGCCTTTTTGAAAAGGTGGAAGGCTCTATTTTCACAGGATCCCTGGGATCTGCTGGATCACTTCCCCGCCCGACCTTTTATTTTCACAATTTTTTTTTTGTGAGTTACATGGACCCCCTGCCCCAATCTACCTGGCTCCTAGCTACAGTAACAGCTTCAATATCATTTTTTGGGCTTCTTATGTGCCCCTCTCTCTGCAGGCTGACCAGGCTACTTGCCGACTCATGTACTCTTGCCCTTGGAGGCAGGAAGCTTGAGCTTTGTGAGCTCAACCACCATGATTAAATATTCTTCTTCAAACTCATCTGGTAATCTCTCCCTGTGATGCTTATCACATATATGCTCCTCCACGTTGTAGCTCCAATAGATATAATTGAATCAGTTTTTGAAGTTACACCCCTGGCATATAAGACATATGAGTGTTACAGGCTGGATCTTGACTGGGTCAGTTTTCTCCTTGATCAGAGTTTTTGGGTGTCATAATACTTGGGGAGTCCAGAGATACTGAGAAACTTGGAGAACTGGAAGACTGATGGATCTACATGGGCATTGGCTTCAACTTATGGGTTGCACCCTCTTGGATTTCTAATGCCCTGGTATTTACACCATGGGACATGCCCAACATTTTGATAACATTGTGGACTAGTTGCTCACATAACAGTGGTCGATCAACCAGGAACAATACATCAAATCTTCAAACCAGTCAAATTTGCACAAATAAAAAACATTCTGGAATCTCGAATAGTGTAGAACTGTGGAGGAGAATGTTACCCAGTTGTTTTCTGTAATGCTCAGTTAGCATGTGGGTGGTGATGTTCGATTATTTTGCTTAATGTTTAATTAGCTGGGTCAGAATGACATTTGACTATTTTGCATAATCTTTATGTAGTGTTCTTAGGAGCATTTTCAAGATGATTAATCAATTTGGAATGTATAATGGTGAAATGCCTCTCTTCAGTTCTACATACAAAATAACAACTGTAAATCATACATGTTCAATGGCGCTGAGCCCTCTTGTGGGCTGCGTTCTTCATCATCTACCATTCTCACACACTCTTATCACTCAGGCAGCTGAATGTTTTATTCTGCTCAATCACAAGATCAGGGTCAGGACTCAGGATAACATGAGACACAACATGCTATCAATCAAATGACAATAAGGGTTAGTGGTTATAGACATGTACTTACATGGTTATCCATGAGATGTGCCATGACTCTGGGCATGCCCATGACTGTCAACATCATGATACACAGGAAACACTACTGTTGAGAAAGTTATCCATCCTGAGCAAGCATAAGGTGAAAATTAGAAGATGGACCTACTATATGGATCACGAGATGAGACATCATAAGACCTTTGTCTTCCTAACACTATACACTATTGGGGAGTGCACGAAACAACAGGACATTCCAATGGATGCCCTTGATGGACAAGTGTTTTGAGTCCATCACTAACATGTAAGGCTCCAATCCTGAAGCCTATAAATCACATGAGTTCAGAACCCATTTGGGTTGTGACAGACAGCTCCAAATCAGGAGTTGGAGCAGTCTATGGACAAGGTCTGGACTGGATGATGTGTCGTCCAGCAGGGTTTCTTTCAAAGTAATTCAGTCCCATGCAACAGTGTTATAAAATGCATGAGCAATAGACTATTGCTATCCTCAAAGCACTCATGAAGTGGGAGGATAAGCTACTGGGTCACCAGTTCACACTAGTGACAGACAACAAGGGTCTCAAATACTTTGAGGTGCAACAGCATCTGTCTGATAGACAGGTGCGATGGTGGGAGTTTCTCTCCCAATTCAATTATATCACAGTACATGTACCGGGGGTGGAGAACAAAGTAGCCGACTGTCTGTTGCGCTACTACAAGAATGACAAGCAGGGTGAATCTCACCCTGCGGAGGAATACATTGATGCAGATGTGCAGCTGGATCCAGACAGGGAGTTCCTCCCAACGGATCGATTTGTAGAAATACGAATGGCTGCAGCATGACAGTCGCAACAAGTGAAAGATGCAACAGAGCAGCATGTCATTGACATGCAGCAGATGAATCAAGCAGGGGATGTACCTCCCACACAAGTGGAAAGTAATGAAGATGACAATGTACTAGCTACAGTGTCTGGTGCAGATTCAGAGAGTCTACACTCATGTGTAGAATGTGAGTTTGACCTGAAGAAGGCTGTAGCCACAGGCTATGGGAAAGATCCAATACTCAAGAAAGTGTTGGTGAATCCTGAAGCTCACCCCAGATTTGGTGTGAGAGATGGACTGGTGTGGACAAAGAACCAGTTCAATAAAGATGTTGTGTGTCTTCCCCAGGAAGTTTTTTCCAAGGGGAGGAGAATGGTTGAAATAATTATCGATCATGCACATAGAGTAGTTGGCCATTTCAGTCAATTCAAAACCAACAAGTAGTGATCCGCACGGGTATGGGTAACCTGTGCAGGTCACTGGGTTGGGTCACGTGGGTTTGGGTATGGGTTCGAATGTTCGAACCTGGTGCTAACCCGAGGGTATGCCCAGGTTAGTGCTTAGGGAGAGGGAGAGTGGGCGACGAGGTGCAGGGAAGGAGGGGAGGAGGGGCAAGCCCCTCTGGCATTGCCACAGGGGTGTGGGGGGCCATCCAAGGCCATTGGGGGCAGCAGTCTAAGGCAGCAGTCTAGGGCTGTCCACGAGTCTACCCACGGATCACCTGGACTCGGATCCATGGGTATTTTCATTTTCAAACCCTATACTCGAATCCACATGGGTATTGCATCTGGGTGATCCGAACCCACGGGTTTCAGACTACTCGTGGGTTGATCCGTGGGTATATATTATTCGTTTTCAGCAGACATAGCTAGCTATGTATTAACCCTAATTTTTACAATTTATTTCGTGTTTTTATCTAATTTATTGGGCCCTGTAGAGGCCCCACAATTTTTGATGCACCAGCAGCTGGAGCTTATATAGCTCCACTGTTTGTTGTGCTTTGTAGGTCACGTGACTCACAAAACCTTGTTCGAAATAAACTAAGGTTTATTTCGAACAAGGTTTTGTGAGGTTTATTTCGAACAAGGTTTTGTGAGTCACGTGACCTACAAAGCACAACAAACAGTGGAGCTATATAAGCTCCAGCTGCTGGTGCATCAAAAATTGTGGGGCCTCTACAGGGCCCAATAAATTAGATAAAAATATAAAATAAACTTTCCAAATCAAGGTTAATACATAGCTAGCTACGCCCACTGAAATCGTAAGCCACGGATCCCAAATACCCGTGGGTTTTAGGCAGAATCCCATAATCCATACCCAGATCTGTGTGGGTATTGCCCATTGGGTACCCAATACCCATGGGATCCTTACCCACGAGTTTTCCCATGGATCAACCCACAGGTACCCGTGGGTTGATTTGGACTTGTGGACAGCCTTGCAGCAGCCAGAGCATGCCTGCTAATAAGTGCAAACATACTGGGGCTGGGTTTTCACGCAAAGCATGCCACACCATTAGCATCAGCAATCACAAGGGTAATGGTGACAAAGAAACCACTACAGAAGCTGGTGATGTGGACATTGAATCTGGGATGAGGAACAAGACCTCAAGACACTAACAGCTGCAGATGCTCCTTTGCAAGGTTGTTGTTGAGGTGGGATATCACATGCAGCTAAGGACGTCAACCCATTTTTTTGAATGGGATGATGAGAAGGCAGCAGGGGCTAAGACATTCTATATTCCTTGCTGGTATGTCTTCTCACTTCTCAGGTGTGCCTTGTGTTAATGCCATGTTTTGCAGCACAAAACACAAGATTGATCCAATCAATTACCACAGCCTGAAGTGGGAGTTCTCAGTCTTCTCAAGCACCAGCTCCTTCCATGTCCACCTGGACAAGTATCACACAACTGCCTATGCAAAGTCTTGTGAGGATTCAGGCATTCGAAATTAACTTCCAAGTTTCAAACTACTTCAAAATGTCACACCAACAATGCAAACAACCCTTGACAGTATCATTCAAGCAAGACTCCAAGTATACTCAAAATTCTCTGTTTCATCATTTGTCAAACACCTTGTGAACTTTGGGGTGGCAGATGATTAGGTAAGCAGCATTTTATGAATTCATTGTATCCCATTGATAACATGTACACCAATCTATTAATATGATAGAAAACTGTGAGTTCTGGGATTTACTCCTACTCTTGTGGGTGGATCTCAAGGATTCCAACATTTCTCATCAGACAAAGCTGCACAAGGAGATGATGAAAGCATGGTACCAATGGTTTGTGGACCTCAAGAAGGACCTTGAGGTGAGTGACCTGGTTTCACTTGTGAGACTGTGCTAATTTTTCTCAGGCTGCCTTGGGTCATATGAGCTTTATAGCAAATGCATGGACTGACCTACAACAGTGTCAGTCCTACATTGTGGTCACAGCCCACTGGATGGCCCATGAACTGTGCTCACATGTGTCACAGCTGCATGCTGAGGTGTTGGCATCCCACCATCTCCCATATGACTTGCACAGTAGTGCTGGGGAGGCCCATGTGGTTTTCATGCTTGGCATACCTAGTTTTCCTGCTAATGTCTTTCAAGACTGGTCATTGGACACTCAACAATGTATCCAGCAATGACATGTTCATGAAGGAGTTTGAATATCTCCTGAAGGAGCAGGACATTCCTTTCCATTGGAATCACAATCACATTTGGTAAGTCTTAAATACAAGTGTCCCTGAGCAACTCATCTATGGCCTTCTAGATGCTTCCTGCATGTCATCAACATTTGCATGCAGCATGTATTGAAAGTGTGCAAGGATCCCAATGTCATCAATTAGGTCCCTGAAGAAGGCAACAGTGCCTGGAAGATGGCCATGCTCAATACACCAATTGCCCTTGGCCATAGTGCTGTTTGTGGTCTGTGTGCCTCTGGTCAGTGGTATGAAGCCAAGCCTTCACATTGTGTATCACCAAGGGGAACAAGAACAAGGTGTTTGTGGAGAGTAAAGGTGATGATGTTGTAGTCCCTAAGCAAGTCCTCCTTCATGATGTTGACATGCATTAGGATACTGTATTCTTTATGATACACTGGTTTTGCCACCTTCACCCAGTAAGTCTCATTATACTAACTATCAATTACATTCTGACTATTCCCCATCTTTTATAGGCTGTGGACTACTTCATCATGCAGCCTAAGAATGCTGACCTTGAGGACCTCTGTGTTAGAACCCAGATTCATTCCCAACTTTTCTGCCTTTCTCTGACATATTCTGATATACTTTCCGATATGTTTTCCGATTCATTCAATCTGTTCTGCTTATCCCTGTTCATCTATTTTTAGTTATTTTTATCAAGATCTATATCTTCAGTCTTATGTCCATATTCATCCTTACTTCCAAACTCATATCTGTTCTGTTTTGGAATTCCACACTTTGTATCTTTCCGACTTGGACCGTATCTCTTTGTTATATACGACCCCTGCAAGTACTTCATTTCCTAGTTTGAATATTAATTCACCTTGACTTGATATCTTCTCACTCCATATCTAAGTCTTATCTGTCCTTCTGTTCTCTGACTTCTCCAACATTCTGATCTTCCAAAATACCAGGACATAAAGGTAGTGTTGCCACAACTTTGATTGGGAACTGGTCAAGGACTGAATTTGAAATGCTCGGTGACTCCCAAGGTCATGGTTCGGTCATGGTTTGTGACGGTCATGGTTACAACTATTGGATTTTGGCATGAAATCCATAGTCAGAACTATGAGCTATAGTCACAGTTAACCATACTCGCAGCCAGCCCACTGGCTGTGAGTTTGGTTGCTTTATGCCAGCCACAGACATGTGGCTGGCAATAGTGCCGGCTGCCATGTTTGGCAGCCACTGGTGCTCCAGCACCAGTACTCTATGCCAGCCACACAAATGTGGCTGGCACAGAGTATGGGCAGGCAGTGGCAACAGGGTTGCCACTGCCTCTCTGCTGCTGGTATTGTTGCAGCAGCAGCGGCTGAACTGGGCTGCCAGTGCAACTCCCCCACCAGTACTTGCAGCCAACACTGTGAGTACTGGTGCTCTACACTGGCCACACCAATGTGGCTGATGCAGAGTAGGGGCAGTGGCACACCATTGCCACTGTCCCCTGCTGCTACTATGCAGCCACCAGTGTAACACCAGCAGTACTCACACTGCAAGTACTGCTGGTCTGCAACCCCATGGCCAACCAAGCACATAAAGTGGTTGGTCAACTACATGGTCACAGTCAACCACTTTAAGTGGTTGACCAACCCCCCAGGTCAGTTAAAACCATAGTTGTGACTACAGTTTCAACCTGGGGATTTTCATGCGACCTATGTAGTCAAAGTCGCGGTTGTGGGAACCATGGCTTGGTCAAACAAACCACGGCAACACTACACAAAGGATCCAAGAGGGTGCAACCTATAAGTTGAAGCCAACATCCATACATTTCTGATCCTGAATCCTGAACCCTGACATTCTGACAAGAGGAAATCTAGTTCATACCACTCTGCTTGATGAAGAACAAGTGGGTGGTGATGCAAGACTTTGAAATGGTCTTGATGGTGAGTCATCTTACTCCCTCACATCACACCTGCTGACCTTATACACACAGGTCCCTCACCAAGTCCAGATGGTTATGTGCAAGGAAGCAACACCAGTGCTCTCTGGGGCCATCCTAGCCTTCAAAACATTCATGCCTGCATGGGAGACACTGGGGGACAAACACGAATGGCTCAGGCCTTTCATTGAGGTTGGCCTGGCCAAGGCACAGGAGTATTATAATAAAATAGATCACACACCTGCCTATATAATCACACTTAGTGAGTGCATCATTTTCATGTGACGTTCCAGGACTAACAATGCATGTTCGGTGCTCAACCCCAGCATCAAAATGATGTGTTTCAAGAAGCACTGGGACAGCACATTCATTAGGCAGGTGGAAGAGATCATAAAAGATGATGTATTTCCTAAGTTCATGCTTGTGTTGATTGTGGCTCACCATGACTCTGTAGATGCACATCTACCAGGACCATCAAGTCCCAAAACCCCCTGGCCCAAGCTGTGCACTGTCACACTCCTCTTCCCCAAGCCCAGAGTCATAGCAGTCAATGGCATCTCAATATGGTCTCACAGACATGGAGCTTGACTCAGACCCAGACTCCAGTGAGACCAGCATGGATGACGAGTACACAGCATATATATTGTCACTGCTGGCCCAAGGTCATATTGACCTGGTGAATTTCTGGGATGTAAGTGCTCTATTATGTTTTATTTTCTCTGCTAATACATTGTTCAGATGAACCAAGTGGTGCATCCAACATTCTTTGAGATGGCCATACAGGCATCTGCAGTGCCATGTGAGTGTGCCTTTTCCTCAGGTGTGGAGACCTTGACTGCCTGGCACAACCACATCAAGCTGCCACTAATGGAGGCCCTCCAGATGCTTATATACTCAGGAAGCATTGGCTTCATTACACTGATGATTGGATCACACCCAAGAAGCTGATGACTAAACCAGAGCCAGAAAAAAAGTGTAGACCCTTTGGCATAGTTTAATGAAGAGAGTGAAGGGGTGCTAGGTCTCATTCTTGAGACCCTTGCAGAGGATGATGACTTGTAGGCAGTTTAATGGTAAATATACAAAATTCCATTGTGATTAGCTAGTTGACTGACACCTGTAAGCAACTGACCATGACCATGAACTTAACCATTATTAGTGGTTGACTGCCACCACATAGTCAACCAACTGCTGTTAGTGGTTGGTCAGCCATCCAGGTCAACTATACCCATAGTTGTGACTATGGTTTTGACCCTAGGAAATCAAAGCAACCTGTGTAGTTGTAGTTGCAACTGTGGTAACCATGACTTGGTTAACTGAACTGCAGCAACACTAAATACAAGGTCAGATGGAAGGGTTATGAGTATGAGCATAATGAATGGATCCCTGAGTCAGACTTAGAAGCCCAAGACCTCCTTGCCAACTTCTATTGCCTGCACCCAGGTGCCCCTTGTTGTATTCATATAGTGGTTTTTGACACCTTTTGTCAAATGCCACACCTGTACCTCCAATAGGTGTCAGTGTTGGGACACCACACTCTAGAAGGGGGATGATGTAAGGGGAACCCCATCTCTTCCTTTTTCTTCCCTTTTTTACTCCTGTTATTACTCTATTTCATTCTATCTTCTCTTCTCCTTTTATTTCTCTTATTCTCCCTCAGTCTCATTCTGTTTTGCCCTTCATTCTATAGGTGCTTGTTTAAGTGCCCATAAAGGACATTCCAAGGACATTGATGGGATATTTCCCTTTTAGGTAGTGACAGCCACAGTGGGGTCCTTAGGTTTTTCTCTTTGGATTCCCATCTGCTAGGTATGCATCCACGGCTTCTTGTACACCTACATATACTTTGGATTCCTGAGGCTTGAGTGTGATATTCCACTTCAGAGGTTGCTCTTATACATATATTCTAATTTACTTGTAGTTTTGTTTTGTTCAAGTTGCTGATAATTTGTCACCAATGCAGCAGGCTGGGTCATCAATCTTTGTGGTGCATTGCAGAAATGTCTCAAAATATCAAAGACAAGATCATTAAGATGGCAAAGACATAAATCTGCTTCTCCATCCAATGACCATGCCATGCACATCCAATCACACAAAGGCTATACCACATCCAACTCTGACTCCAAAACCAGTGACAAGTATGTACATTATGTAGGTACTGGAAGAGGAAGCAACAAACTGTTTAATTGATACAATTTCTTTAGAGCATTTCAGTCAGTGGGGGTTTATTTTTCTCAGATTTTGTTTTTAGACATTCTCTCATTTTTGCACCTTGTGCTGCACCCTTTCACCGAGTGGGGGTGTCAGGATTGGGTGCGGCTCTGGGTGCACAGTTGCTTAGCTAATCACGTAATCAATTGTGTGCAGCACGCGCATCTTCGGTCTGCTTTTCTTCTCCGGTCAGCTCTCGCGCCCCTTTCGATCTTGACAGGGGATCCATAATGTGTGGTAACCAAGAAAAATGCCGCTATGAACTACAAGAATATATATGTGTCAAAAGCTTGGCCAGTACACCCAGATTCTCTGCTCTCTGGTATGAATTAATATGGGCAGGTGCACCCGGGTTTATGCCGAGCTCTGACCGTGCCCGACCGGGAACAAGTGCACCTGTGACCGACCTGCACCAAACCCGCAGGTGGACCCGGTCAACGCCGATCCCTGTCGGTCCCTAGTTAGAAGACCAATCAACGCAAAAGCAATCCCCATCTCTTGGTCTAGATGGATGGAAGACCCTGTGTGACCACACACACTTAAACGCTATAATAATGTAAGCGATATGGAGTAGGCAGAAGATTCTGTATGGGCTTCTTGTCAATTTGGCTCTGTAAGCAGCTTGCTTCTCTTTCGTCGGCGAATGTCCATGAACTTTCCGGACAGATGTGCACTAATCAGCCATCTCTAACACCGCGTACTGCAGTTTCAGATGAGTCATTGAGCCTAAGCTCGAGGCCTACATCGCACTGCACCACAATGCTGACTCTCCCGCTGTTGGAGACGATTGGTTGTTCAGAATAAAATAGTTTACTAATCCTTTGCATGCTAGTATAAGGTCAGGAGATACATATCTGCAAGTGAGCGAATCCTTAGCCTTGCGCAAATCCAAACTCTCATAAATTTGGCATGGACTACGATATGGAATGCATTAAAAACTCTTCAGACTTTGTTCCTTCGCTTAACGTACATATCGGTATGTCCGAATGTTCTCGTATGATGTCGTTACATCTAAATTTAAGAATTGTTTGTCAGATGGTTCATCATGGGAGGCTTTGGGAGATCAGAGTCGACTAGGACATTATTATTCTCAAGAGCACAGTAACACAGTTCTTCGGAACGCTGGGTTCATAGATATCGCAGCTTACCCTGCTACCAATAATTATTCAGCAAGGAAGGGTGTGACGGACCAAAGCCGATCAACCCTTAATCCGCAAAGCCACACAGATTCTCTCCCGTGCCAGTGGAATAATGATCTTCTGGAAGGCACATCGAACTATCATGGCGTAACAGTCACACGTAAGTAGACTGTATCATGTTCATATCTTTCGCCGTTGAATTCTGTCTTTATCAGCAGATGGTCTCTATTCCGCAAGTGAAACACGTTCAGATAAGGAACGAGGAGTGCAGTTGTTGCAAGTAAGCTTTGTTTGACACAAAATGTTTTTCTTTGGTTGAAATTCTCACGAAATGGCAGTCCGAAGAGCTTCATACATTCTCACTACATCCAGAAACCCCCGGGACAAGCGTCAGATCTCAACACGCCTGGATCCAAACTGGCACTATATCCACATCAAAGTCTCTTAATCACTTTATTCTTCCTGTCACAGCCGGTAATGTGACAAGCTTTCTATGTGGTTGGGCTGGTTGCAAACATCCTGTCGGTTTCTGTCAAAAGACACATTTGGTCACACACATTCGATCTGTACACCTTCAAGAAAAGCCTTTCCGATGTATAAAGTGGTCAATCAACCTTCCTTGTATTCACACCTTTAACGACTAATATGTAATAAAAATTTTAGTGGGGTATCGTTTGCACGGAAACAAGAAGCCACTCGTCATGTTAACGGCTTCAACCACGGGAAAAAATACAAGTGTAGCTCTTGGTGAGTGATCCAAACTCTCTCCTGGCCATGTCTTATAATAACCTCACTCTTATCAAATACGATAGCCACCAATGTTTCTTCCGAAAACACGCTCGGGATAACCATGAAGATATCTGTATGTTTGGTGAGCAGGGAGCTCACGGTGCGGAGGGTGTGTCGGTCACGGCAAATGATGTTGTGGATTACTTCACATGAGCATAAGCACCGAAATACTGAAGATGGACTGTAAAAGCGTCATGGTGTTCGTGACCTTCGACAGCCATCATGATCCGTGCTGTTTGTTGATACTAGTATAGAATAAGGCTCAATCCCTGTGACAGTCAAAACCTGTTGCTGTATTCAACATCAGCCATATGCTTGCATTCCGGTTTGTCCGTCACATCCGTACAGCATCCGGTCTCGCATCGCGAAGTTCTATTCAATTACAAGTTCCACGTGATAGAGAAACATCGAAATAGTTAATTTCTGTATTCTTCCATCTGACATAGGGCTATGCCCCAACAGACGTAAAACGGATCAAAAAAAAAAAGAGAGAAACATCAACATAATGTGTATGCATACTGAACCTCGAAGTCCGTAAAATCTGTAAAAGTTCATACTTAGTACGAGAAAATCATCAACCAGGGATTCAAGACAATCTAAAAACGAGACGTTAGAATGGCACAAGCCGGGATACCTAGTCATACCGGGAATAGAATGTGACACCCCACGGTGATGCTAGACTCTTCGCTGAGCCGTCTATGACTTTATAAAAAGGACGCCTATACGCACGCTAAAGGAAATATCACCGCCCAATCGAGGCCAGGGACTTGCCATTCCACGGGAATGAGATCCGTACTGAGGATCACCATTGCGGCCACCATCATGAAGGATACCACGAAGGAGAGCCAGAAGCGTTTTAGGATGCGGGGTCCTTCAATGAAGAAGTTTGACCGCTCGACTTCTTTTTTCGTCGCTTGCCAAGTCATATTGTATGAGAAGAGATGTGCGAGGACCGCGGTCGAGAGGTGGATTCCAAGGCCCCCAAAGAAGAAAAAGCTAGTGAGATGGTAGACCGTTGTCGTCAGCAGTATATCGAAGATGTTGAAATGCAGCGACACACAAAAACGGGATCCATGTGATGTTCTCTCTAAACGAATTCATCTGCACACAGTCAGTACATGCACATTCGTAACATGAATCGTCCACACCAGATTCTTTTGGCCAAGTCTGTATTCCATGATCGTGAACCCAATATTTCCCGCACCGGGGAAGACCACCGTGCATGCGAGCCAGATCTCGAAGCTGTGTAGATAGAACCCGTCAATAGAGAAACTAAATCCGAGCAAGATATAGTTCAGCAGCGAGAGTGTGACGCCTGCGGCGATGCCATCTAAGCACATACATGTTACAAAGTCAGGAACAGGTTTGTACTCCGAATAAGCAAAACGAGAAACGCACAGTACGAGAACATGTATGACAGCATGCTAAGTTTGTAGTGCTTTGGAAAATAAAATTGTATACCAGTCCACACATTCAGTGGAAATCACAATACATACCAATGGTGCATCGGACCACACAAACTGCCGCAGTTGTGCATTAATAGGCCCTTTGCGCCACCATTCCACAATTGGGTTGAACAGCAATCTAAACCAATACCCGAAATCAGCCAGCACATCCATCCCGAATTTGAATCAGTCTGCACTCACTCATTACATCCATATGCATATTTCTCCCACCTATTTAATTCATCATCGCATGTAAGTGACACACCCTCCTTGAACCCGCCGCCAGAATACGACGCCCAGCGGATCGAGTAGCCTTTAAGCTGCAGCCGGAGCGCCATGTCGAAGTCTTCTGAGACATTCGTCTCGGACCAGAATTTTTTAATGCCATCGGCATGGTCAATGAACGCGGCGTCTTGAATTGCTTCCCAGCGGAGGAAGCTATACATGAGTGAATATGTTGGGGTTGGGGAAATATGGCGGCTGTACGTACGCGTTGTGTCCGACGAAGGGGGCTACTTCGCCGTTTGCGCAGGCTGTGGACAGTAGAGTCAGAGAGGGATGCTCAAAAAGATATTCAAAAAATGAAATAAACGGCGAACCCATAGAGATACATCTATTGATCCTACGGGTAAAATGTGCAATCCCGTTTTCAAACCAATGGTGCGCAACCTGCATCACGTCTAATCCAGGTCAGTCCATATCCGCAACCCAAACGCACACTCACCTGATTCATGCTGAATAATTGCAACCTCCGGCGATTCCGCCAGCTCCCTCGCCGCATCCCTAAAACAGTCCTCGGGTACGACCGTATCCGAATCTACAAGGAGCACCACTTCCCCCGCACGTATCGCACGCCCATTCGCAGCCCACGGCATCCACCTCCTTCCAGTCTCCTCGTACGTCTCCTCAAGCGCCAGCTGCAGCGCACGCTCCACCAAATCCACTTCCGGCTCCTCACTATCCGCATCATTTGAGCCTTCACATGCAAGCTGCTGCACGAGCTTCTCCACTTTCACGCTGAGGGCAAGAGCGTAATTCATATTGCTGGCTTTTTTGAAGCGGCCTGCGCGTATGAAACCGGAACCGGTGGGCCCCGGGTCGTGCTTCGGACGAGCGACCCAGCCGATCCCGTGCTGGGCGTAGAAGGCTTGACGGGCAGCACGTTCGGCTGGAGGGAGGAGCTAGAGAGAGATGCAAAGGAGGCAAAGGAGGAGGATGGTGTTAGGGCTATGTGGGCCCAACAGGGCATAAAGAAGAAAAATGGGCACCTGCATTCCATCATCATTGATAAATATCGTCGAGGTTCCACCCTGTCTTGCGTACGTCTGCATCGCCTTCTTCAACGACTCTACCGAGGGTGTTCTGCATGTCTTATCAGCATTGAGAACAACCGCAAGCTCGACCGCATCAGGATACTATCTAAAAGGTCATGTAAAAATATTAAGAACGCGCTCACATTGTCTGCTCCAAGCTCTCCTTATATACGGGCATCTGTACGGTCACGTGCGGGAGCTGATCATCCACTGCGCGATTTGGAGGGGGCTTGATGGCAGAATAGTATTTAGAGTTGGAGTGGTATTGAGCAACGGGGCCGATTCTAGAGGTGGGGATACGCGACGGTTGGTCCAAAACCCCATGTGCTCAATGAAAATGTGCTGGGGAGGAGGGGGAGAAGCAACTTACGCGAATCCAATGTTCGCCACAATCTGTAAGCTAAAGAAGAGAGAAACACAGAACAAGAAGGGCATTGTCGCACACAGCGCAAAGCGCGTAGCATCGCCGTCAAGCCTCCATTCTGAAATTAGCACTCCTACCAAATCGAGCAGGTGAGCGATCGACCCACACAAAACGAAAGACACCTACGTAGTCCACTTCCCATGAAAACTACCCACCTACAGCATCAACACCTCACATATATAAACCAATGTCAGACCACTCACAAATCGACAACGCACATCCTAGACCACCATAGAAAGGCGCCAACAGCATAACCTTGCGTTTCTCCGCACTTCCCTCTCTTCCCTCTTCAAAATCAACATATTTTCCCTTGGATTTTTCAGGGTTACGGGCGGGATGTCCGAAGCCCCAGCACGTGCGTCTGGCCTTGTCCTCGCTAGTATCGAACGTGCTCTTTTCTGTAGTGGGAGGTACAGGGTCTGTGATACTAGTAGGATCGGTGGGGACTGGGTTGGTGGTGTAGATAGTGGAGGGGGAGGTGAGGGAACGCATCACGAGTTTGTTGAGCTGTTGTTGGAAGTCGTGGCATGTAGGGATGATACTGTCGAGCGCATCGGACCATACGACGAGGACGCGTTCGTCACGCTGAAGGGTGCCATTTCAGTGCCGATGAGTAATGGAAGGGAATAAGAGCGGGACGAGACTCACAATGAAAGCGGCACACTGCTCCTTATCGGCACGTGGGAGGCGCGCCATCGTGTCCAGGATCTGGATGCGTGTTTCATTGTCGACGAAGAGCGCAGTGGCGGTAGGAGCGCTGCAGTTTAAAGGAATGATTAAGTCTGAAGGGATTTAGAGATAGGAAAGTTGAATGAAATTAATGGAAGACATATTAATCAATGGAGTCGGGCCAGGCACAGACCACGCGCAAATAGTCCGAGATACTCTTCTTCACTTCACCGAAATTTACACCAAAAAGAGGTACTTACACAGTGGCCAAAGCAGCATGCACAGCGGCACTCCGCACCTTGACTGCAACGACAGGATTTAACACACGCACTGCCGCCTCGAACGGGGCGAGCGTCATATTTTCATACGGGAAAACACGGTATTTTGTAGTAGTGGCGGGAGCGAAGACACCTGAGGCATGCGGCGTATTGAGAGCTAGAGTGGAAGAGTGGGGGGTAGGAGAGGAAGAGGGAGTCAGGGAGCGAACGGTAGGCTCAGTGACACGGAGACAGACGCCAGCAGCGAGGTTTTCTGAGAGTGGCTTGAACCATGCGTCGCCCTGAGTCTGGAGGAAGAAAGGTTAGCAGACCAGAACTTTCCGGGTTGGTGAAACGCGGTGCGCGAGGGATCTGAAAATGGCCAGGCCCAGGGACGGAAACCGAACGAGAGATGCGACGATGATATCATCGTGAACGCCACAACGTACCTCACGGAATATGTGATGCAGAATTGCATCGTACGCATCGTAATCTGTGGCCATCTCAGAATCTCTAAATCTGTCAACTAATTATGCAGGAACGGATCCGGCCGCCGTAAGAGATAATCTGAGGCACCCTGGTGAAGGAAGAGAAGGGGCGGGTTTGGTGAGTACCTGTAGGAGAGGAATGTGCAGAGAAACGAGGGGGGAACCTTTTGTAGAGAGGTACCTGTCAATGGTCGTCGTTCGCAGATGAGATCAACTTCTGCAAGGACCGCAGTGTGCTACGACCAAATGTGTGGCATGTAATCTTGACAGGGCACGCACAGCGAATATTGATATCGTGAACACAAGGATACGACAGATACCCCAGAGAATCGCTATCCAATATGAAAATAGCAACATCGGATCGAGGTGCGGCGACGCTGTGACACAATGATATCGTCGAAGTGATATGGCTCTCGGCCGGCATCAAGTTGCCTACTGCTTTTGCATTCGCGTTGTACAACGTGAGAGTAGTTTGCCACGCATGACACAATTTGGGAAAACGAGAAGTTCTAACTTCTTGCGCTGAGTCAGCGGCTGGTCAGTCTCAAGCCATGTTTCCATTACCTCCATGAATTCGTTTCAAAAGAAGTCGATAGAGCATCTCATCTAATTGCATATCGAACAATGGCGATGTATGAAAAGGGTTTTCCTGAACCCTGGTTGACGTTGCCTTGATTTGGCTGATTTAGCTAATTCAGTCTAATTGTGCCCACAGGCCATGGGATGAAGAAAATGAAGCATGTCTCGGCACATTCACGACCTCTGAGCCCATAACACATGTCATGTATGTTCTCGAAGTCATCCTTGATGCCTCGAGTAGGGTAAATCCGTTAGAGGTAGTAGTGAGGAACTTGATTTTAGAGAAAGCTACAAAGTCGAAGGAGAAAGAGAAAAAAAACAGAATAAAGAGTTATAGATGTAGCTCACGAAGTAGCCAAGTTAGCAGCGACGTTGTTTACATAGTCAGTACTCACAGCGGTAGGTTCAGAGGGTAAAATCTGCTCGCCCGTTAGGATAAGCAAAAATAGAGTGGGGCTTGACTTACATACTTATGGAGTCCAGGCGCCCCCTGGAATGATGTCACTTCATTCCCACCTGACTCCATGCTAGGCGTTTATAAAATACGGCAGGCGTGATCGACGTGCATTTATCCAATTGTGAAAGAAAGCTGCCCAACATTCGAAAATTTGGCTGAAGATCGATGGTTCAGAATGAGAGATTGTATGCATCTTTCAGTCGAAAATGACTATTGTTCTTCTGTTCTAGTCGTGCTCGGATCGCCGTTTCGGAACGGTATGAAGCTTCTAAGTCAAACTCGGCATAGGGACTGTAAGAATACTCTTTAGTTGCAAGAGAGCTTTATAAGAAAGCTGTCGCCGCATGGAAGGGGGGTAGTTCTCTATCACGTCACATCGCCACATTAAAAACCCTGCTCACAAATATGGTTGTAATTTTGTTCCTTCATTCAAGTTGACAACACCACTGTTCCTGCACAGTTGATGAAGTAATCGGAGCAGGTGACATGCCTCTCACCTACACGGTCCAATCATCCGCACACGTGAGACATCCCGCTACATCCGTTGTCAGAATGTTGCATAGCTGTAAAAACGGAAACCATGAACGCGCTTCCGGCTTGCAACTTCGCTGTTCGGATAGAAGTAAAATCGCGGCCCTCACTGCATTCTTGCTATGCGGTGCCGCATGATGTCAGTGAAATTCGCGACTCCTAGTCGGAAGGGAGTGACCCACCCCAACATTAAGGGCTGAAACAATTCATCACGAAATTGCTGTGAAAGCCGCGTTCTTCGGTCGTCTAATAAGTCGTACATAGTATATAGTAGAAGCGGCACGATACCGTAACACCTTTGCCACTGGCGTCAGATTAAAGAGGGTGCTTTATCTGCTGTTCGATTTCGTGCGATCAAAACGGGAGACTTAGCCACACTGAGTGGTTGACGCAACTCCGACTTCGCCGTATGAGCGCCTAAAGGTTCGATGCATGAACAGACATTGTGGCCCTCTTACATATAGTCTATCTATGCAATGCATCTAGCTGTTGGTGAGCGTTCAATTACAAGTACGTGGTCCGTATTGTGCTCGTTACACTCTTACTGTAATAATTCATCAGCTTCTATGAGTGAACCGGATTAGTTGTAGCACAATAATTGACGACTCGGAGTGAGCACGATCAATCCTCCCCCCCCTCGTTGTTCCATTAACCTCAGCTACGTTAGCTAAAGAACCCGACATATTATCGATTACGAAAGTGCACCGCAGAAGCAGCGGTGTCACTGCCGGAAGATGCTTTCCGGGTGGTTGTCTCAGGTAAACCCTGATGAGTTAGTCCTGAACTGTGATAAAAACTGTAATATTCCCATTTATTTTCTTCGTCTGCCTCATTCCACCATATAATGCAGTGTCCAATGATCCTTACCTGCGGTACTTTGCATAACGATGTTGTCGCCTGAATAAGCTTACGGAATGTAAGTGAGTTTTCGAGTCATTGTATCTTCACTAACTCTCCGAGTATAAGGACTCTGAGTCCATGCTTTACGTATTTGTCTCTCACAAAGCCACCCGCAAACTTAGTTCTCTGAGATTTCTAGATGTACGAGAGCTTGGAAAACAACGGAAGACATTCAAACCCTCCCTCAGGCTGCCCTTCATTTAACCCCCAAACATGCAATTCTTCATTCAAATTCATCGTAATTAATAGCTGATCCTGTTTTCACAGATTCTTCGTCAGGGCAAGGCGTGGGGGGTACACATTACCCCCAGCAATTCTTTTCACAAGAATACGAACCTTTTTCGTGGACAGATGGCTCAATCAATGAAATTAATGAAGGGTTTTTTGCGCGTATGTAATGTTATCGCGCTAATATCGCCTCTTCTGTGTCATTGTTTTGTTCTTATATATAAATTTTTAGCACTTCCACTGCCCAATTTCTATCCAACTTCCGGGATGTCCTCGGATATAGGGCAAGAACTCTCCTTATTACCCGTAATAATGATTCACACACATCCCTATTACTTTTTTCTTTTTTTCACTGAATACTTTGCAATGGGCAGGCAGCGAATATTCACGACGTGCAGCAGGATCCGGAAAATACCAGTAGATCTCAGCATGCCTGGATCCAGGTTGGCAGTATATCCACGGCAAATTCTCTTAGCCAGTTTATCCTACCAGTTTCAGTGGACAATGTGACAAGCTTTTTATGTGGCTGGAAAAACTGCAAACACCCGGTCGGGTTCACTCAAAAAGCCCACTTGGTCACCCACCTCAGAGCCGTTCATCTTCGAGAGAAGCCCTTTCGGTGTATAAAGTGGTCAGTTCACATCATGATTTCTTGTATGGATACGATTAGATGTTAGTTAACTTTTTACTACTAGCGGGACATCTTTCGCGCGGAAACAAGAAGCTGTTCGTCATGTTAACTCTTTAAATGATGGGAAAAAATATAAGTGTAGCTTCTGGTGAGCGCGGGGTTCGCTTTCTTCAAAATAACCTTACTGAGGAATGAAGTTACCGAGCTTTCGCTCGAAAAACTACTCGAGATAATCATGAAGATATCTGTACGGTTGGCAAGCAGAGATCATAGTGATTGGTTTTCTGGTGGTAACACACCGTGACACCCTTCAAGTCCGTGTACATCAAGTGTACACAACAAGAACCCATCGTTGGGCAGGCATCAAAACCTAATGAGATAAGCGTATAGTTAAATTACATAGACAGCATGTATTGTAGCCCCACTTCATAACATGACATGCATCGTAGTTAGTACAAGAGGCACCAGTGCACAAAGGCTACACACCCCAACAAACGTTAATTTGGATATTACGTATATCAAAAGGCCACAGAGCAGATGATACTAGTTCCTTATAATAATCTTCAAATCAAAATTACCGGAAAAGGCAAGTAAATGACCGCTACAGAATACTGTACTTAAGGAGATTTTTTCTGGCTGTCCCCACGGACTACCATGCTTTTTTAAAGTGTAACTTCTCCCATGACGGTAATACTCTCGGTTACACGTGAACTTTTCTGTGGTACAGCATAGTATCTAACATCCAGCAAAGCCAGTGCCACACAAGTAGTCCAAATTCATAGCGGGCTACCATGATGGAACGTACTTAGGGAGAGAGGAACAAAGAGGTGGCCAAGACGAGAGATATTAAAGCCTGTTGGAATCAGCAGTCTTCTGACCTTCCACTATAGCTTCGATCTCCAGATAAAGGGTTGAGTTATGCTTCACTCTGGAGAAGCAATGTAGTCATGGCTCGGCTATAATGAATGATCACTTTGAATGGGTTGTGACTGGGGTTAAGCCGCAGGGTGGGTGTTCGCAAGTACCAACCATGATGGGGTATATTCTAAGCGGCCATCCGAATGAAAATTCCAAGTTAAGATACTTTGCTATTCGGGTCGCGCGACATAGTCTTGGCTTCTGTACGTATATCACAATCCTTCTTGCCCTTTACCATGGCCACTCTTCTGATTTCGGCAAACTCTTTGGCCTCACGCCGTGCATTTGCTAAATTCTTCTGAGCTTCGTCATGCTTACGATCACTGAAACTTGAGGCAAAGGGTGACAGTAAAGACAAGGGCAAAATGGCGGAAGCCAACGCCTTGGGCCGAGACCAATTAATATGCCACACGGGATCTTTTGACACAAGAACGACTCACAAACACCACAATAAATATCAAAATTCCTTGGTCCCATCTCTCCCGGTTCTCAGCCTCCCATGATGAGGCATTGGAGGAGCCAAATTCATCGGAGCCAGCGCTCCCCCGCCACTGCGCCCGCGTCCGCCTCCTCAAATTTATTTCCTGTTCGTATGAGTCAGAACTCCACAAGTGCGAAGATGGCCTTTTCCCAGAGAGGATAACATAAGCATCTGAGATGGCCTGAAACCGGGAGTGGGAAGTCGCAGGGGGGAGGGTGCGTGCTGTCGGGCAATCAGGATGATGTACTCTCACGAGTTCATAGTCTAGACATAGCGTTGACTGTTGAGGAATTTTCACAGGTACACATACACATATACATAACTCACACCGGGATTTTATATCGTTCTGAGACGCTCCTCTGGGTAAGTGAAAAATTTCGTGAGGGGTTGGATTGGCATGATTCGGAAAAGGAAAGTAACCCTGGTTTGTATGAGATCCAGAAGAGGATGTAGACACGAAACGAGCATGGATAAGGTGGCGAAGAGAGACTGGTAGCCGGGTAAGAGATAGAGACATTGCAGAGGAGGCGTCAGTCGATTGGTACCACTCGGCATATCGGCGCAGGCGCCAAAGGCACTGACATCTAGCCGGTCAGTTAGCGAACGAAATCCCCCTGGGTCCGTCCCCAAGTTCGTGCATGTGGCTCCTGGCAAATTATTCTTATTTACAAGTATAGGTATCCCACCCGCCATCTTAATTATTAACTTAGCTACAGTATGTGAATCTCGTCCTTACAGTAAACTACGAAAGGAGACAAGAAGAGTGAGCAGGTACGGTATGATGCCAAGGACTCTGCACCAACGCTTGTATAGGAGCTGCACCTGTGCAATGTAACTAGAAATACATGAAAAGACAAGACACAAGCAATAAAAAAACCCTGTGGGTAAAAGCATGACTGCACAGGACATACAAAGTAAACAAGCAACACAAGGTAGAGACAAAGAAAGAAAGAAAAGAAAGAAAGAAAAACAGGGAGAGGGAGTGGGCAAGCAGGAACCAAATTTGGCTTGATTTTACTGCTACCTGCTTTGTGCGTTTTTCCCGAAATGTCGCGATCTTGTGAACAAAATTAGCCAAGCGACAATGAGTCTTGCATCTGCTGAACCACTTCCTGACCTGGAGGCCGGCACTCTGAATTTAACATTGTGCTATTTGCTACTGTAGTACCAGTACACTCATTTACCCCCAAACCCTATTAGGAAGTACTCCCACCTCAGTCCAGCACCCCCAGAATCACATCTGAGTCAGCTTGCACTCACTCACACCTGCCATTTCATTGATGAACATGCTGCAACTTGCCTACTGTTACTAGTACTGATCCTGTTAACTAACTATATTGAATTACTACATTACCTAGCACTGACAGGGGTACTGCTATGGCTCATGAGTCTAGCGAGAGCTGTGTCATTGCTGGTGCGCCAAGTGGTACCAATTGACTAGAGACTCCTTGCAGAGTGATCTTACTCCATGCGCTTACATCGCACGTGTGTCACACATCAGCCGGAACCAGTCTCTATTTATAGATGGTGGACACGAGTGGACCGAGACTAGCATTCCAAGGAACTACATGTTCACATAAATTAGAACAAATGTCCATAATAAGTCTAAGCCATTATATTGAGACCAGTCCAGACTCCACAGGTAGATAATGTCTATGGGTATTTTTGTCCAAAGGAAGCACTACCTATCCATGTCGTACGTACAGTATCATCATTTTATCCATTCTATCGATATCATAGTTCCTCTTTATGTAGAATGGGATAACACACGTAATAATTCTGGCAGTGTACGGTCTGTACTCCATAGATACCTCCTTGATCAACTTGAAAGGTGATTGAAAAAAAACCTTGTCCTGCACATATGTGTTGGGATGGGCTGTCAGTAGTTTCAGAAAGGCAAACTATTCGAGGTCAGGGACAATCTCTGAAGAACCTCCCGAACCTCCCTGTCAAATTCAAAGGCCTTCATGATTACCATGTATATGTTTGTGAGAAAATGTCAGATGACTATATCACCCACATAAGAGCATGATAAAGTGAAAAACATGTTGCAGCTCACCACAAACTACACTTATAGGTGAGTTGACATGACAAATAGCTTGCTTGCATGAAAATAACATGCCACTGGAATTGTACAAAGCTCATCAGCACCTGAATGTGGATGAGGGAGCTTTGCTGGTACACCGAAAATGTTTTTCTTGTAGATGCAGAGAGAGAATATGGGTCATTAGGTGAGCTTCAAGTTTTTGATAAAATCCAACCGGATGAGTTGCAGTTGGTCCAACCGTATAAAAAAAACTTGTAACACCATCAGCTGAAACCTGTAAGGATAGGTAGCTCAAAGACTTCATGGTTGAGATGCCACTCATTTGTGTCCAGGTGTGCTGGATTCCATGGGCAGAAAGAAAAATTTGAGACAAAGGTATACCATTTTCAGTATCACCCTGAAAACCAACCCACTGAGAAACATACTAGAAGAAATGTCAAGAGAAGGATGAAGAGTACGTATGACTCTGACCGACCAGTTTGTTCATGGGGTGCCATCACTTAAGCTTAAGTGAAAGGGGGTCTGTAGTCTTTTGGATGTAGAATAAAGGACTCCTTGCCCAACTTTTCTGTTACAATGCCTGCCCATGATTCATAGAATCAGCCAAACAAATCAATGGAAAACCAGCTCCAATGCACAGAAACATTGGTCTTGTGAGGGGATATTACATATATACCAGTTTGTAGTCCCAGGGAAGAGTCAAGGAAGGACTGTGACACCTGGAAAGAATAGTCCTTAAGACCATCGCTGACAGTGAATGCCATGAGAGTTGACACCATGATGCTTATATCTAAAGAACCATGGGATGACACCGCCCCTGGATCAAGTACAGTTCTTTCATCACTCATTTATCAAGAAGCTAGTGGGCTGTCAGGTGACAGCACATCTGATTGCCTTGAACAAATAATAGGTGCAATGCATCAGTACAGTACCCAATTTCACTGATTCCCTGGTTCCAACAGTTATGCTCCTCAGCTCCAACACCAGACTAGGTAGGTGTTTCTGTCTGCATGCACCTCTTGGATTGCACCCAAGTTACTTGGATTTCCTTCTCAACAATTTGTGCTGAGCATGCCTTTTATTGGTTTATGATCATGCACACTGTCCAAATGGTTACAGTTGCAACCTACCTAATGGAATAATCTGGTCAGCAAGTTTGATTCAATGGAGTAACATAGAGATAAACAAGTCTGTATCTGCCAGTTCCTGGAGCTTCTAAGACTCCAAAGTTTTAAATTATGTAACATCTTGTCACCAAACTGATAGGTTCCCCAATTTGATGTGCTTCCCTGTCAGGGTGCAAGCAGAGGGTGAGTGCTAGGAGACTTCAGTGAGACGGATATAACTCTTTAATACAAACCCCATATTGCTTATAAGTTTATGGTGTAGATGAAGGTCTCCCAGATGCATGACATAATTGAAGCAGTTTACTTATAGCAGCGAAGTGCTAGGGAGTTGCCAATTCACCTCACATTGATCTTGCACAATATTTGCCACCTGCTGGAAAATTGGCTATGGCTACTTGCTATAGCCATTGGCCATAGCCATCAATCAGCACTAATCAGCCATGGACCCATGGGCGCACATCTGCGCACATTGGTAGCTTGTGGGTGCCTATATACAATATTAGCCAGTCAGTCCCTAGGCTCACCTGGGACTGACCGGCACCGACGTCCAGCTGAGTGGCAAGTGTAGGCATCTACATCACCTCTCCTCATTGTTCCACATCCAAACCACCGCTGCTGTAGTGATCCATGCCCATTTCCCTCATTCCGTCTTCTCTGTAAATGAGTGGCAGTCATTGCACCCCCCCAACTATGGACAAAAACCAGGTGCTGAGTACAAAATTGCTATCCCTAGTTCAAGACAAATGCAAATGACCTCCATAAGTCTCATCTCATCTGTTCTACTACTTCTCCATTTTCTTTTTCTTTCTTTCTTTGTCTTTCTTTCTGGTAGTATGCCCACCTCTGTCCTGGCGATAGGCCCACCTCCGTCCTGGCAATATGCCCATCTCTATCCTGGTGATATGCCCACCTCCATCCTGGCAATAGGCCCAATCCTTTCTGATCCTGGCAATACACCCACCATCTGTATCTCTCCTCCACCCTGTCATTGCCCTCTGCACTTGTCTACAATAGTCACATGACTGGGGTTGGGGTGGCATCGTGCCGAGGCTCACTGCAGGTCTGCAACTATTGTGGGTGAGTGGCAAGCCTTCCTGCATACCACCTGAGCTATTGCTCAGTCAGCCCAACCCCACAGCTCTATAGATCTCTATCCGTTCTTCCTCACGCATCAATGCTAGTTGAAGCTGGACATGGCACGGCCCCCTTGCCCACACCTGCAGTTGTCCCACACCAGCCACACCCTGACCCTGACCCCCTGGGGCTGCAATGCCTTCACCGCCACCACTGAGCCCATGCTGGAGGAGGATGCTGGTGCTGGAGTGGGAACAAGAAGGAAATGATGTGGGGGCAAGAGGATGGTTGCACATGTGAGGGGTGGGACACTGGGGTGGTTCAGACTTGACAGGCATGGGGAGGGAGGGTATAGGTTGGCACCAGAGGGGTGGGGAGAGGTAGCTGCCATGGGTCAGTTGCGTTGCACTTGCTGGTGTCAACAAGGATGTGATAGATGAGGTGGCCCAAGGTTGTGACGCATGAAGCTTTGAAGGTGCAGGCATACGTTGGGCATGTGTGGCGGTGTGTAGTGTATATAGTGAATAGAGACCATTTGCTCGTGCTTCAAATTTGGAGATGGATTAGCTATTTCTAGACGTCATGTGGTAAATGATGTCAGGGTCTGGACCAGTCTAAACCTCCCAATGGCTATGGCTACTTGCTATAGCCACTTTCCCAGCAGGCGACTTTTTCCCACGATGCAGACGGGAAAATTTTACCATTGAGTTAATGACTTAGTCAGAAGCTGGAGCTCTGGTGATTATGGTCAAAAGAGTAGTCTTTATGCAGTAATCAGTTGATTGTTACCATTCGGCATATTGGCCAGCACCCCAATCTCATTGACAGCGGTCCGGATGAGGCTTAGCAATATTCCCCTGGAATCCTCGAAAACTGGGTTTACCTACTTTGCTGGATTTACGCTGGTCCCCAGCAGCCAGCTTTCCAGTGCATTGGCCACTCTCCCTTCATGTTCACCCTGCCACCCACCTGCAGCACACAACATGGGTTCGTAGCTTCTGTGCTGCTGCAGGTCCAGGTACAACATAAAGGTATGTTTTTGACTTTTCACTTATTTCCCAATGCTTACCACTGCTATGCCATTTTATAGCAGAATGGCCATGCTGCTTTCGTGACCATACCATCCACCATCATGTGATTTATGGGATGGGCTTTTTCTCTCTGTATCTGTAAGTGCAAACTCTTTGTTTATTTCCGCCCTCTCCAGATTACTAATGCTCTCAACAGAGATCTTGTGAACTATCCCTCCATTCCCTCCCACCTGCTACCTCCCCTGATTTCTTTTCAATCTTTTCGCCCCTGTCCTGTTCCATTCCTGGGACTACAACCGCTGAAGACAGGACAGTCAATGGTTTATAAATGTAAAATTCTGTAGTATTATAAAATTTGGTTGATATATTACATAAATAGAAAAATCATACAAATCAAAGAATAATAAATGTTGGATGTAGAGTCTGTTTTGAATCACTGTATTTGCTATTACGAGGTTTTGTGGATCCCAATGTGATCCACTTTGCTTGTATTGCATTGAAATAGAGCCTCTCTGTCTTATCAATGGGCGAGGATCCCAATCAAACTACGCACACTGCTATGTATGTTTGAGATCTGAAATAATGCTACTAGAAAGAGTACCTGGGGACTTAGAGTGATAGCTTGCCTTTTTTGACGTTGATGGGATCAGGTTATCAGCCGGCATGCTGAACGGTAACAATCGACTGTGAACTCTCTTTATGAGCTCTCTCGTGCTTTTGAAAGATTTAAGCTTGTATTGAAGCAACTCAAGTCATTTAACTGCGCGCGCCTTTCTCTTTATGATGTTTGAGTCAGTGATGTGGTTTCAGATCAAATACAACCCTAAGCCTTAAGATGTACAAGGCGTCCTTCGTCAAAATTATAACGTCGAGATTGCGCTAAAGAAAGTTTAGTCCAGAAAACCTATTTGTAACGAAATACACAACGGTTACTTTCCGGGCCTAAAACACCCTTCTTGCAGCCACTCATCAAGTGCCAACTGGAACAATCCAAGCCCAGAGTAAAAAGGCTCCTGTGCGACAGGACTGTAAAATCCTACGGTTTTGAAATCTAAATGGTTCGCGTCCGGCGCGAGTAGGACCCGTAGATCCGAGACGTGCACCATTCCGGCATGTGTGAGACCAAAAAAAGTTTGGGAAGATGATGATGGAACAGTGTTACATCTAGATAAGTCATAAATGAAGGCCACTCTGAGAGAATAAGCGCATGGAGCTACATACGGTGGAACAGCAACCGTGGGATTGCGGCGAGGAGCGTTATCTTCGATAGATGCAAGACCCATCGTTCTCCAGGGGTCAACTATGAGTGCGTGCACCAAATATCACCATATACCCGCGAATAGAATACAGAACTCTATGCTCACATTCTCCGTTCGTCCAAAAGACATTGGTTGGATTCATATGCCATCCTCCGTACCTGTTAACGTTTTGGACACGTGGGCTGGAAGGAAGTATGCCGGGGAAGGGGAAGGTTTCGTTGCACTGGGACTGAAAGAGCGAAATTGATAGGAAAGCAGTCTCGATAGAGCGAGGATTCTGAGGGTCGCCACGCTGATAAAACCCTGTTGCAGACTATGAATCACTTGTATAGGTGGTAGATGCCGCAAGAGTGACACACCGTACTCTGAGCAGTACTGCCACATCCAGCTCAGATCCTGAACTGGGTCATCTTGGTCTGCGTCTGCCGCTATAGCAATAGTCAACACTCCCGCCTCCGATAACAAAATAGCTCAAAAAGTCGAACCTTCAATTGCATCATAATCCAACTCGGCGAGTGCAATTAAGAAAGCATTAAATGCGGCTTGCACACCGTTCGGGTCGGAGGCTGCTATACCTTGTTCGAAAGCTAAAGAAGTGAAATTGCGTGTCTCGATGTTTTCACAGAATGGGGGAAGGGTAACTGGTCCGTAATACTAAGGGAACGGATGATCAAAAATTCCACGAGGGAAATGATAAGTGTACCCACCTGATAAAAGTCCAACGGATCCATAAGAATACTTGCTACATCGCTATCATCCGCGGATGCAGCTTGCTGCAGCGTCAAACCATCAGCACCCGTCGTATTACCACCCGGACCACTGAGTCTGGCTTTTAAAAGGGCAAACTTCATTTCATTCACGGCTGCTTTATTCTTGGAGTTCATGAGGGTATCATCGACCAGACGTGTCACGGCAACCCAGTCATTGGAACAATTGCGAGGTAGGCTACGTTCAGCCGCCTTATAGTAGGACGCCATATCGACCTGAGCCTCGACAGGGGCAGACGAGACCCATGCAGCGTGAATGGTGGATGGGTTGCGTTGACGGAGAAGGGCACCTTCATTTTCGTCAATGTTAAAAGAACGGTCAAGATTGATTTTTGCTACCTCTCACCCCTGGATACGATCCACCAACCCATACCCATGGAGATGTGGTGGGTTTGAGTAAAGAAGAATTAATTCCGTTTACATCAAGATTGTCCGCGAAATATACGACATCCTCAAGTGCTTGTTCCGTAGTGAGAAAGCGCCATTGGTCTCCAGTGGTGTTCTTCTGCTGTTAGATTAACACAAGGCATTAATAGGAAAGTAGAGAACGTACATTGACTGGAAATGGTAATGAATCGCCATAGAATCGATGCTCCCAGAGAATGGCGAGACCCTTGTATCTCTTAGCTAGACGCATCACGGCGGAGAGACCATGGTATTCCTTTATTTCTCGCCGTCATATGAGGGCTCACGAGATTGAAGACGATGCCCACCTGAAGATAATATGGTAGCAGGGGCTCAGCGTTTTGTTCCCCAGAGTCAAACACTGCACATAGAATTGGTATACGACACGTGATATACCTGCGAATATACTCACAGAATACGGGACCACCAGGCTCATAATATGTTTGGTTGATCCAGTAACGATTCTTGAAGGTGCGCGTGTCATTTCCGTCAGAAAAGTGATCAAGAGGCAGCTGATCATGAATTATGCTAAGGATTCTACGTGTCAATATGCTACATGGAAATAATTCTCACCTCAATGTAGAGCGGGAGATTTTCAACTGTCGAGGTGGCAGGCACGCGGGGGAAGACCTCCTGAGGCTTGAAGCGAGGAATACGTGACCTCATATTGATCATACTGCGAAGACCTTGTGCCGCCATAACACCATAGCCAAAGAGCAGCAGGGGGCACAACATCGAGTACATAATTGGGGAATGGATGTGCTGCAACAGTGCAAGAGCAGCACGAGGCAACCTATCTACCACGAGTGCGGCAAGCACTGATAAACGGTCAGGAAGTTCCATAGATTCCATTGATACAGTACCTCGAAGGCCTCATGACATGATATCTACTCTGCTCCATACGGTCCGGGGTAACTAGATCCTAGGTGGTTCTATTCATATTGCTGGCAGGAGGAAGCTGCCATCTGGACAAAAGAAAGTTGATTTGACAAGGAGAGACTCACGATCCAGCTCTGCATTTACATTAATATTATCCAACTTGATTCAAGTGAGAAGGAGGTGTTTAAAACACGAACGTGCGGTAGCGTTCGGCCCATTCATGCCGGGGCAAGAAGCCTCGGAATGAACCGTGAGAAGTCACGTGAGTATATCAGTGCAAGTCAATGCGACTGAGCATGCTGTCAACATGTTGCTGGCAGGTCGCAAGTGGCATACAGCTTCTACCTCCTCTCCCTATGCTGTAGACACGATAGATATACCAACCACGAGACGCATTATCCACGAACGGGAAAGCGCACTTATGCTAAATGGGGCGTAAACGTTCCTGAATAGTCACTGATTTACTCAATCGTGTTTCGGCGTGTTGACGCCTTATACAGGATAAAATGGCGAGTCTTTTCCGCAGCGTCCCCTCATCACACTCTCTGTAAGTAACATGTTTATGTGGGTCTCAGCCATTCTTTCTGCCCTTACGGGCGTTGCCCAAATTTCCGCTGCAAGCGGCGGTCTACCTGTCGACAAAGTCTACGGTGTGAATGTGAGTTTTGCTCTGATCCTTCTACTTGCTTCGCTAGTAGTGAGCTGGATGTTTCGCAGTTGGGTTCATGGCTCGTGCTAGAGCCGTGGATGCTTCCAAACGAATGGGTTTCCATGGGAGGCGAGACGTGTTTCGAAACAGGCTCTTGTGCTACTTGTGCTGCCTCCGAATGGGGTCTTATGAAGAAATTGGGTCAGGAGAAGGGAGACCTTGTGTTCCAACAGCACTGGGAGACTTGGTTCACCCAAAGCGATGTGAACAACATCAAGAACGCCGGATTAAATACAGTCAGAATCCCTGTGAGTGTCGTTGACATCTTTAAACGGGCAACCAACCCTTATCCGGTTTACTTGTGTACCGTTTGTTCAACTGCAAACTGAAACTCCGAACAGCTTGGTTTTTGGATCATTGAAGACCTTGTCGACCGTCAAACCGAGTTTTACGTGAGTACTTTCGTATTTCTACTTCTGATACCTGTATTTACTCCAGTGATACAGGCTCGTGGTGGGCTGAAACAGCTTGTGAGTTTTTTCATCTCGCAATTTCGCAGTCTTAATGAATAATCTCTTGTATGTTGATCGTAGAAACGGGGGATTCAACAGCTAAAATCTGCCGGTATAAATGCGTTGTTGGACTTCCATGCCATGCCTGGGGTATCCAGCTCTCTTCAGATGTTTGCTGGTAGATTCGTTTTATTGTATTTTAGACCTAAACTTTCCATCGTGCTTATAAATTATTTACTTTCTAGGTAATTGCACCCCCAATGTCGAGTTTTATGTTCGTGCTTGTCTCTCACTTCACACAAAACTTTTTTTTTTAATCTTTTTTTTTGTTTGGGGTAGACTCCCCCGAACTATTTCCGAGCACTGCAATGGGCCGCCGTTACAACATTCATCACGCACATCGATCCGGCCTTCAGCTTGGTCTTTGGTATTGAGGCTGTGAACGAACCACTCTCGGATTCTACTATGACTCCTGGGTATGGTGACTGTGAGTATCACAGAATCCCAGACACATAGTCGACTCCTCTGAGTCAAAGACAAATTGCCCCAAAATTGCCTCCTCCTGTGCATTTTGTTTCTAAATATTCTACAGATTTAACCGACTTCACGCTTGTTGTTCGCGCGGTCGAGTTGACCCTGGGTATCTTTTGCCCTGGAGTCGACTACACTTCCCACTTCAATCTATCAACTGCCAGTGCCAACACTACTCTCCATTCCAACGTAACGCTGTCCAACAATAGTACTACCAACGAGACCATTCCCACGCTTCCCACCCTTGCAACCCTCTTGAGCGGGCGTGTGGGTCAGGTCCTCACGTCAATTATCCCCATCCTAGCAAATGTTACTATCGAACTTGAAGTCGATAATCCGCTCAGTGGCCCGACCTTGGGGAGTTTACTCGGCGGGGTGAATAGGCAATGCTTGCACACGACGTTAGTGCACCGTCGGTGGCCAAGCGTAGTATTGAAACACGAGGAAATTGATTGATTGGTGTGTAGGTTCATGGATGTGTTATGGCAGAACGTGCAAGGGTTTAATCCCGCGGACGCTGTCATAGGGCCTGCCGCGTTCGACGATCACCTCTGTAAGCGCTCCTGACATTCTTAGCATGTTGCTGCAAAACTCATTTATTCTGTCAGACTACTCCTTTGGAGGTGTCGCAGACCCCAATCCAACCGCGTACCTTACATCCATCTGCAGTTCGTATCATGTACCACGCTCTTTGTAGTTGAACGCATCCCATTAACGTCTACGTGAATGGTGCAGATCTACCTCGCGTACAGAACGATACTACGCTGGGAAATTTGCCTATGGTATTTGGCGAATGGTCGATTTCGACCAATTTCAATGCGGTTCGTGCATTCAAAGTTGAGCAGCGCAGACTACTTACCTTCATCCCTGCACCATAGACGGATGCGTTCCTCACGCAATGTAACTTTTAACACCTCCAACTTAGTACGAAACTTATGCTAGTGGATATGCAGGGGCTGACGCACAGAAGCTAACGTATTCCCAATCATCCGGCTGGATGTTCTGGGCCTTTAAAATAGAAGATGGGTCATCAGATCAGCCTCAATGGTGCGGTATAATCAACTTCTACCCACGAGCTATTCCCTTATTTCGAGACGCCGACACATTCAGGGATTATTTTACCGCTCTCGCCGCTGGTCATTTCACACCCAACCCGGCAGTTCTGAACGATCCCCACGTGTGTGATACTTTTAGGGCATAACTTGGTATGCCTTTCCTTTCGTTACCTTTCGGTTTTCAGGGCCACACTCGTTTTATATCATCATATTGTACTCTTGGCTTCTCGTATACCTCTTCTGTGACGAATCTTAAATCCACTTCGTCATTTCTGTCCGCGAATGTGGAGTATGTAGTGCTGACCCCAAGGGGACTTGAAGATTTAAATACCAGATGGACGGCTTACGTATGGGGGAAGTCCCCTCCAATCTGGCTGAAAAGCAAAAAAAGTCCATGGAAAGCTCAAAAATATCAATCCGGGAAAATGTTCAAAAATTCCTCAAAATTTTATCTTTCAGCTTGTAAGTGCATCTCACATGACCTTTGACAGAACAGGTCCTCAAGTGTGAGTTGAAGAACTGAGGATTTAAATACCAAAAGGTGGGGACCAGGAGTCCACTCAGATCTTGTCAAAAACGCAAAATTGTCTGCAGAAAGTAATGTACATAGTGAGAGAGGGGATCTGTGTAGACTAAGGTAAGAATTCCCAACGATAGACTCGAATCGTTATATTTATACACTACCTGTAGACTAAGGTAAGAACTACAAGAAACGTTAGCTACATACTACATAATGTGACTAATGGCACTTACTTCCCAACAATAGACTCGAATCGTTGGGAAGGACTATACTACATCCAGAACACGAATACATATAGTTGTTTCAGAATTTAGGGGACAAACGCACAGGCCATGCAGCAGATGACGAAACTTGCTGACTACTCAATGGTTGCCTATATTCCTACACTCCCCCTCGAGCGTTGAGTCCACAAGGCCAAGGAGTTTCGAAAGGTACGTGTATTTTGATGGAGAAAGAATCTTTGTGAAAATGTCTGCTATCATTTCATTTGTAGGCACGAACTTTAGCGCAATAGTATCGTCTTCAATTTTGGACTTGACGAAATGGAATTTCGTATCGATATGTTTCATTCTTCATATGGATTTTTGATTTTGCACAAACAAAATCATGCTTTGATTGTCTTCATAGATTGTAGTGGGATTCCCAATGGTGAGTCCAAGTTCCTTTAAGAACCTACATGTCCAAAGCAGCTCACGCGTGACTTCGGATAGAGCAATATATTCTGATTCCATGGATGAAAGCGCTATGACTGTTTGTTTCTTGGAGGACCACGAGATAACACCGTTACCTAGAAATATGACGTATCCACCAATAGATTTCCTATCTCATGTATCTCCTGCGAAGTCAGCATCGGAATAAGCATGTAAGTTCAATTTTTCACCGCCCAGGCATAGTTTTTGATCACATGTATGGAAAAGGAATTGAAGGATACGTTTTGCCAAACCCCAGTGCATTTCGCTCAGATTCGAAGAGTATTGAGCGAGTTTGTTTACAGCATGAGCGATATCGGGTCGCGATACTACCACGGTAAACATTAGGCTACTGATTAGTTCATGATAAGGTAGGTTTTTGGATTCTTCCTTTTCTGTTTCCATATCTGACAGTAAAATATTTGCAAAGTTGATGCCAAGAGGTAAGGGAGATTTCGTTGGTCTTGAATTTTGCATGTTGAACTTTTTCGCTAGGTCTTCAATATAATACTTTTGCAATATGGAGATAGTATGGGATTTATCATCACAACTAATCCCAGATCCAAGTATCCAGTGAGCTTCGCTTTCACCTGATATTTTGAATCTTTCTCCAAATGCCTTTTCTAGGTCGAATAATCTGTTATCAGAACTGACTGTAGTTGCATCGTCAACCCAGAATCCAACGATCGCCCATGTTCCGTCATCCCATGATTTATAGAAGACCGCCGAGTCGCAATCCGAATATTTCCACTGTAACGTTTTCTCCATAAATTCCACCAGAGTTTTCCTCCATTCATTCCCACCTTGCTTTGTCCCATATAGTGCTTTGTTCAACTGCAACGGTAAATCTTCCCTTCCCGGTACTTTAAAACCCTCTGGTTGCTCTACCCAGACTTCTTCCTTTATAACTCCATGAAGGTATGCGGATTTTACATCGAATTGGCGAATTTTGACTCCCGAAACAGCACCGATGGTTAACAATATTCGAAGTGATTCCCAACGCATGACAGGTGCATACGTCTCATTAAAATGTAATCCGGGTATCTGACTATACCCTTTTGCTACGATACGAACTTTACACTTGGTAATTTTGCCATCCTGTCTTGAAGTTTGTAGAGTTGTACCCATCTTCAGTACATGTGTACCTTTAGGGGGTTGAGTAGGAGGACCGAAAACTTCATGGTCAATCATATTCTGCCATTCTGCTTGACGTGCTCTTTCCCAAGCTGCTCCTTCCTCACCAGGTAAGTTCAATGCTTCCTCAATACTTGTCGGGTCTCCTTCAATAATTGGCATGATAGATTCTTCTTCTTCGTTTTCTAACAAAGATTGAGCTTCCCCGTGTTGACGACCTGAGCATGTTGATCCGATCAGAAAATCAGGTACATCAGACACTAATCTCATTTTGTTTCGATTGCTAATGACATTTTCGGATGTAGATGCCTCTTGAGATACTTGCTCCCCCTGATTGGCAAGATCTGATATGCGAAGATGACGTGGAGGGATTCGTATAATGAGCCTCGGTTGAGTAGGAGTTGTTGGCTGAGAACTTGGGGGTACGTTATCGGTTGCTGTGCTATGGCTAATATTTTGGGTCATAGTGTCTTCACCGTAAAATGCTGGCATGGCTGGGGCAACTATGTCTTCGTGGAATATGATATCTCTGGCTTTCTCAATATGTTTTGAACCAGGATACCACACCAAATAGCTGGTTGAATAGGGCTCATATCCTACCATATAGCCCATCTTCATATGTGAGTCCCATTTGCAGCATTTTTCTTTAGGTACAGCGATGCTGACTGGACTGCCAAAAATTCAAAGATGCGAGAGATCAGGCACTTCTCCAGTAATACGTTGAAGGGGAGTCATGCCATCGTTTACACGGGTAGGTGACCTATTGCGTAAGTATGCCATGGTTTTGACTGCCATTGACCACATGTTTTTAGGCATCCAGGATGCATACATCATAGCGTGAGCTCCTTCGGTATTGGTGCGAATCGCTCTCTTGGCAACTCCGTTCTGTTAATGAGTATAAGGAACGGAAGTATACAAGGTAATACCTCAATCCTTTAAAATATGTTCCATTCTTTGCTTCACAAATTCTTTTCCATTATCAGCCATAACACCCCTCACTTTAGCTCCATAGCCTGTTTCAAACTGGGTTATGAAATCTTCGACTTTCCCAGTGACTTTGGACTTGAATGTAAGTGTTTCGACCCAGGTTCCACAAGAATAATCATCCACTATGATTAGAAAATATTTCTTTCCATCTATACTCGTGGTTTCCATAGGTCTGGCAAGGTCCATATGTATCAGTTCTCCAATGTGAGTTGCGCGTGTTCTACCTGTCTTGAAAGGTAATTTATGTTGCTTTCCATGTATACACGCCATGCAATCAGCATCATAAGTCAATTCTTCATCAATCTCAATTCCCATGGCAAATTTCTTTGCTAGATCCCTGATGGCAGCGACGTTAAGATGACCCAAGCGTTGGTGCCACCTCATGATGTTTGAATTCATATCCCTGGTGAGTGCAATTATTGTCTCGTCAAGACAGCTATCTAATTCTTCTTGTGTAGGGTTGTTGAGTATTTGAGCAACCAGAAACAGATTATTGGATCAGATAATCGAGAAATTCGCAGGGTAAATATTTTCCTTTTCTCGAATATCTGCCAATAATTGGCTTTCAGGGTCAATAACCGTGCATCCAGATTTATCCAAAGAAACTGTGAAGCCATCCTTGATAAGTTGGCCAGGCGAAAACAAGTGAGTATGGATTTCCAGCACCCATTGGACATGGGAAATAACAATTATATGCTCTTTTCCTTGATTGCTGACTCATATTTTCATTATCCCCATTCCTTTTGCTTCAACTTTAGCACCATTTGCTGCCATAAATGACCTGGGACTTGAGAAAGGTTCGTAATCGTGTAATTCTTCGATTTTCGGTACGAAATTTCCCAACGCTGCTGTATCAATGAAGCAGCGCCTCGTAATTGGACCCTTGCCTAAAAACATTGAAGTGTCTATCGTCGCAAATAAGCCTTGCGCTGTGGGTATGCTGCTCCCTTTGTTTTTGTCTAGATCACCGGTCTGTGAGTCTTTTTTCGTCTGCTGTTGGGATCCACCGCTACCGTTTTTCTTTTTAAGGAAGGGCAATTATGGGCCCAATGGCCTTGCCCCCTGCAATTGAAGCATCCATTAGAACACTTGACGCACTTCTTTACAGGACTCTCCTTTGCGCCTTGCACATTGTTTTGAGATCCCGACCTTTGAGGCTTTTTCTTCATAGCAGCAAAAGCTGAGCGCTCTGTAGTAGTACGCAACCCTCATTTCATTTCAATCTGATGAAGATTGCTGACAATTTTCTTGACCGTTGACAAGCATGATACTCGACAGCGCCTACTACACTACAAAAGACGCTCATTGCACACACGCCTATCATCATCAGCTTTTGCCAGACCATCATCTGCTGTGCTACCTCCAGTCTGCTGGACACATCATCTCCACACTCATTCTATTTTTCATCGATTCTATTTTCAATATGCCATCCAGCATTACCGCCACCACATCCCATGATTCGTTTCAGATGACTGCCAAGCCAGACATACACGTTGGACCACGCGTTGAACTTCCTAGTCGGTGTTCTCCCCTTGATGTTCATTTGTCCAGTCCTCCTCCACAAGTCGCACATCGTCAGTACTATCCTCTATATGTTGAATCTCCTGAAGGTCCATTCCGAGTATTCCCCTCATATCCTCCTTATCGCATTCACGATTGCATATGGGTATTCGATCCTGTCTTCCATGCTCCCTTCTATGTCATCGGTTTTGACCCAAACTTTGAACCAGTGAATGGTTGGCATCGTATCGTCCTCAGGAATAACTGGTACATCAAAGAGCACAGACCAGGAACAGAGATTTGCTATGGTTATGTGCCTAAGGACTTCATCAAGCAGGACTTGTCTTTGTTCCCTCTCTGGAGGAAATTCATATCCAAGTGTCGTGATTGGTTCAAATGTTTCTGAGTCGTCATCAAGTCACATGACTCACTTACTCATCTTCGGAGATATTTGACAAGCAACTGGAATCCTATTGGATGGCTATGACTCATTTTCTTCACATGACTCACTCGCTTCTTGGCTGTACTTCTATTTCCAATTGTTCCACATGGTCTATTGTCTGTGACTCACTTCTATTCTATTCCTGGCTTCTATTTCAAATTTGCTGCCACATTTCTATTCATTTCTTCGACCACCTGACTCATTTTTCCATTTCCTTACAAACCATCTTCCTATTTTGGTTTTCTGCCTCTCGCCGTTAGTCATTTCTCCTGTCTGCTGTCAACGACATCGTTGTATGGCATACTCGCATCGTTTGTTGTTCTGCTCATGTATATAAAGGCTTGTTTTGCCTTAGTGTACCCCAATTCACCTCTTTCAGTTGGATTCACTCGTCTAAGTCTAAGTCTAAGTCTACTGCTACGTCTACTACTACTACGTCTACATCAAGGCCAGCTTTGTCAATCACGTGACATTTGCTGTTGTATCTCGTCTACGCTTACGTCAGTGTATTACATCATCATCATCATCACTGCTACGTCTTCGTCTTCGTCCTTGTTCTACTTTTGGGGCTGCTGATAGCAAAGTGCACTGAGCCAAACACCAGTGTAAGTAGCCATGCAACAACAACACCACTACCCACTGTCTTTTGGATCTATTTCTGAAAGTAAACTGACACTGTGTCCTTGTCATAGTCAATCGCATTGACTATAGTGTCGAATTCCTCTGGGAGTGAATTGATAAAGAAATTAAGGTACAATGGTTCTGGAACAGAACGGCCGGCTTCAGTGAGTTTCATCCTTAGCGCATCCATCCTGGATTTATGCTCTAATATTCCAGATCTGTCGTATTGAGCGCAAGTGATTTCGGCAAGTAGTGTTGCCCTTGTGTTCACCAGACGATTCCCATACACCTCACGAAGCGTATTCCAAGCCTTCACAGGGTCTCGACTATCCCAGATAGATACCCTTTGTTGGTCTTCAATACGCAAATCAATTTCGGTGTAAGCCCTTTCCTGTCTCAGTGCCCATACTCTCTCTAATTGAGTCTCTTTATCAGTTGGAGCATTGGGATCAGTGCGAGTGGGAGCACTAAATGTCCCAGTAACCACCTCCCACTGATTGAGCGACCTCAAGATCGACTCCATGCTAGCGCTCCAAGAGAAATAGTTGTCGGCATGTAATTTTGAGAATACCTGGTACGCACTACCAGTGCTCGTCTGGTAATCTTTCAAGTCTTCTAGGCTAATCATAATTCTGATTTGTCCCAGTTTTGTCTTTTAGTGCAGTAAGATTGGACCGGGGCCCATAACCTGAAGACTAAGGTAAGAATTCCCAACGATAGACTCGAATCATTATATTTATACACTACCTGTAGACCAAGGTAAGAACTACGAGAAACGCTAGCTACATACTACATAATGTGACTAATGGCACTTACTTCCCAACGATAGACTCGAATCGTTGGGAAGTATACTACATCGAGAACACGAATACATATAGTTGTTTCAGAATTTAGGGGACAAACGCACAGGCCATGCAGCAGATGACGAAACTTGCTGACTACTCAACGGTCGCCTATATTCCTACAATCTGAACCTCCTCAAAAAGACATTTTCAAAAAGGTCAAGGGGAGGTTGAAGGAACAAAAACCAGGGATTTTCAAAAATAGACCCCTCCGTCACTTAAAAAAAGTCCTCAGTTTCCCTTGGCTGACCTGATAGATTTTCACATGTGCAGGTGCCAGCACGTTTGGCATTAGCTTGACTTCTCAAAACCTAGATGCGCCGCGAAGCATTGGACAAACGTGTAATGACATTAGTACAGCTGCCGGTGCAGGGGCGCAACATGGTTGACAACACTATCAGTGCCTAAAGCAGTACGTTTCAATTTTTCTTTCAGGCGGAGTTGAGCTGGGTGATCCCATCAACCCTAAGTAGCGACAAAGGTACTCTCCTGTACCTGAATTTGAGATTCCCAGTGGCGAGTGATCTCTCTCGACCTTCACCCCAAGTTTGTTATCCTGTGCGGAGGCAGCGCATTGGTGTCACTGAGAGCCAAATCAGTGATCGTAGGCCTTAGCCGAGTTGAAAATTTTGGAAACTTTGAGCTCCCTTCAATGCAACGTTGGAAGAGGAGATCTCCGCCCATATCAACAAAGGCCTTCTCTATATAGCGACATTGAGCCAAAGCTTTCAACAAGCTGCAAAGAAGGTTTACCTTCTCTTCCACAGTCACCTGTAGCCAGGTACTTGGTTCTAGCGTCTGATACAAATATAACTCGGGCAATGAGCTGCTTACTCATCCTAGGTCCGTCATTGATCAACGTTAAACAGATCAATATCCAAAGGCGGTGATTCTTGACGATCTTGACGATCCGCATTGATTTGCGTTGCAGGTCTTGTTGGGCTGACCAGTATACAATGACTACATGGGTCTATGAACTCATCTTGTTAAAAAGAGGGAAAGCAGCTGGCTCAAACCCAGAGGTCTAGATTGATTTTTCTTTTCCTATGTATTCATCATTCTCTCCCGACTGGGCTGGCCAAGAGACAGAATTCGAAAATCAACATGTATTTGCTAGTAGCACAGATACCCGGACCGGTGAGAAGCGCACTTGAGGTACCCTCATGGCAACCTCACTGACACACTCCCGGTCACCTTTCACCTATTCAACCTTATTCTCTTGACTTTCATCTTATTTTTTTCTTCGTTTGTGGGATCTTGAAATAGATTTTTACTCATCTTCTGCTTGGTTGGGTGAGCAGTACTCCTTCACACTACCAATTTGGACCTATTGTTTATTAACTCTTTTTTTACGTAGGCGATGCCGGAAACCCGGGCCCCTCCGCACTGAATCATGCAGGCCATTCAAGTTGTCCCGAGGACAACCGTACATCTTCAAGCGTCTACGGTATTCCCTACTCCACCAATGTACCCTACCTTCCTGCAGGCTCTTCATGCGGTTCTGATGACCACCGTGAGTTAGATCTAGAATCCGACATGATGATCCTCATCGTTTACAAAAAAAAGTGCTCTCGGATGATTTGAACAATGACCAAGATAGAACCAGCTCACCAAGAGCGCACACATCCATCCTTAAGGTGAGCCCCAAAATAAATTCTGACTCTTTCTCTTGACATGGAATTCCCTTGTTTTAGCCTGGGCGATCTACCTCCGTCCCCTCGTATTGGCAACCTCACGAAAACGTCGTTCAGCATAGTTGGACACAGATGGGTGAAATCACCCCAAGTAAAGATCTTGGCCATCACGTCCTAGACGTCATTACCGGCGGTATCAAAACTTTTTTCTGTCGTTGGCCCGGCTGCAAGCATCCGGTTGGGTTTGCCCAAAAGCCTCAGTTGTTCACTCATATCCGTTCGGTGCATCTTCAAGAAAAGCCCTTTCGTTGTATAACCTGGTCGGTCACTGTTCTTCGTCATCACCCTGCCTTCACCACTGATAACCAATCCGTCCAATCCGTCTATCAGCCATGCTACATTCGCTCGTAAGCAAGATGCAACTCGTCATGTGATCACCATGAATTTTGGCAAGCAATATGAATGTAGTGTGTGGTGAGTTTTTGAATTAGATTTTTCTCGTGTATTAATAGAATCTTCTCAGTCACCGAGCGTTTACTCGCAAGCATTATCGCGACAGTCACGAGGGGCGTTGCTTGGTAGAAAGTACAAGTCGTTTCAATCCACAAAAATGATGGGTTGTTCATAATGAGAGAAGATGAATTATGTGATGTGGTACGTTATTGTATATTATCTAAACATCTACACTGTCGAGCGGGCTCGCATGTATATTTCAACTATCATATGCTTTGGGGGAAGCAATTCTGAGTGGTTCTGACGCGGATCGTGATACCGCTTTGTAATAGGGATATGAGAGGCTCCATTTCGATGTGTCCATGGAATAATCAGATGCGTATTCATGACGCATATCACTTGTCAAGTTGTGAAATGGTTCCTAACGATGGGAGTCGCTTGCCAGTCTAATCTCCGGTGGATACCGGACGGGTCGCCTACGTCTCGCGGAAGATTTACGCTCTCATTTCATTATTTGGCTCATAAGTGCTTCTTATCATATTTTCTGTTCTGCTCTTCTGCCTCAACACAAAAAGTAATTTATAGGGGCCCATCCAGGATTGGGCCCTATAACTGCTTTGATATATTTATGTAAAAATGAGTTGACTGGTCGAATATGTTCTTTCGTTTCATACAGGTTCCTACCCCTCAAAAATCAATCATTTAAAAGTCAACGGACTCGGAGTCCGAAGGTCGGACTTATTTTTTGCTCAGCCGACTATGGTCCCGCATGGTTCCATTCCTTCGGACTCGACAGCGTGGAGACATTCCATTCAGTTCAATGATTGCATATCCAACTTTAATATGCGTGCGATGGATTCGAAATAAAGCAGGGATCCGGATCCACGAAGCGTCATCAATAAAGCATATCAAGCATTTGCGTGGCGGAGGCACACATGCCTCTGCCAGTGCGATTCTTCCTCCCCCTTAATCTTCCAGTATGCACGAGCAACAGTATAATATGGAACAGCAATGTCCAGAAAGTCAATTACCATGGGATCCAAACTTTGACTTCCACGCCGGTAAGTGGTTTTTTAGATGTACTTACGGTGCGCTGCACTGAAACTACTCGCCAGGATACGGAGGTGGTGCTTCATATCATGCCGAGACCTCGTTGTATCACGACCCAACGATTCCAATTAATCGCAAGTCCTCTTTCCCTTCTACCTCCTACTATGGCACGGTCCGCTGACCTCGTCGGGCAGTTTCGATCACTTCTCAGCGGAATCCATGTGCGTACTTCATGCTGTAACGCATATGACGTCCTGTTAAGGAATCAAATAGGCTTAGATCATGCTCAGGACTCACGGAGACTTGAATATACTTCGATCGCAGACGCCTCCGATCGCTGTGACATCAAATCTGTCAGCACAGTTCAATAATTTTTCTCTTGCCCCAGGAAAACTCACTGCACCAAAAGGTGGACAATTCATGTGCATCCATTGATTCCCAGAGATTTTCAAGACAGCCAGTTCAACACGTGTGGACTCAGGCAAGCAATGCCACGATCCCCAGGGTCATTGATCTTCTTGTAATAGAGGTCATCGATAATGGGAAAAAAATCTTCTACTGTGGATGGAATGGCTGTAAGCACTCCCTTGGATTTGTGAGGAAAATCCAACTCGTCACGCACATTCGGTCCGTGCATCTCTACGAAAAACCTTTCGTGTGTACGACCTGGTCCGTCCAACGTGTTGTAGACTAGTCCCTATGCCGTCATTGATTATCCTTTCCATTAGCGATGCGTCATTTACTCGTAGACAGGACGCGATACGTCACGTCGATACAATGAATAGCGGGAAACAATACAGATGTGCCACTTGGTGAGTACATTATTATATCTTTCGAGAGTTCTTAGTGATTCGAACGAATCCGGGGTGCTGTCCTAGCGAAGAGGGTTTTGCACGGAAGGATTATCGCGATCGCCACATGGAACGTTGCAGATTTAAATGACACTATACGTTGTTCATTGGAGGAAGATTTGCCGACTTTGTTTCCTCACCTCATTTCGGACCCGTAGGCGTATACCGATCATCTGATGTCCTCAGGGATATACTATCGTGAAAACTTGCACTTTGCAAAGATATTAGCGGCTTAAATTCCCAGTCAGAATCAATCCAAATGTTTGAGGGCCCACTCACACTCTGGCTATTCAGATACCAAGTTTTTCCTGGCTCCAAAGAAGGGTAATTGGACCTCAAACACCTATTGTGCAACTTCCTTGCGGAACCCTGCCTGTGGATCCCGTGAGATCAGGAATATTTCCGGCTAGCGTGATTCAGCCATTTGAAATACTCCGGCCATGTCTTGGGTGCTGCGGCTGACGATGGTGTCACGAGAAGAAATCGTGGGCCTCAACCACACAGCGGTACACATATGACATTAAGGTTTTGAAGGCCTACAGAACGTACTCCAGAACTCGGACGTCTGTTTCTGGCAAGGAGATCTTCGGCGCCCGACCAACCACACCTCACTCATTGTTCTTTTGGCAATCGATAGGCGTCCTCCGATGAGTTTACTGAAAGGAGAATCGTGACTTCGCTTGCCGGATGTCGTAAGGAAGGAATTGGTCACCCGTCAAGAAAGCCTGCGATTAGAATCTTGTACAGTATTGCTCTGCCAGTGGAATCACGGTTCGTTTGTGGATCTGGATTCGCCACTATTCCAAGGAGTTCCCACTGCAAGGCCCGGGTAACTCTAGAGTACGCTCGTCCACGAGGGATCGTGACAATTTAAACGGATGCTATGCCGCATGGACCGGATGGATAGGCGTTTGACTCAAACGACGCGTCACTTGGCCACTACTTGATCCCCCTATGCCGTCAAGCCGCAAGACCGTGACAGTGACAATTCTGAAATGCTGCAAAGCGGCCGGCTTTCCAGAGCATGCAGAAAATGGAGTTTGTTTTATTTCACGCATCATGATCAGAAATGTGACTCATTTCCATACAGAAGAATCCAAGTCCAAGGTGCCAAGCTAGCTTGCATCGAGCCTTAATGAGCTACGTACTCGCGCCTGAAAACGTGCAACCCAGTCAATATTTAGGTTGTATATAATAGTTTCCTTGGAGTCTAGACTCTGGATAGGCCTAGACTATTTCACTGCGATCCATGGTGGGCCTAGACCTTTAAATTGACATATTTCCCACGATGGGAGATGTAAACGAAGAGAAAGCCTAGGTACTACCTACATCCAATTACCTTCAAAAGGATAAGCATCTAGCGGTATAAAATGCCACTGATGTGGATTCCTGTCCATAATTTCCCCCATGGCCTCCCGTTTTCTATTCCAGGATGATCTTGACTTTCCCCCGACACCCGTCGATGTTTGGGTTCGGTTGCTAGAACAAAATGTGGGGATTGACAGACACGCCGGTCAGTCTTCTTAATTTTTATCTTTTAACCTCTTCCAGTATTATGACTCCCCTTATTTTTTGGCCTTATTTGTTACCTCTTACATCGCTCACGTATATCAGTCCCCGCTGAAGGTATGTGGAACAACGAGCTATATCCTATGAACTTTACTTAATATAATGTCTTTCCTTTATCAGAGTTTCAGCCCGTTCAATTACCAATACAAGGCGGCGGCGACGCTGGTCGACACTTCGGAAGCAGTGTAGACATTCAATGTGCCAGTGGCCCGAGTCCTAGCCTCGTTCCTTTTCAGCTTTCGAATTGTCACGATCAGACATTTCCACTTGTCCCTTTTCGACTAATCGAGGCCTCCGATTCATGTCAGTCTCATTTTTTTCTTCTATCAATACATTCATTAAGATTCCAGAACTACGAAGCAACTATTTCTCCATTCCCTATTCAGCATTCGGATGTTCAGGCCTCTTTGCTTATAACACCTCCATTTATTCACGCCTCTTATTCAGGTAAACTCGTAAATCATCATCAGTCTCATTTTGATCTAATTGGCTTCTTAGCCTTTCGTAACAAGGGGCCATTACCAGCGGCAGATGATGGTACAGAGGCGGACCGGCACTCGCATTCAGCATCCGGAGTCGTGAAGGTACATATTCGATGTTTCCGTAATCACACCCCGACCCACCTCAAATATAGACGGCCGGTCACTTTTCTGAATCACCCATATTAGAGGATAACAAACATTTACGACACTCTTATATCTACATAGATGGCGCCGATGGAAGCCAAACCATGAATGCGTATATATTAGAAGCAGAGACCCCGGGCGAGCCAAATTATTATGTCTGCGTTTATAAAGACTGCAACATACCAACAAAGTATGCTACGCCGATGGAGGCCCTATCTCATATCCGCGTGAAACACTTTCGGAACAGATTATTGTTATGCACGGCTTGGTTCGCTTTCTTTTGAATCTGATCACTATTTACCTGAGCCTATCTTGTCCAGCCACGCAACTTTCATGAGAAAGCAGGATGCGGTTCGACATGTGGATACGATGAACCGTGGAAAGAAATACAAATGCAGCGTATGGTCAGACAGCTCCAATGCTTGTTGGGGATTATTTATTCACTGAGATATCACAGTCGAAAAGCTTTCTCTCGCAAAGATTATCGTGATGGCCATGAGGCTCGCTGCTTTTATAAGTGATGATGTACTAACATGTATCACAAGAGACGCTCAAGAGACGCTTCTCGGCCTTTTGTATATTCTCGGTCTTTATCTTCAAGTTGCTGCCAGAGCCCATTATCATATGAATCTTTACGTTACATAGATATGCTGCTACCGGTATTACTCCACCAGTAGATACCTCTTTCAAAGGGACAGCCTGCTCTCCACTGGGCCCCTAAAGGCTCCTGGCTGAGGTACTACTTTTGCGACTTTCTCCTACAATTCAAGTTCTGCAAGCGCATGCAATTAAGTACACGATGCACTACATATATATATAGCCTAATATCCGGATATTTCGGGTAGCACAGCATAAAAGGAATACTACTAGTAGAGACTCGGGCTCACTGATGAAGCTCAGATCGGGACAAAAAGAATATGTATTTAAGTCCATGATTCCGAGCTGTTCCTCAGGCTGTCGGCTTCGGCTTCAGCTACACTAAGTTAGGCTGCACGGTTTCCCAGTACGAAAGCCGAAGTGCGGTTTAGTATGTTCTTCACGCCTTATAGATTCGACGCTTCTTACCTTCATTCAGTCATGTGTTAGATGACTCCTCGTCGACAGGTTTTGATGGCGGCCTTTGCCTACTATTTCAAAATCGAGCAGACCAGTGCCATGTCGGATTTTGACGTAGTTAACTTGCCTCGGAATCAGTAGAATGGTACCACCGATACATCACCCTGAAAGACTCAATGCTGTTCTGAGTCCTGATATCTGGACATGCGACTTACTGAACTCAGGCTGGACCCAGATTTAGACTGAAGGGAAGTCTGAAAGTGGAAATGTGGTTGATGACATTTGCCTATCGGAAGCTGAACCTTCTCAGCCCCGTCTTCCATCTGGTTTCACTTTTGCACAGCTCTCATTTTACCTGCAGTATGGACTCTGGTCCCTATCGGCAATTGGTGCACTCCGCTTGTTGCACTGGCGCTCGGTCTGAAATTTGAATCGTCCAGTGCGAGCTGAAAGTACTTCACATGTTATGTTGTAGCACGACAGTCCATCTATTTTCCATCCCGCTCCTCATGAGCAACTACCTTGGTTTTAACGGAATCGGAGGCCAAAACCAGTCTGGCTACACTTCTAGTAGTGGGGCAACTTTTACTTATTGAGACCTATTCATCTAACTTCTCACTGCATTTCCTAATTTGAGATAGCATTTATTATGATGAATCAAGTGAGCATCTAGGTCCAGTCTACCAACTGTATCGTTTTCCTAAACCACCGTGACTTACAGACACTCCCAAACTCAATTCCAACCTCGATAACTTGAAGAACCTTGCAACGACCACTGGAGCCCACGCAGGGGTTGCTTGTTCGTTCCATTTACCAATTAATTATGCAATATGCTGTTATCTCACCAATTGACTCAGTTCCATTTGGTTTACATCCGGAAGAAACTGTTCCCGCCCACACATCCACTCCGATCGCATCAAAAGTCAAAGTTTGTTATCAGGTAAGTATCTGCATAATCAGTCCAACACATTTACTAGCCCCTCACATCAACGTGAAGTTCAGTTCATCAGGAACTGGTTATGCAGACAATCCAGGAAACACAGCTGTTCAGCACAGTTGGATTCAAAGGGGTACCATCACGACTGCTCAACAACTGGGCCATGCGATTGTGGAGGCATTCTCGGACAACATCAAGTACTTTCTTTGCGGTTGGACTGGCTGTAACCACCCTTTTGGTTTCCCACAGAAATACCAACTGATGACACACATTCGATCAACGCACCTTCAAGAAAAACCTTTCCTGTGCACCACATGGTATAGTTCTTACCACTCGTTGGGTCATTGCGATTTTAATCAACACCCTGATAGTCGCGCGACATTCTCGCGAAAGCAGGAAGCTGTTCGGCACGTCAGATCTGCAAATACTGGAAAAAGGTTCACGTGTGATATTTGGTGAGGGGCAGGGCATTGTGTGAGACGTTGCATAGACTCAAATGTTTGATTCAGTAGCAAATCGTTTGCACGTAGGAGCTACTGTAACAAACACCAGGCCCTTTGCTCGGAACAACGGAACGTGGGGACAAGCACCTGGAACCTCTTCGACAACGATTTACGGTAAAAGTATCCGGTGCTTGTCCTCACTTGTTGGAGACGTACCTCTATGTGACTAATACGCGTAGATGATGCATAATATCTGCCCGGGCTGTGTTTCGGCACAGCTATCATCATATCCCGTTACAACAATCTGTTGAAACTCGTGAGTTGTATCGATCGGTCTTCCTTTATGCAGTCTTTTTGGTGGGACCCACGCCAGTCTACCATGCAAGCCAGATTTAAGCTGATTGAGAAACTTATATTTCTGACTGCATGACGAGGTCTCAAAAATTCGAGACCGTTAGTAACGCGCTTTAAATTTGTCCCGATGACTCACCAGTTGACCAGCGAGCGACATATAACCTCCTTGTGCCTTAAAAGCCATGGGTCGATCGCAATGTGAGCATCCGAATCAAGTACAAGAATGGGTTCCTTAATTGCAGTGCTAGAGTCTGTTAGAGTGACGTCGGGAATGAGTGGAATAGCGGGCCACAAATCCGAACGTCCACTTAGAGGCAGGGCTGGCTGAGTGCTAGTGTCAACGGGTACCGGCAAGAACGTTAGGCCCGGGGTCCACAGCCGATTCAACCGAGGCAACCTTAGGCACTGATTTATCCATCCGTTCAACTTGGCGAATGCAGTGCGTGCCGTTTTTTAGTGATACATCCGGTTGCCCAATCCTATACTGTACAATATGTCCGATGTTGCTTGTGCCGATTCACAACACACGTATCCCAGGCTCCGATAACCCTCCGTACACAAGTTTCGCAATGATGCGCTCTACAGCGACTCTGGTGTCACCATTAGCATGACGCGATCCCGCGGATGATACGATATGCCTCGGTTTTACTAATAGCACCCTTGTCCTTCTGGATCGATACTCTGCCGCAAGTAACTGGGCGATGCCTAGAAGGCATTTCAGTTCAACGTTAGGGCCAGAGATGGTAAAAATTTCTCACCTTCCACATTATCATTTGTATCAGAGCCTACACAATGTTGATGAGTTTGTTGGATAGAGACAGTCAAACATGAACCCTCTCCAACACTTACTAGAGCCCTAAGAGACACAATGGGTGAAAACATACTAAGAATTAATACGTGCACATTACAGACCTGTGAATAGTCTAATTCTTCATCAGGAACAACTACCACAACTTGACGGATGGTTGATTCTTGAGAAACCGCTTTCGTCACTTGTATGGCGGTATACGAGAATGTGTTAGCCTCGTAGACATTGCTGGGAAAGTCATGTCCACTGTGAAAAAGCAGGCTTGAATTAGCATGGACCTGAATGTCAATAGTGACACCTACCTTTGCGATTCTAGCTCAGGGTTATTAATCAGAAAATCAACTCCCCCGTGGTATGCCACTGCTTCGTGTATTCTACTCTTGATCTGTCCAAAACTCATATCGCTGTCTATTTGGATACCATAAGCACCGGCCGCGCATAATCGATCGACGTTCCTTTTAGAGGCGGCTGACGCAATGACCAAGTCCCCGCGCGCGAGGGCGGCAACACAAAGTCGATAGCCTAACGAGGAGGACGCCCCTGCGAGTGTATGAGTGGCGCGCACAGTCTTTAAACAGTTGTATCCTCAACAGAGTCTTACATACCAGTAATCAGCCACACCTTTTGTCTGTTCGAAGTCATCGAGTGAAGGGTCTGAAAGTTTTAAGCAGGACGAAAGCCTGTTTTATACGAAAGTGTTAGCACAGACACATGTTGATCGGATGCAGCTGACGAACGGCCTAGTACATGTAAAGAAGAGAACGAAATGCAAGAGATCAGACGTTCCATTCAGGACTCATGGTGGCCTACACACCGGACGGTGACCGTTGATCCCTGTCCCAAAAAGTCTTGTCCAATAATATCTTCTGGCTTGTACTACGACGGGAGCCCTTCTACTTCGCGCAGGGGTGGCTGAGGGACAAGTGAGCAGATATCCACAATTCTTTCGCCGGAGAGACGCGAACGCCGGGTCCAACTGCCTCACTTAAGGCGGACGCTGCTACCTTCCGATGCGCGTCTATCTTGATCATCAGTCCTCGCAAACCTACTTTCAACGGTTGCTGCATGGCTAAAGAAAACCAACAATCTGTGGATCTCGAGGGCAGAGGTTTCTTTTGGTTTGGAGAATGCATCAGCAGTCCGTGACAAAAACAGAGTCACGCCCAAATTACAAAGCCGATTAGCCGGGCAGCCGGTACCGAACGTCACAGCCTTAAGTGGCAGATCAAGATTTTATCTCTTTCACCTCTTTCACACTAGGTGGCCTTATGAAATAAATATCGTTGATTCTCATGAAACCTTACATCCATACAGCGGCTTTCCAACCACTCCTGTCTGGATTCTTATTTAAAATAGAGCGGGTAGTCATAAGTAGAGATCCACGAACGTCCAAACGAAATAAATATGCGGAATATGAGTCACTGGCGCGTGGGGGGAAATTCGCAGGCCAATTATAAATATTAATCTCACGAGGAGATGTAGTAGAGATGTGAGTACAGTCGCTGTCTAAAAGGGTCACTAGACCATGCTCTTTAACCCCCGCCCCCACCCTCATTTCCCAGTCCCAATCTGCGACCGAAGTCAAGAGTCGGAACGAAAAAGGAACCGTTAGCATGTACGAACGTCGAAGGTCTCAATAAATTCGAGGAAGTGACAATACGGGTGCATAACCGTTGCCTTGACGCAATTTGAAAGTGCCGTGAGATGCGATTGATGATATTGAATGTTTTTGAAGAAGATTTACTGCATACTCTCGGCAGTTGACATCTGCGGAGTCAATAATTGATATCGGTAAGGGTTTAGAAGACTCTTGCAAACTTACCCCATCACGCATCTCGTGCACTATAGGACCACCGACAATAAAGCAGGGGGGCTAGGCTGCACAATCTGTTTATGAGGCAGTCCAAAATTATTTTTTCATTGATGCTCACAGCTAGTGTGGTGACGGGGAGGCTGATTTGACATGAGGAACTATCAGGGAAGGGCGACATATGAGATTGGAGAACCCCGAAGCCACATGGCGTGATATGCTGAAGCAGCGACTTAGTCTTAGGTATGCGTCAGAAACTTATTATTTCTCATGAGGTTGCGAAACTCACTCCAGTAATGGAAAAAAATCCCAGACGGTAAGACCCAATTAGAGCTTGAAGTATCTAGGTGGCTGGAGAACTCCTTGTTAGAATGCTTATGAAAGACTTGATGGCCGAAGCCAGATCCCTCGGTAATTCCGTGCAGATCGCGAACCCAATTTGGAAAAATTGCCGACCCTGAACTTTCCCGATCGAGGCTTGAGCACTTCAATATACATGTGTTCGGTGCAACAAGTCAGAGCAAGACTCTTTCTACTGAAGTTCAAAACTTGTGTAGTAGGCGGGGATATTCCTTTGAAAAAGTGCAAGGGCCAGAGATGAACGTAAGCTATTACGCAGGACTAGCCGGACCCGACCTTGCAGTCTGTAGCTGCCCGTTTGAGGTTATGAACTGACATCTGAAAAGCCTAAGTAATGTATGAGAACAAGAACATCGAAGAATATCTTGAAGTAGTCCTGGAATTCCTGAGACCGCACTGGCAGCTATATTAGCACTTCTTTTACAATTTCAACTTGAAATTTCTACAACATACCCTAGCAGATATAAGTGTGAGTACAAAAATTGAACAAATATACAATGGGTTAGAATAACTAATACCCAACGGGTGGAAGTCCTCTCGGTCGCAAGACAAGCTTTCATAAGCCACTCGGGGTTTGCAGTTCACCGGAGACATCTGCTTTAGGCAGGAATGAGCGCTCACCTCCACCACGAATCGATGAGCCATACTGAGTGCCAATTGAGTGCGAATCACTAGTGTTTCTATGCGATATCCAACCTGTCGGGGAGGTTATGTTTTGGGAGTGACCGAGGGTCAGCCTGGTATACATGAAACACATGACAGGACTTCGAGCTTTTTCTAAGAAATTGGCACACGCACCTTGCACTTATCTGTGAAAGATTCTTCTGTCGACCAAATAAAACGCACGCCTGTCACAGAGCAAGGATAGAGCCCTGTTACGGCAGCTAGAAGGTTAAGGAGGTGAGTTTAGAGATAACAGAAGCTCACATGTGTTGTTCTCGATTCCTCCACTATCCGAGAACTGAATAAACCTTGAGGCAAGAAAAGAGGTGACAAGGTTTCAGTTTCGTCTCGTGATATAATAGCCCGAATGTTACGTTATTGAGGTTATATCGTACTGGCCAATACCAGAGCTTGCGAGCCTTGCACCTTTCCACGGTGTAAAATCGTTGGAACTGACGGGTTTATGCGGGAAAGATCATGTGAGGAGGATGAAAGTCGAAATGTCTTCTCTACCTTGTGCTACTACCCTTGTGTTTGTTTATCTTTTCTATGGAAAGTAGTCGCAGGTTCTCTGAAACCATAAGGTTATACTAGTCGATTAAAGGAGGCTGTGCGATCATTGGTTGACTCTAGGAAAATATGATAATATGATACGATCAGTGGTATCACGGCAGAATTTGGTTCTACTAATAATGTCTCCCAAATTCTTCACTCTTCTCGTGTGTTTTTCGGCGTGTTCAAGTCTGCGGCTTCATACTATGCAGACAAACAAGGAAGGGTAAGGTTTAGGAGTGTAATAATAAGAAGAATGTTCGTATCTCGACGATTTCGTGTCACGACCTGAGATTGAGGGTATCATCATGAAAAAGGAACAGTTGACTTATATTGAACTCCATGAATGTTTTGACGCGTAGATATGGCCGGTAACGAGGGGAGATGAGTAGTAGCAAGAGTTCAGGCTGCCCCACGAGAGTCTCATGAGTGTTTGAAGACAACCGCCAGGGTCACGATGTCACGTCACAGTAAAGGTGTCACACAAACGCTCGTTGAACGTTTGATTTTGTGGGGGTACAGCACAACTTCATTGGATTATGAATTGAAGCATTTGGAAACAAAGATTACTAGAGCCCGGCACAAATGTATAAAAATCGAATTATAAAGTTTAGCGTTCTCCAAATTATGTCCAGTCTAAGAGTCGGTGCAGAGTCACATGGCGTTGGGAGGGACCAGTGGCGTTCAATTTGACTTGTTTTGGTTACACTAAAATTGTAATATACAGAAAACATGATTTCTCACATGCCAATCTATACAACGTCACAAAGCTGATATAGTGTCCAAATCTCCTTCCTTAAATCCAACATAATCCCCCATTAGTTAAACACCCTCCCCACACCTCCACACACCCCACATGTCTCCCAATCAAAGAACAAAATGCTCATCCCTCCACGGCCGTCACACCGCCAGCACAGTCGCCCGCCGATACGCGGATCGCCGGGTTGGTAGGCTACCGAGCCGACCGGGGGATGTTGTACCATAGCTACGGGTGGGTACGAAGCTGGGGGGGGGAAGTATGGTTGATAATGTTGCTGCGGGGAAGAGAAGTGGGGTAGTTGCTGGGGCCGGGGAGGATAGTGCGGTTGTTGGGGTGGGGGTTGCTGGGGAAGACGCTGCTGTGAGTGCGAGTGGTGCACCTCACCAGGGTAGCCGGCCGTGGAGTGAGGGCGCGGCGAGCGCTGTGAACGGAGGCGGTTCGGTGACGCTGGCTGCGCTTGGGGAGGGTGGAACGTAGGGAGCGGCCGCTGGAAGTTGTTTCCGCCTTGTGACGCCGGTCCAGGGCTGGAAGGGGCTGACGCCGAGGGGAAGGGCGCATATGCGAGTGCGCCGGAGTACTGGCGAGCGTATTTATCCCAGCACTTGTGACAGGCGTGGGAAGGATCGTAATTTTTGTAGCCTGTGTTGTGACCTGTCCGCGAGAGATTATTTAATGACTGCAGGTGGGTGAAATGGAAATGGCATACGTACATTTGGAGCATTCGTGTCCTGGGGGGTATACGAGCAGCTTGCCTTCCTTCAGCAGTGGATGTCCAGGAGTCGGGATGGTGGTCGGTCTTCCGTCGTCGGGTGCCGTGCTTGTACCTGATCCCGAGCTTGGACCTGATGGTCTGCGCACAGATGAAGAGGCAGTACGGCGGGGTGGAGGACCTGGAGGGGGGCTGTATGATCGGGCGGAAGACGCAGTTTGTAGCGGTGGAGCTCGTGGTGGGAGGTATGTCTGGGTCTGCGGTTGTGGAGAAGGTTGAGGCGCAGTCTCCGGTACATAATCAATTGAGTTCCTATAAACTCGTGAATTCAAGCTCACAGTGGATGGATGGCGCGGTGGAGGCGCAAAGTTGTGCTCATCACGTATCGGACGACGTTGCTCAGCTTGAGGTGCGGGAATGGGCATGGGTACGGGCCAACTTGGTGCTGCTGGACTGCCTGTCGTCGGATTCACCGTTATGTGGGGAATGGTGTTCATGACTGCAGTCGCTGCCGGGGCAGGTTGGAAAGGACGATGGGGGCCAAATTCCACGGCTGCTTCCCCCTGATACGGATCGGCCATGGGTGTGTAGGCCGGGGGCGCATCTTCCGTGATCGCTTCTAGAATGGAAGACGAATCTCCCGCACCGATAGATGTAGCTTGCTAGCAGGGTTCCAAAGGTAAATTAACATAAGTATAAGACGGAGGAGGCGTGGGGATACCGTGCTAGTGCCGGTGTCAGTGCTGGTAATTGTTGCGGAGAATTCGCTGGTATTCGATACGCTGGTGCTAGTGTGTTGGGGTGTGAGCTGGGGTGTGCGGAATGGGTTTCGAGACACAGCGGTCATTGCTCAATGATGGTTGGGAGTTAGCCTGATAAGTAAGGTGGTACGGGTGACACCAGCACGTGATCCGCGTGCATCGCATCCTGTATTTAAATAGACTTTCTGCTTGACGCCTGCACTTTGTTTGCTCAGACCATTCTCTGGATAACGATATCTCTATTCGAATCATCTTGAAGTTGATAGCGTGTACATGTTGAAGCCGAAACGATGGGATTCAGGTGTTGAAATTGCAAAGTTCCGGTGCAAAACCATTGGCAAGCATCTCACAGCCTTGGACTGTGTCAATGCATGCTATTGTTATGGCGTTTTACATCCGTCTCACGACTAGAGTTCATTAATTCTTCCATCTCTCCTGACACTGCAGGCCGGAGTCATACTCCTGCGTTTATTTTCGTCGGTCTGTAACCACCATTCATTCGGTTTGAGCTGTACAATGTACACTTACACGGTGTGGTATGTGCCCGACCCTATGCCACGCTTTTGCGTGATAATGGTACGATCCCCCAATATGTACTTTTCTTGGCTTGGGTGGAGAAGTTCACGGAGATGACGCTTATTTGATTTTCTTCCAGTGAGCCTCTGTGTTCCCCTCTTACTCATTTATGAACGCGAGGGCGTATTGCCGATGCGTTTTCTCCTATTAGAATCACTTCTGGGATTTGAAGTTGCCAGCTTTCTGAATGACTTCACTCCATACATCTCACCGCCTTAATCAAATTGGACGTGGAGGGCAGCAGGCATATCCCTCGTGGCACTGGCGTATGCATGCGATGATTTTCCCTTGCATGATACAGTTACGTCTAATATATAAAATTCTAATTTGTTAAAGGGGTAACCCATTCCATAATGAGGCGTTGCGCTTTTTTCCTTGTAATGGATGACGGCAGAAGTAATTCGTTTATCTGCCTTACATAACTTAGAGTCCAAAGTGTTTACAAAGAGTGTGCCTCCAATGCGAGCTTTCACCGCAATTCACTCTTTACAGGAGCTTCCGGGTATTTTTTTGAGCTGATAATTTCCAAAATAGCTGTGAACTTAGCTGCCGTCCAGCAGGTCGCGTTTCGTCTGACGTGATGAGGCTGGGTTGAAGAAAGCAGCGCCCTAAAGAAATGAGAACTAGGATCGAAGTAATGAGAATGAAATCACCTCAACAGCCTTGAGTTCAGCACTGCCATGCCAGGGTGCACTGTTGATATGGTGCCACAGTTTCAACCCTTCTAGCCAAGTGCGAATGGTCCCCTCGCCAACAGAGCCGGCACCTCGGGTAGACACAATGAGCGAGAAGAGACTCGGATGCCGGCATCCTAAGAATATCTGGAATTAAGAAATCGTCACAAAATTTAGTGAAGCGAATCAGAGGCTTCAGGTTCGATGCAGTGGGACAGAGATGACGAAGAGTTGGCATAAAGTGATATGGGAAGGTAGAATATCAGCATCTTTGCTTGGGAGAGACCGAAAGGAGTCAGCCAGTTTATGAAGTGGTACTGTGCAAGGACGGGGGGACGAAGAGAACTCGGAAGGATACGGTTTTCAAGCTTAGAAGGGAGGCGGGGACGCCTAAGCCGGGTATTCAATAGCGGTAGGGTCGATACAGTGCGAATTAAAGACCCCTCGCATGCTGTCACAGAGCGCGTGCTTTATGTACGTTTCTAGGCATATAATAGATAGCGTTGGCCTCGGGCAGTTATAGAGGAGACAACAATCAGAGGGACCCAGTCTACTGCGAGAGATAGGGTCGGCACGGTTCGTTTCGGAAGAGACATAGATAAGATGGGGTATCGGAAGACACAACAGTAGAGGATATACGGCGAATGATGTTGTTTCTAGGGATATTAGGGGAACGACCTATTTCATAGACGCGATCACACCTGTATTATCTGTCCCTTCTAATCGTAACATCACAGTGAAGTATTCAAGCCCTCGTAAGCGATCCAGGCTACGGCGAGTTCTAAAGCTACAGCTTCAGCACAACCGATGTCCCTCGAATTGGATTGCCAACCTTCCTGCAAACGTCACGCGGCCTAGTGGTCACCGGTCACTGACGACGATACTAATACCCATACGATGACACATCGACCTAAATGCCAGGATCAAGTTTACGGCGAGGAGCGAGAGAACGTGAAGCACGGGGATTCTCGAGGACAGAGGCCCACCAGTGCAAAGAGGAGATGACAATGGGGATGGTGAAGTGCAAAATTCAAGTTATTTGGAAATTTTCGATAGGAACGCGCCGCGGCGCAAAATGGGAGTGTGATGAGAATCAGGACATACGAAAGAGATGTGAGGGTGCCAGCGATAGAGGCAACGACGATGACAGTGGAAGCTCGAGTAATTAAATAAGGAACAAACCTTCAGTAAGATGATAAATATAGCTCAACCTAATTGTCAGACATTCGCGTGCCCCAAAATACTCCCGGGCGCTTGTGCAGGCTGACCTAAGCTGAACGCTTTCGTTTGTGTTTCTGAAAAACACGTTTCCTCATCGCTCTCGACTTTAGCAGGCTTTTCAACAAAGAAATGAATGTGTTTTTGCGTCCGTAGCCAAGCTATCCCTTGCATGACTGGCCAATTCTAGCGACTTCTTTCACGGCGTGCTCGTCGCTCTCTTATTGTGCGCCCCGTATAGCTCGCGTATCCCTTATTTCTTTCAGCCGTTTATCAGCCAACGTCAATTGGCCATGCTTTTTGGAATGCAACGAGATGCTTCGAATCCTTTATTGTACCTAAGGATAGGACCCTCACTGCCACGGTGATGACTCCTTTCAACACGGACTGCAAGCATACTCAAGCAGACCCCTCGCACATTTCTTCCTTCAACTTTATGTGAAGGTGGGTGTATCTCCGTCTAACACCGTGACGCAAACCCGTTATCCCTCCCCGCCGATCATACTACATACTTGGGTGGAGGACCTAGCACGTTATATACCCTCGCTCAGTCAAGACGTGTTCCACATTAGATGTCTGGAGAATGCTTGCGAAAGGCTCCTAATCGTCGTCGATCGTCGTTTTCAGACTCTCCGTTCACACCGTCGCCGTTCTCTTTGTTCGTTGGTGACACTGCTCAAGTACTGGCCAAAATCTCAAAGAACCACATTTCTCCGCTGACTGCATCCTTTGGACATACCGTTGCGCCTTCAGTCTCGGAAGATACTGCGTCGAAGAAGCTATGGGGTAGAAAGGAAAAGACACTCTCGCAAATCGGTAACTTGAGCGCAGACGCTCGTCGCCGTCTCAAGCGAAAAGCTGCCCCCTACTATATTAGGTATGTACTGGTGGCACTGGAATGTCGCTCACGGCGTATGACCATTGGAATTTACTGACAGCCCCTTTTTTCAGGGATGATCAAAGCTGTCCCACAGAAACACCGGGAAAGAATCCCACCTTCGCGCGTGAAAAAAACAGGTATGTCCAATTGGTATATTACACACAACTTCGGCGAACCCAGGGGTCATTGCGTTTCAGGAATCGCGCTCAAGATAACAGGATGTTTGATGAGGACTGCGTCGTTGAAAAGCCAGGTATGCTCTGCACAACCATTGACGTCACGTGCTGCGAGATTTACATTCACATTCGTCTACCGAGTAGGACCCTACCTTAAGCACAGCAAGGACAAAGACTATCGCCGCTCCGATCAACCACCGGCACTGCCACAGCCAGAGCGACCCATCTGCAGAAATCCGCTTGTTGCTTTGCCCGAGTTTTTTTGGACACATGCGAATCAACTATCTCAGGTTACTACTCAGTCGATTTGCGTGGTATGTCCCGTCAGCCGGACATCTGCTTCGGGTGCTATTTTAAACGCTGACTCGGAATCGGTGTACAGAGTTCGTCGCCATCTGGAACAAGTGAAACAACACTCCCTAGCCCTGGAACAACACTCCCTGAGGCCCCTCAAGACGTCAAACGTGTTGCGTATTTTGACCCTTTCGTGGGTCCGTTACGAGCCTTATTGGACCTAGGATCGAGCCTTTGGGGCTGGGCTAAATCAGCCAACAACCGGCGAGATCGCTCCGTGACAGCAGAGAGAGAACCCCCGGCTCAACCAGTTGACTTAGTATGGCCTGAGGCGTACGAGAGCGGTCCTGACGATGACTCATACTATACGTGTGATGATGTTGATTCATCAGATTCATCCGATGCAATGGACGAAGACCGTGGTTACTTAGAGGAAGATGAAGTGCACGAAATGCTATGCGACATACCGCTTACACCGGACTCGACTCGGAGTTCCCTTCGTTCTGATCTGTCCCAGTCGCACGAGGAACATTTATATTGGACATGGGAAGAATCGAATAGTCTCTATGAAGAACTGACGGGCCTGGACGTGAGTCTGCTGGGGTTACCGTCCGGCGATGCGCATTCGACTGCATGGAATAAATCGCCCGATGACATGAATAGTCTCTATGAAGAACTGACGGGCCTTGACCTGAGTCTGCTGGGGTTACCGTCCGGCGATGCGCATTCGACTGCACGGGATAAATCGCCCGATGACATTGTATTCGCCCCTTCTCCCGCTGAGCACGCCATACTCGGCGTGCCACGTCCCGGTGACGCTCCCCTATCATATAAACTCACCGATAGCGCCAACTCCCATCGACGGACCCGAACCTGTACCGTTCCAGAACCACCACACGCGCTCGATCCTAGAGGTGACATCATACTTACACCTAAGGACCTTTCCGACGAGGCACTCTTGAGTAACCACCAGCACCCCCGCTGGCGCCATCACCGCTTTCGCCCGCGGACGCAGCAGCAGCAGGTGCGCATGCGGCGCGCGCGGCACGTAGACGAGGTACGGGTTGAGCGCAGGGTGCCGGTGCGGTATTCGGATGAGGGGGCGGGGGAGCTGGAGAGGCTGGATGAGATGGCGGGGAAGTTAAAGGTGGAGTGGGGGGGAGGCGTTGTGGATCGGAGGACGCGATATTATTTGGTGTAGGGTATGGCTTAGATGTGTGGGAGTCGGAGTGTATTTTTTTGTCTTCTCTTGTGCGTCAATTCCTTTGCTTTGTTATGAAATTTGTTTTCTATTGTCATGTACTACTACTGTTTTGTGCAAATTTGTTAGTTATTGCCGTGTAACATGTCGAGGTCTTGAGGTGGCTGCCTTAATTAGACCGTTTATTAGGTAATATCTGAAGATCTACCCGATTGCCTTAGATACAAACTCTATTTAATTTGACCGAGCAAATTTTTACCTGGCTTGTCCACCGAAAGATGCATGTCCAAGTGACCCCATGGGAATTTACGAAGTCCGCAGCTTCTTCGCTCTTTCTTCAAGTTCTCCCTTCATTACAGCCGAAAACACAGCAACTCGACTTCACAGCATTTTCCCTAACAAATACAATAATGTACAACAGTATCAAGGTCCGAAATGTTGGGGTATCCAAGGGTATGCATTTCAATCCTACACGGCCACGCCCCGCCCAATATCCCGCCATTCTACATCGTCAAGTCTTTGCAACACCTGTTGACATTTTAAGCGGATGTCATGTTGGGCATCTTCGCCCAGGACCAGAACATCTGGCCAACTTTTTCCAGTCGCGCAGCCCTCCCCCCGTACGACGTCCGCAATAACATCAACAGCCTTTTGCGGGTCGCCAGGTTGACAGCCATGTGCACCCGCCAAAATTTTTGCGCACGATGCGTGGTATGGGAGGTAGTCGGGGCGGACCATGCTTCCGGGTTTAAGCTCGCTGTTGGTGATCATTTCGGTGCGAAAACCTCCAGGTTGAACGAGCAACACCCTGATTCCGAAGGGCCGCATTTCTTCGATCAGGGACTCTGCAATGGCTAGACGTTCTCGAACTTAGGCGATTGAATGAGAAAAGGACGAATGATTAAATTCTCACCGTGGACAGCAGCCTTCGAACTCCCATATGGTCCTAATTATGTTCAACGTAAAGATGAGTAAGATGAATTTTCTTCATTTGCGTGGATTGCATACCAACAAGCTGTGATGCAGAAATATGAGATGCCAGTGGAGATGAAGAAAGTAGTACTCACAGCCGATTGTGTCTTCCATCCCGATCTGCTACCGATGACGACGATGGTACCATTTCCCCGATGACGCATGTGTGGAAGGAATGCATGTGTGACATTGATGACGCCGAATACGTTCGTCTTATATTGCTCCATAAACCCGTCGGCACTGGCAAACCTCTCGTAAGCTGTTGCTGCAATGCACCTTACATCAAAAACGCCTACCCCACTTCTTCCAGTGCGCCAAACATCCCATAACCAGCGTTGTTGACTGATCAAAGTCAAATGTCAACTACAAGGTAAATCACGTGATGTATCGCAGACTTGCCAACAACATCGATGCGACCATAGACCTCGATTGCCTCCATCGCTTTGCGTTGGATGACAGAGAACTCATCCCGTACGTCAAGCTGCATGGTGTATGCCCCAGCCATTCTAAGATCCTCTATTTTCTCCACATCACGAGCAGTCGCGATTACACTGTCTCCCCTTAAGAGGGCAGTCAAAGTGAGACAGCGTCCCAGACCAGAGGATGTCCCTTAGGAACAATGACGTCAAATTATGGTGATTCTTTATGCAAAACAGCGAAACAGTACCTGTGATGAGCCAGACCTTGCGGTTAGCAAAACCTCCTGTAATAGTGGGCATTCTGAAGGTTTTGGAGAAGAGAGGATTGAGTGACTGAGGATTTAGTGGGAAGACGAGTACTGGTGCGCCGTCATTTGTCGCTGAAACTGTGGACTTAAGTAGCTTCCATGGCTGTAGGATTCTACGAGTCCCACGAGACCTTCGGACGAGGGCACACCCGGGAAAAACGGGCCCCAAGATGGTGAATTGCAATCTCTGAGATCTCCGAATGCTCGTGGAATGCGCGCGAGCATTGACGCGATCAGATAATCCATTTCCCTCGTAGGCCCTCGAGCACCCCTGAATACCTCACCGCGCATAGGGGGGCCCTTGTGACCTGGAAAGGACTAAAACCAGAGCGCGGGTCAATATTTCGTTCCAAATGTGCCTCTGGCCTACATATAAACCCAGCGGGCGCCCATCTCTACCTAAAGCAGGGCCGGGCGTGGCCCACCCGACCCTCGGCGCTATAGCACCGGATTCCCTTCCGGCGATCGAGTTTTTACAAACAGCGAACTGTGCATGTTCGGAGTTTGTCGTGAGTGCCCGTGTCATGTATTCACAACTTTTTTGTCTTAATCAGCTGTCTATAAGTCGCAAAAGATGTTCTCTTGCGCGCATCTCTGTCCCGCGATCTGTGAAAAACAATCATGCATAATGATATAACATCCAATCTCTTTTGGTATGGCCGACAGTAGCAAACAAAAATGGAGGCGCGCACCCCTCTATACAATGGTTACGATTGCTGACGCTCCTGACATTTCAAGCAATTTAATCGCGGAGCTTAATTCTTGTCTTGGGTCGTGATCTGCGCGGATCACACACAACGTATACATGTTGAGGTTGCGCTTGCAATGATTTGATAGTGAGACGCGAGTTTCGCACAGATGTTTATAGCAACGAATCTCTTGATCGTCTTCATCGGGTGTTTCCGAATCAATGACCACCAAAAGTTTTGTGAAGGCTGTCGAAAGCGACAGGGAACTTCAAGGAAGTAACCTGGACGTCGCTGCGTTCGTGAAAGATGTCCCGGACGCGGCCTAACCACTGCCCTACACCTATTCCTGGTGAGCCTTGAGATTTCCACCCTCTCTTAGGAGGTGTCGTCTGACTGTTATTTGGCAAACTTTGTAATTTACCTCCGATAATTTTGCCACATCGCAGAATATCAACACATACATGGGATAACCTGCTAAAACACTTGGGTATATTTTCACAATTCTTTCGATAAAATTACGTTCTCATTCTCGCATAATTTCATAGGAGATCGAGATACAACCGCTCTCGGAGCTCAATGTCCCGGCTCGGCGAGGGAAATTTCCGCAGCGGATAGCACCTCTAGTTCTATTTCCAGTAGCAGTGAGCAGAGATCGATGTTGTGTCCTGGGTATGCTTCGGATTCCTCCCACAGCAGGTGACATTTGAAAGGCATGCGTAGAACCGAGATGGTCCATCTCTACCCCTGGCACCCGAGATTGAATGAAGCTAGTCCACACACAAATGATGCAACCACTACGTGTCAATGGCACACAGACTCGGATAGCCCGAAGTTCTTGTTGGCTGAAGCAGTTCTTGCTTCTGTTCCAATAGCGTCCTATTCGCCTACTTCACTTGGCACTCTCCCTCGCCTCACATGACACTTACCCGCGTACCACTTAGTACCGAGTGTTCCTTGTCCCACTTAGCACTGGGTATCCCTCGTCCCACTCAGCACACCCCTCTTACCCTACACTCATCCTTGAAGCCAATTAAAGGTACTATCTCACCCTCAGGCTGCTGCAATATCTAAGGCCATCACCTTGCGTGGAGAATTGTCCATGTCGTCCGGCCTAGGTAAGCTCGAGCGTCTTTAACCAGCAGTCACCTGCCCCCCCCCAAACCAGTAACTCTCAATTGTAGTTGCTCACCCCACGGCATAATGTTTTTCCACCTGTATGCATCAAGACCTTCCCCCGCACTCGGTTTTGACGGCGAATTTCCTCTTGACCTCACGAATTTCACCCAAGGACCATCTGGTCTTCTTCTTGACGGCTGCACATAACCCTCTTCACGCAAATTAAGGTAAGCTAAGCTGTTTTGACACGCCCAGCCCACACACCCACTCAACGTGTATCTTGAAGCCTCAGGTTGGGATACTGATATTCTTATCATTAGCTCAGGCAACTGGTGTGTTATATCGTGGAGGCTTGACGACCGATACTTTGCGTGACGGTGTTGAGGGTTGACCCAAAACGTTCCTCCATTCGATGAGAGCAGTTGAGTTCGTATACTAACCTGAAATTGTGAGTTCAAGAAACCCCCCCTCCCGTACGCCTATTCCAGCGTTTGAAAGTCTTCTTCAAACGACTTTCTTTTCCCCCCTGAGGTTGCGCACAATCGAATAGGGTGACGCAGCGCTGAGTCTTGTTCATTGAGCCTGCTCTGATCAAATTATTCCCACGATTCGTGGGTCAACGATGTACTTTGGATACCACCATGTTTACGAAAGATAAACATGCATATATGCCCTTTGAGTCCGTTACAAATGGAATCATTTACTCTCATCGGGGTTCGAAGTCACCTTTTCATTGCTCTAAGCCAAATATACATGATATACAGTTGCATACCATCACCACTACTCGGGACACAGCCATCTAACACACGGCAGGCAGCATATAAACAAGCGAGAAGCGTCACTACGTCATCGATCCGGTACTCTGACTGGTCCGGATCCAAGAATCATTATTCGTACTCAGTGAACTGCTTCTGTAGACTTCGAGTGTCCGGGGGCTTTCGGAGGGATAGTAGGATCCGGATTCGGGATCCCGACAGATCCTCCACCGGAGGTTTGGAGGGGCATCAATGTAAGTTTGCTGTACACCGGTGATATGGTAGAGACACAGGCTGGTTGCAGTGAGTGGGGTTTTTGACTACCATATTGCAAGGCGGTAATGCCGAACGCTTTGCAAGACATGCGGCCTGTCCTTCGTAGATTTCTGTTACGGGCTTCGCTCAGAACCTCATCGTCTACTATGGGACATAGAAGCCAGGCGGAAGACTTTATCACTCTACCAGAAGTTATAGAATATGATTCTACTAGTACACTGAATAACTTGCACAAATTCAATGATTAGAAGATATAAAGAAATGCTACGTATTGATTGAATCAGAAGTATGTAGAGGCACGTTTTCACTCTGTTCGCCGGCAAGGATCGATTCGTCTCATGGATTGTAATTATGAGTGAAGATTATGTCACGCGTCACACTCAGGCATGGAATGTTGTTTTCGTCCGATCGGCTGCCTTCGATTTTGACACATCGCTTTGTGAGGCGATTTCTCACAGCCCAATCTTAGCACGGCCTTCGATGTTCGTCTTCCACGAGCAACTGCCAAGCTTCGGAAGCTGCTTATTTGATCATTTCACTCTCACCTGGTCTTCCTCATTGTCATATTGCGGCTCTCGTCTTATTAGATCTAGTGTTTTCAGCGTTGATTTACTCATAGAATTCCGTGTCGTCAACTTGGACGCATCATATCACCATATCTCCGAGATCGCCCTATCGATTTGTCTGCGTATTCCGACCCTACTTGATATGTTTAAATCTGGGACTTTGATCCTTCGAAGTTCCATCGGAAACACTGCACACTATTCACTTATTTTTCGTCCCTGGCCCTGTATTCTTCACTATTGAGTTAACATGTCAGTTGCCTACAAATCTTGCCTGACATGTTCTAATTTCAAATTATCTCGTGGTATTTGGTTTATGACTTATTCACTTATTCTCTCGTATTTCTCAAGGGCTACCTCCACAAACTGCCTTCAACCTCCTGCTTCAGCTTTCATCAGAACCTAAGAAGCACGATTCGAGATATTATTTATGGTGTGTGTAGTCTTTTCAGTCAGGTTTTCATCTAGTCGAACGGACTGAGTCAACTAATGGTAATTCGAAATCATCCGTCTAACCAGATGTTTCAAAGGGTTGGTCAGCTGCCATCCGAGGCTTACGAACAACTCTATGATGTGCCTTTCAACAAAGTGAGCAGTGAGTTCTTAGTAGGCCTAAATCGTCTGTCTCAGAGCCGTTTGTTCTGCAGTGTCCATTGTCCACCAATATTTGTCATTTGACCACCATTGATACTCCGATTCATTCCCCGGTGCCGGAGCGGACAGCGCACAACTAGCGGCACAAAGGTCTTGAATACGTGTGTGCATTATTGCTAAACTGAAGTAATCAGATCCCTTCTCCTTAAGATGCCGAAATTACGCTACATAAGTATGTCCGGTTTGTAACCGTACTACTAGAAGCCAACTAACCCGCCTACGACAACTTACCCGATATCCCTGCTAATGATTGAGTTTTATGATGACGTTCGGGTGGTTCCTTCATCATCCCCAGCGAGAAGTGCCTCGGATGTAAGCTGAGCTGGTCGGTCCTCAGTGGACCTGCAAGAGGGATCCGCTGAGGACCGACCCAGTCAGAAAATCTGGACTATAAGGGATGGCGAATCTGCGCCCATCTGTTCTCATCCCTGGATAGAGCGGATTTGAGATCACGAGGTCTGCTTAGAAGGGAACAGATGAGATGCACATAAATATTAATAGAAAACAAAATAGATTTGACAGTAGACTGGTATTCAAGTTAACCTCCCACACACAAACAGTCTATACCAAGCAGACAAGATGTACAGATAGAAAATAATATATTTTGTTTTCTGGTCTACAATAATTATTTCTACTATATAGCTATCTAGAAGGTGCTACCCCTAACATGCATTTTGAGCTTGTAATCTAAGGGAGCACATAGTTAAAACAGGGTAGGAACTATAGACTAGAACCATAACTTACCTATTATTTCATCCTTCACCAAGTCCTCATGCACATGGAGTGGGGGTTGGATGGCGCAGAGTGGGGGGAAAGGTTGGAACACGGAACACGATGAGATCACCTCTATATATACATAAATGAGTGTCATGTGAAGGAACGCCGGCTTGGCGAAATGAACAGTTTGTTCATTTTGTTCATTTTTCTGTTCTTACACGAACACAGCCGAGAGACTTTGATAAATATGATAAATTTTAAAATTGGTACATGCGTGTACAAATGAAAAAAAAACTGTCCTATGTGCTCAGATGTGCTGAGATTCCATTGGACCTGTCAACAGCTGTGATCTCTGATCCGACCAGCTGAGCTCCAGACTGAGGCACTTCTCGCCGGGCATCATCCATTGAAGGGAGGAGCCCTATGTAAACTTGTGTGATAATACATATGCAGAAATCATAGTATAAGTAGTTCTCTCGATATATATAATATCCCAATGCAACATGAGCCTGGAGATGTGTGATTTTTCCAGAGAATCATCATGAGGGGAATAAGTATTAGGTCAGAGTGGATGTGGTTTCAGAGGCTGCTGTCAGTTAAAGAACTTGAAGGGAGTCTTCAGTCTGCTACTTGAATGAATGTATAGGCCTGGGTCTGAAAAGATGGTGAGTCCTCATAAGAGATTTGAGAGAAAGAACAGGTTGAGGTTTAGAGTCATTTTTCTAGTTCTTTGATGCTATGCTTTTGGGCAATATGGTTCATGGCCTGAACAAGCAGAGCTAGCTTTGAGTTGGAGTCAGAACAGTGTGTGTTGAAATTTGACCTACATATATAGACATCAACAAACAAACCTCCTTTCTCAGCCATTATACCATGACTGAGCAAAGAGGTAAGAGCCACTAGATATGCGTTTACAACATACATGTGTACTTATTATTGTACTTATAGATTAACCTTAAGATTAGGTACTATATAGCCATTATACCACAACTGAGCAAAGAGATTAACCTTAAGATTGGTTATGGGCCCCATGCACCTACACTAAAATGTGTGTCTAAAAACTTCACCTGAAACTTCCCACCAAATTTGCAATCCCTAATCAGACCAACATGACACAAGATTTCTCTGTAAAACTGTCCAAAATACAAAAGCTGAAAGAAGGAGTATGGGTTAGGTGGTCTAGAGAAGTCAAGATGTCACACCATGCCCAGAAGGCTTGGAAATATGTCCAAATGAGCATTCCGATACCTACAGAACAAGGATGAAAAGGCAAAATGGGACGAAATACATGACCAGATAGTTGGAGCATTGGGAACAGTGGTCAAACCATCCCTCCAGCATGAGCTTGAGTCAATCACCAAGGCACCCAAGGCTTGGCTAAAACTCAAAGAAAAACCACACTCACATGGCATAATCTCAAAACTGGAAAGCATCTCCATGACCATTAGGATCAGATTCCTGACACTCAATTCCTGACACTCCCTTCAGTGCAACAATAACTGAAATCAGGGATGCAGTAGCTGCCATTTTTGAAGGAACCACATCAACAGAAGACAAATGGTCAATCATTCTCCTGCTCAATGCACTCAGTGATGGCTAATATGACTGGCTTAGAAAGGACCTTCTCACATTCATGGTAAACCAAAAGGTACAACTGTCGATAAATGATATCATTGAACATCTTGACACTGAATCAAGAGAAAACCTTGTGAACACCAAGAAAGAAGAAACTGCCTTATTGCTCAGAAACACAAAAAAAAAGACGACTAAACAGCTGAAGTCGAAATGTACTGGACATCTTGCAGAGAAGTGCTGGAAAGGCAAAGAGGCAGTGAATGCACCAGACTGGTGGAAGAGGAAGCACAGCGATCATGATAAAGCCAACACTGCAAACATGGACAGTGGCTCGGAATCAGCTGCCCTAGCCATGGCAATGGGAGAACCACTACTTGCCAACTGCCTTTATGATGGCTATCTCTCCTGTATCGCTGTGGAAAGCTTGCCATGTCAGCCACTGTTGACTACCCATCAATCTACTTGGATTCTGTGCCACTAGCCATTGCTCACCTATCTGAAGCAATTTCAAAGATTATGTTGACATTGAGCTGAGAAATGTTCATGGCATGAAATGTGTTTCCATCTCAGCTATTGGTCAAGGAACGGTAGAAGTAAAATGCGAAAGAGGGTCACTCACTTTATGTGACACACTGCTTGTCCCCCAGGCATCTCTGAGACTCATATCAATTGGACACTTGATGGACCATGGGTATAGCACTGTGTTCAAGAAGCATGAGTGCAGAATCCTTGGGTGAGACAAGTGTGTCATCATGAATGGGAGTCAAAAAGAGAAAGGGATGTATACCCTGAATGGGGTTTTACCCTGAACAGAGTATGCAAACATAGCCAGGGTCATACTGTCTCTAGAAACCTGGCATAAGAGACTTGGACATGTCAATTATGACACCATAATACACATGGTCAAAAACAATCTGGTCACAGGTATGTCAAGTACCACCTCTGAAATACCACCCATTTGCCAACATTGCATTCTTGGGAAACAGACCAAAAAGCCACTCCCACAGAAGCGTGAGGGTGAGAGGGAAAAGGGAGTGTTAGATGTTGTTTATTCAGACATAATTGGACCAGAAGCTATTGTGTCAGCTGGTGGTACCAGATACATTGTGAATTTGATTGATGACCATTTGATATACACCTGGGTATACTTTCTTCATGAGAAAAGCAATGTGGAAAGATGCTTCAAGGAATGGAGAGTGTTGCTTGAGGCTGAAACAGGATGATCTGTCAAATGTGTTGGAACAGACAATGGTGGTGAATACACCTCAAAAGAATTTGAACATTATCTACATGAGAAGGGTATCAAGCACCAGACTGCATCACCATACTTGTTGTACCGGCAACTCGAGGGTGCCTGGGCTCATGTGCAATTGTTGGAACACAAGCGTGAGCATCAGGGTCTGGAGCACAAGCTCAATAATGTGGTCCTTCTCAGCATGCAACAGAGTCTTGCTGTCATTGCAAATCGAGGTCAAAACCAAGGTGACAATCCTTGTGTCTGTGGGTCACTCGCAAGTCATGCAGATGTTCATGGGCTATGGGTTGCCTTGGGGTAGTGATGGATGCAGTTCAGTCCAAAGAGGTTCAGTCTGGTTCAGTTCCGGTTCAGTTCAATGAACTGAACCAGGAAATGGACTGAACTGTGAGCTGGGTCCAGTTGAAATCACCAGACCAGCTCAGATTGATCTTGAACTGGTTCTGAACCAGTTCAAAAGCACCAATTAGCCAGCACCCACATGATGTGTCACAGGCAGCTGTGCCACATCCATGCAGCCACCCACCACCACCCCTTGTCACCACCCCACCACGATCACCACTGCTGACACCACCACCACCTATAAGGGCAACCTCTAGGGGAAGTGGAATATCACACTGAACACTGGCAGATGGGAATCCAAAGTATATAAGTTCAAGGAAGGCTACAGGCAAGGATACATACCTGGCAGATGGGAATCCAAAGAGAAAAGCCTAAGGACTCCCACTGCTGAGGTGACTACTAACTAAGGAAAGACTCCGAACTGACTGAACGTTTTGGGTGCTTAAAATGGAAGTCACGTGACCTATGAGGTAGCCCAGGTAGATTCCAACTTGCACATGTAAGCGGGCGCTTAAATCGCGAATAGAAGTGCCAGGTGTAGAAGTGAGTAGGAAGGAGGAGGGGAGGAAGGAAATGGGAATATTAGATAGAAACAACAGGGAGAAAAGAGAGATAAAAGGGAGATGGGGACAGAAGAGGTGAACATAAATAAGAGAGGAGAATAGGAGAAGGAGAATAAAAAGAAGAATCTGAGGGGTCCTGCTGTGAGGGTCCCCATGTCCAAGGAGTGTCTTTGTGAAGCAGGTCGAACATTGGATGTGCATGGTGTGAGAACTTCTCAATAAATCAACGATAGAAGTTTGCAAAACCAAGGAACAACTGCACCTCCTTCTTATTGTTAGGTGTTGGCCACTCAGCGACACCAGCAACCTTGACAGGATCTATTTTGGCTTTCCCATGAGAGATGATGAGACCTAGGTATTCAATCTTGGTCTTGTCAAAGTCGCACTTGTCAGGACGCAAATAAAGCTTGTGTTCTCTGAGACACTGTACCACTTTCCATACGACTTTATGGTGACTTTCTAGATCTTCTGAAAAGATCAGAATGTCATCCAGATAAATGCATACGACACCTTCAGCAATGAGGTCATGGAAGATGTCATTCATCATAGTCTGGAAAGTGGCAGGGCTGTTAGTGAGGCCAAAGAACATCACTAGAGGTTCAAACAGTCCCGATTTGTCCTGAGTGCCGCTTTCCACTCATCACCCTCTTTGATTCTGACATTGTTAAATCCCCAACGAACATCAAGCTTAGTAAAGTAGTGGGCCCCTGGTAGGCTGTTGACAAGGTCGAAAATCAAAGGAAGAGGGTAGCAATTCTTGATTGTCATTGCATTCAGCACTTGATAGTCTTGGACAAACCGTAGGGCACCATCTTTCTTTTTGGCAAAGAACACTGGTGAGGCCATTGGTGACTTTGATGGTCGGATGTGTCCTGTGCTCAAATTCTCCTTGAGGAATTTGTCCAATTCAGCCTGCTCTCCTGGGGAGAGGGGGTATACCTTGGGTGAGGCTCTGGGGTTGGCTCCGGGTTCTAACTCGATGGCGTGATCCCATGGTTTGCATTCTGGAAGCTTGTCAAACGACTCCTTTGCAAAGACATCTTCGTAGTCAGACAGGTAGTCAGGAAGAGTGTCTGAAGGTTGGGAGTTGCGCCAGGCTGCTTCTGCAAGGCGCTGGGATGTTGTTGAAGAAGCACGAATGAACTCAGCTTGGGGAGGGAGCATAGCGACTAGAATGCGGTCACCCTCTTCTATGGCCTCATCAGATGTGCCTTCAGCCATTTCAGAATCACCCCCATACTGTTGACTCAGGAGGAGTTCTGCTTCAGCTGTTGATCCATCTGAATCATGGGGCAAGGACCAATACGGCAGGTGCGCAGTCGTAGGGCCTTCTGATGTTCTTCCTTGATGATGTTGCGACATGTATGGCACTGGGGAGGACACCGAGTCATCCATACTTCTTGAGACTTCCAGTCAACTTCTGGGTTGTAATCCCAAAGCCAGGTGTAGCCAAGGATCATATGTTGACGCCCTAGGTGTGTAACAGCGAACACAGCTCTCTCGGAATGGTCTTTGTACCGCAGAATTAGATCAATGACTTCAGTGATAGATCCAGATTCATTGGGGGAGCCATCAACATTGTACACAGGAATAGGACGAGAGAGTGGTTGTGCAGTGAGGTGGTTTTCCTTAACAAATCCCGAGTCGATAAACAAGCCAGTGGCACCAGAGAGTAGAGCGTGAACTGACTTGATCTCTGCTGTGTCTGTGGTTTGAACCTCAACTGAGAGAGAGAGGGAGTTTGGGCCTGAGGTGGAAGCAACAACATACTGTGCAGGAAAATTTCATTCCCATTTTTTGCGACGGAAGCGAGTACGAGGTCGGAAAGGAGTTAAGGGTTGTGTGTCTAGCATTTCGGTCTCCGTAGCTGAGGAATCAGGTTCTGAATCTGTATATTCATCATTTACCTGATTATACAGAAGTGGAGCGAAATGATTGGAAATTGGCAGCAGGGGCACACTATTCACCTGCTGCGCAACACAAAATCCTCTTCTTCTTCCTGAGGCTCTGGACCATCCTCCTTGATAGGGCTTGCAGCTTTATGATCAGCAGATGACACCAAGTGGGCGATCCATTCCTCCTTCTCTTCTGCAGTCATGGTATGAACATCAAAGGCTTGAGGACATTCTCTAGAGAAGTGGCCTGGTTTTCCACACCTATGGCAGACAAGAGAACTAGATTGACAACGACGAGTGGCCTCTACCTCCATTGCTACTGGCTGAACAGCTGTGGTGACAGCAGGTGGGGCTAGCTGAAGTTGTGGTGCCAAGTCTGATTGGTGAGGTGGGTGTGGGTTTCTGTGGTTAAGACCAGTAGAGACGATGGTGGGGCGGGCTGAAGTGTTTGTTGTACCACAGGAAGCACTTTGAAATGCTTCATTGGCAGCACGTGCCTGTGAAATTGTCCTAGCCACTGAAAACCATTCAGAAAGGTCATCATCTGAGGGGTGTCCTTCAACCATATTTGCAATCCGACTCTGGACAGAGGGGTCTAGACGGTGACAAAATTTCATGACCAGGGAGGCTTGTTCCATATACCCAGACTTCTCAACCAGTTCCTCAAATTCGTTGATGTGATCATCAACTGTGCGATGAGTTTGATAATATTGATGAGACTCAAGCTTGGTCCTGGCAGTAGTCTCTTCATGAGGAAGGAAGAATGTTGATTTGAACACCTTTTCAAAAGAAGCCCAAGAAGGATGAGTAGGCCTGCCAGTTTTGGTTTCCATCTCAAAGATATGTGTGGCAAATGAAGAGGCACGACCAGATTTCATGAATGACAGGGCCCAGAGGACCTTGGCATGATCATTGGCAAATTGGGTCGGGCATAGGGCAAGGTAGAGCTTGCACGAGTTTAGGAAGGCTTGTCCCTTCTCTCTGTCACCACTGAAGTCAGCTGGAGTGGCAGGTGTTGCATGTTTGTGAGTGGTGGAGGGGGAGAGGGACGTGGCCATGAGGTTGGCGACATCATGGTTCAAGGTGTGTACTTGGACATCTGTTTGCTGGAGTTGTTGTGATAACAATTCCTTCTCCTCTCTTTCAACACGTAGGGCAGTCTCTAGGACAGCAACACGTTGGTGAAGCTCATTGTAAGCCGCTTGGAAATCGAAGGAAATAGGGTCTTCAGAGATGGGTGTAGACATAGTGGAGATAGAGGGAATATAGGGTGCTATGTAGGGAGTGTACCAGAGGGGTTCTGAACTGCTATGCACCTGAAGAAGTCGATTCAGAGACAATAGCAACAGCAGCCGGTCCAGTAAGTTGTCAGGCTTTTCTAATATAAGGGCAACCTCCAGGGGAAGTGGAATATCACACTGAACACTGGCAGATGGGAATCCAAAGTATATAAGTTCAGGGAAGGCTACAGGCAAGGATACATACCTGGCAGATGGGAATCCAAAGAGAAAAGCCTAAGGACTCCCACTGCTGAGGCGACTACTAACTAAGGAAAGACTCCGAACTGACTGAACGTTTTGGGTGCTTAAAAGGGAAGTCACATGACCTATGACGTAGCCCAGGTAGATTCCAACTTGCACACATAAGCGGGCGCTTAAATCGTGAATAGAAGCGCCAGCTGTAGAAGTGAGTAGGAAGGAGGAGGGGAGGAAGGAAATGGGAATATTAGATAGAAACAACAGGGAGAAAAGAGAGATAAAAGGGAGATGGGGACAGAAGAGGTGAACATAAATAAGAGAGGAGAATAGGAGAAGGAGAATAAAAAGAAGAATATGAGGGGTTCCCCTTACACCACCCCTACCCTCCACCATACAACCAGCACCAGCACCACACCCTGCCGCCATCCATCCGCACAGCCCCAGTGCCCCACCCCCATCACAGTCCCCATGTCCCACACCCCCATCCATCCTTGTGGCCCCCACACCCTGCCCTCATCATGGCTCCCAAGCGCCATGCCCCCATCCATCCATGCAGCCTCAATGCCACCCCCATTGTGGCCCATGCCCCACACCCATCCCCAACTGTGCGGCCCCAACACTGCCCCCATTGTGGCCCCCCACTGCCATTGACCCCCATCCCGCTGCTGCACTCTGCTACCACGCCACTGCCACCACCACACCCACATGTGTTTAATTTTTAGAGTAGTTAAATCCAATTATTTATTATTTTTAACATTTGAACTGGTTCAGAACTGGCTCAGAGCTGGTTCAGAACTGACTTGCAAGCTGAACTGACAGCAAACTGAACTGTGAGCTGGTAACCAGCAAATTGTCAGTTTAGTTCATAACTGAACAGAATTGAACTGCATCCATCACTACCTTGGGGGGAAACATAGACAACTTTCCTCTCATTCCCAAGCTCATCGGTTGTGAGGCTAATGATCTGACTGATGAACCCAGGTGTCCTGAGGACCATGTGCTCTCTAAAAAGGACTCATAAATATATCTATCCATGTATAATTAAAAGATTCAAATAATTAGGGTGTTTTTCTTGTATTTTCCTCCTTTAAGATCCCAAACAAAATAAATATATAGTGAGCCATGTGTCCCGTTAAATCTCCAATTAATAATTAGACAAAACAAATATATGGTAGCTCAGCCAATTCATCCATTGTCCAGATAGTAATCTTGAGTCAGGGAAACTAGGGAGTAAAAGCATACAAGTGGGTAGCGACTGTGATCCAAGATCATTTTGTTAATGTTGAGAGGCATTAGTGGGGCTCCTGAGGTTTGCATGCCCAGATACCCTGGAGTGTTTAAGTCCTGTGTTCTTCTTTCTGATTCCTTGTGTCCCACCTCGGGTTCTTGAATTGATGCATGACCCTTGAATAACTCCTGAATCCTCACTGTCCATGGTCTATGTAAGGGATCTGGGGGTATCCTTTCTCCACTCAGTAAGGAAAACCCCTTCTGTAAGGGGAACCCCTCCTACACCCTCTATTATCCCATTCCTCTACTATTTCACTCTCACTCTCCTCTCCCATGTTCACCCCTTTTATTCTCGATGTTTTATTCAAATAAGCGCCCATCCATACTGCGCCAGGATGGATGAGCACCTATTCACATCCCTTGATGTTTTACTCTATTTCTATGCTTGCTTATTTGCATTTTCTATGTTTGTTCAAATAAGCACCCATACAGGCACCTATTTGCGTACCCCATTAAGTAGTTACCTCGGCGATGGTATCCTTAGGCTTTTCTCTTTGGATTCCCATCTGCCAGGTATGCATCTTTGTATGTAGATCCCTGTATATTGATATATCTTTGGATTCCCATCTGCCAGTTCTCAGTGTGATATTCCACTGCTCCTGGAGGTTGCCCTTATACCTTCCTATTGTCCCAGATGAGCAGTCCTTCCCTCATGAAGTCTTCTGCCACTTGACACTGTAAAATAAAGTGCCAGCAATCATGACACATGAAGCAATGGTATCCTCGCTCACCTGGTCTAGGATTTCTCCTATGATAGAGCTCAAGGGAGTAGTCTTTTAAACCTGCGAAGACCATGTTTAAACAGGGAGTGATGCTGGCTACTGTGTCCCTCATTACTTGTGTTATTGTAGACTCTAGAGGCTATTCAACTCACCAGTCCTTCTGTAGTGGTTATTGGTCCCGAGTGTACTGAGTCTCTTCTTTTTGAGCTCCCTTCAATCCTAGACCTATATGTAGTAGGGAGGATATGTCTTTCTGCCAATCTTATTTGATGGATTTCATAGTCATCTATGGCTTTGTGATCTGGGAGTACAATTTCTAACCTGGATACCAATTTGTCTTTAAATCCTAGGTTCAAAGATTTCCAGTATAGTCTGTTGAGCTCCTTAGGTCTGCATATATCTGCCTTTTTGAGCCACATGGATACTGCCATGAATCTTCTATCAGATTTTGCGAAATCCTCTTGAATGCAAACATCACAGGACCATTGCCGAACTAGATCCTCCAAATCATTCATAGTCCAGTGATCCTCTAGACTTGCCCCCAGGTATCCTTGAAACACTTCCTGTTTGAACTGGATATAGTTGGGTGTTACTTGGTTATATTCCAGAAGTGAAGTCCAGTAATCTGCATCTTCCCTTGGAACATACTTGGGAGCATATTTGTTAGATCCCAGATCCGACTTGCGTTATTCCAACATTTTCCATATGCCGATAAGCCCTTTTCCGCTTATTTCTGACATGTCCCCATGTATCATTCTTAGTCACAATTCTATTTTGATATTATCCCCGTATGTCTTATCTCGATTTCCATATTCACTCCAACTCCAGAACTCCATATCATGCACCCTTATCTTTCCATTTCTGATTTCGGAATTCCGCATGTTCCTTTAAATACGCTTTCCCTTGCTTGAGCTTTCTTTAGCTTGATATCTTGTTACTTCATTTCATTACCTCATTATCTCGATATAACCCACAATATCCTGTACACCTGATATATCTTGTCTTCCCTATATCATTATATCTTTTATTACACTTCATCACTCCAAGTTCTATCCGCAATAAAGCTTTTGACTTTATTCGGTATTCTGATTATTCCAACCCCGACATATCCGACATTCCGAAACCCCTTCTTTGATTACATTTGCTTTTCTGTAAAGCTTAACCCTTACTCAATATTCATTTATCATTAACCCTATCTCCTCCTGCATTGGTTATTCCGATTCTGAGTACCCGAAACCTCCCACTCATCTCCAATAAGGCTTAATGTATTATTTGTCACTGATACTTCTGAATAGACCTGACCATCAGAACCCTGATAATTCTGTCCGGTCTTCAGTCTGAAATACCAGGGCACTAGAAATCCAAGAGGGTGCAACCCATAAGTTGAAGCCAATGCCTGTATAGATCAGTCTTTGGATCTCTGACTTCTGAGTCATCTGATATTCCACACATTTCCGAATATTGCGACTTCTGATTTCGGTCAAGGAGAGTTCTGACCAAACCTGACCTCTGTCCGATCTGGCCCCTAACAATGGAAAGTAGTACAGCGTCTCAGAGAACACAAGCTTTATTTGTGTCCTGACAAGTGCGACTTTGACAAGACCAAGATTGAATACCTAGGTCTCATCATCTCTCATGGGAAAGCCAAAATGGATCCTGTCAAGGTTGCTGGTGTCGCTGAGTGGCCAACACCTAACAATACGAAGGAGGTGCAGTCATTCCTTGGTTTTGCCAACTTCTACCATCGATTTATTGAGAAATTCTCACACCATGCACATCCAATGTTTGACCTGCTTTGCAAAGACACTCCTTTGACATGGGGACCCTCACAGCAGACTGCCTTCGACACTATAAAGAGATTGGTAACATCTGCACCCATTCTTGCATTCCCGGATGATGACCTCCCATATCATGTCAAGGCAGATAGCTCTGATTTTGCAACTGGTGCTGTTCTTTCCCAACAGTCCAAGGTCAATAACAAATGGCACCCCATAGCCTTCTTCTCCAAGAGTTTCAGTCCAGTTGAGTGCAACTATGAGATCCATGACAAGGAAATGCTTGCCATCATGCATGCCCTTGAAGAATGGCGACACTTCCTTGAGAGGGCAAGGCATCATATCAAGATCTGGACAGACCACAAAAATCTTGAATATTTCCACATGGCCAAAAAGCTCAACCATCACCAAGCCTGCTGGTCTCTTTATCTGTCTTGGTTTGACTTCAACCTGTAACATCATCCTGGCAAGACAATGGGTAAGTCAGATGCACTCTCATGCTGACCTTATCATGGCACTGGCTCAAATGACAATGATAATTTGGTGCTTCTCCAACCAGAACTGTTTGTCATCCGTGCACTGGAAGGACTGGAGTTTACAGGTGAAGAACATGATATCCTGAGGGACATTCATAATGGCACCAAGGAGGGAGAGCTGGAGGAGTCAGTTGCACGTGCTGCTAAGGAGCTTTGCAAGACTACTGGGAAGTCTGTGAAGTCATCAGAGTGGGGGATGGTACACTTCTGTTCTGTGAAAAGGTATATGTCCCTGATCAGCATGACTTACAATGTCAAATTGTCTCCCAACATCACAACGCTTGTATTTCTGGCCATGCTGGACATTGGAAGACCTTGGAACTTGTCTCTTGGAACTATTGGTGGCCTCACATGTCTCGCTACATTGGTAGCTACACAAAGGTGTGTGACCTATGCCTGTGCACCAAGGCTCAGCATTGGTTGCCTATTGGACAACTACACCCTCTGGAGGTTCCTGAGCAGCATTGGGAGTCAGTCAGTGTCAACTTCATTGTTGAACTCCCTGAGTTGCATGGGTACGATGCTGTGATGGTTGTTGTGGATTCCTTATCCAAACGTTCTCACTTCATCCCCACTTTGACCACAATTACAGCATTGGGAGCCTCTCGTCTCTTTAGGGATCATGTTTGGAGACACCATGGCCTACCCCTCCGTGTGGTTTCAGACTGAGGTACACAGTTTGTCAGTGAGTTCACTTGTGAGCTATACAGACTCCTGGGTATCGAGGTGGCTGCCTCCACTGCATACCACCCACAGACTGATGGACAGACAGAATGTGTCAACCAAGAGCTGGAACAGTATCTCCGTCCATTTGTGAACGAGCAACAGGACGACTGGGATGACCTCCTGCCCCTTGCAGAGTTCTAGTACAACAACCATATCCACTCATTCACAAAAGAGACTCCCATGCTTGACTCTGGTTGCCACCCATGTATGGGCTTTGAACCTCACCAGCAGCCATCTAGGAGAGAAGCTGTGAATGAGTTCAAGCAACGAATGGCTGACTCCCTGTCTGAAGCCTGAGCTGCCCTTGTAAAGGCAAAAGAGGATATGGCTCGGTACTATAATCATCATTGTGAGCCAGCCCCTACCTTTGTTCCTGGTGACAAAGCCTTCCTAGATGCAAGTGACATTAGCACCACCCACCCTTCTAAGAAATTGTCACACTAGAACCTAGGCCCCTTCCTAGGGGAACGCAAGGTTGGCTCCAATGCTTACCGTCTTCAACTCCCCAAGTCTATGAGTTGCCTCCACTCTGTCTTCCCTGTGGTGAAGCTCCCCTCCTGACCCCATTCCTGGTCAGAAAGCTCAACCCCCACCTCCCCCAGTCCTTGTAGGGGAAGATGAGCACTATGAGATTGAACAGATCTTGGACAGTCAATTCTGCCATGAAAAACTTGAATACAAGGTCAGATGGAAGGGCTATGGATATGAGCATGATGAGTGGATCCCTGAGGCAGATTTAGCAGCCCCAGACCTCATTGCTGACTTCCACCTCCTCCATCCCAGTGCCCCTCGTCACATTCGTGTTGCAGATTTTTACACCTTCTGTCAAAAGGCACTTGTACCCCCAGTAGGTGTCAGTGTGTTGGGACACCACACTCTAGAAGGGGGGTGATGTAAGGGGAACCCCTCCTACACTTCTTTCTCATTCTCCTCTTTCATTTTCATTCTCCTTTCCATGTTCACCTCTTTCATTGTCTATATTTCATTCTCATTCTCCTTTCCATGTTCACCTCTTTCATTTTCTATGTTCATTCAAATAAGCACCCATCCATACCAGACCAGGACGGATGAGCGCCTATTTGTGTACCCCATTAGGTAGTTACTTTGGCAATGGGATCCTTAGGCTTTTCTCTTTGGATTCCCATCTGCCAGGTATGCATCTTTGTCTGTAGATCCCCATATGTTGATATATCTTTGGAGTCCCATCTGCCAGTGTGATATTCCACTAGCCCCAGAGGTTGCCCTTATGAACCCTCTATATGAAGAAGTTTTGACCAATGCAATGGTTAGTCCCAAATTTGATTTGACCCACAACCCAGAATTCAATTTGCTTTCACATGGCATATGTGGATGTATCTCATCATCGTGAAGTATCTAATAGGTGGGAAGATGACTGGATTGAGATGAAACTAGATATGCAAATGGGCTGTAAGTACAACAGTTTCAAACTAGAAATGGACTCACCTTTAGCTAGGTAAGTACTCTTATTCTCACACTGGATTATGTAACAGCGTAGAACATAGGCGGCGGTGTTGGTGGTGCACACATTTGCGCCAAGGTGGCAATTTGTGTTTGAAAGGCAACACGGTAACTTGATGAATACATACTAGTAGCTTGATGATCGTACCTTGTGACAGAGGCAGATTGATTGAGGTGGATGGAAGGTACATTGTAGGTAGATAATAATACATGTGTAGAAAGCTCTTCTGAGACTGCTAAGGATGAACACAAGTTGGTTTGTGAGTCTCACCAGTAATCATAGGCCGACCAGAATGTGTTACTCACAGGACTTGAATACATTACCTATGGTTTTTGACAGGTATACCTGTGAATACCCATGATCCACACCTGTGGATTCGGATATCCAGGCCCCGGATGTGGCCCCAGATACAGGTAAGGCTTTTGGAAATTGAAATACCTGTGGGTCGGATGCAGGTGAATCCACGGATTCACTTGTGTCATGCCTTAGCACTGGCAGATGGGAATCCAAAGTATATAAGCTCAAGGAAGGCTACAGACAAGGATACATACCTGGCAGATGGGAATCCAAAGAGAAAAGCCTAAGGACTCCCACTGCCAAGGCAACTACTAACTAAGGAAATGCTCTGAACTGAAAGTTTTGGGCGCTTAAAACGGAGGTCACGTGACCTATGACGTAGGTCAGTTAGGTTCCAACCTGCACACATACACGGGCACTTAAATCGCGAACAGCCGTAGAAGTGAGGAGGAGGGAGGAGGAAAAGAGAAAAATGAAAATAATAGATAGAAACAACAGGGAAAAAGGGAGATAAAAGGAAGGGGAATAGAAGAGGGAAATATGAATAAAAGAGGAGAATATGAGGGATTCCCCTTACAAGTACATTTTATGTACAAATTTTCACATCTTATTCTGCAACAGTTCATGTGCTACAGGTCATTCTTTCTACAGTGCATCTCACAGAAGTAATTTCAAGCTCTGCCTTATGTACTCAAAACTTGAAAGGGCTGTAACCCTTTGTAAAAATCCATGGACATGGGCCTCCCACTAAAACTAAGGCCAAATCCCTGTGGGAACTTGAAGCTCATGTGTATTATCTGGTTTGTCAAGTACATCCAGTCTGAGGAACATGGGATATCCACAATTTGGCATGCATGGACAGCATGGGGAACTGAATACATGGTATATGCACTGTGGATTATCCTAAAATTCTTGAGTGTTTTTCCTGCAGTGAATTATCATTGTACAAACTCCTCGGTTTCCCCCTTGTTCAGATTGGTTATAACCTATGGAGTCATAGGAAGCTAACCTAATCTCTCTTTGATAGCCTCTTACATGGATCACTCCAGTATAGTGCGGCGTCGAATGAGCTTTGGTTGATGTCCAGAATTAAACACATATTAACCGAATGACATTGAACGAAAATCGAATCAGCAGCGGATTGCTCTAAGAAACTATTATCTCTAGTTAGGGAGCGAAAGTAAATATACCTAGGCGTGTGCAAGATGGATGTAGTGTAGAATCGGAGGTGGTAATATAGGATGACACGCAACCGCTACCTCTAGGTTTACAATGACCCTATTCCTTAGATGACCTTTTCGGAGTCGGATCGCGCGATATGCTTTCGGTTCGAAGGCATACCCGGAAATAGACGAGAAGGCACTGTTAAGTTGTGTCCGCTGCCGATGTTCCAACCGATGTCCGTGACCTTACTCGAGCGGGAAGCCTTATGGATAACCTCCTCTCCGGCCCCTCGATTCCCGATATATCATCTTCTCCAAGTGAAGAGCCTTGAGAACTTATCGCTTGTGTTTCTCGAGGCGGTGAGGTTAAAGTGGGTTCAATCTCTGATTCAAAAGACTTCTCAACGTATTTGGATGACAGGGGACCATTGCGGCGTTTCTTCCTCGCATTGCTACGCATGAGCTCGTCGATTGCATCTTCTAGCTCTCGGTCCGCTTTATCGACCACCTCTGCTGCTCTCCTAATGGATGGGGACGCTTCTTTCATTGCGGTAGGTGTAGGGAGTGGCCCGCCTTTGTTCTTCGTATAATAGGACCAAAGGTAGCGCCATGTTTCAGATTCAAGGTTACGCAATGCGATGTTCAGAGCTGCTTCCAAACATGGTGGTCCCGGTGGACGGAGCGTGCCTTCCGAAACCTGGGTCGCATGGACGGTAGCTTGACGTGTGCTGCGTCGGGCAGGAAGGAGGCTTGATTTTGAAAGGGACCTGGATTCAGGAGGTTCTGAAACAGTTTCAGCTGCCTCTGAGACCTCGATACGGGTGCGTTTTCTAGGCAATGCTGTGTCTTCGTGGGAAGTGGGAGACTCTCGCCTCAACCTGAGCGTATGGTCTCTTGGAGAGTCCACAATTTCCGAGATAGTTAGTTTAGAAACCCCAAATCTGGATTTGGAGGGCGCAATAACTTCATCTGCTACCGATATTGAGGCAACGGATGATTGAGCGGCATCACCTCCGGAGCCATTCTCCGATCCATTTGGAGCTGGCGGTAACCCGAGCTTAGGAACTACCCGTTTTATCTTGGGAGGTCTTCCTGAACAAGAATGTGGGTTTTCAGGCATTTCTTGATCGCCAATGATCTCCAAATAACTTGAATGTAGCACCCACCTCGACCTCTTTTAACTGGGACAGCCTGAGGGTCGCTGGATTCATGTCGATGCTTGATATTTTGTGATATCATAAAATTGTGTGCGAGAAGGAGGTTTGCCAGCCCAACAGGAGTCAGTAGCAAGGGTAACGGAGAGGAGAAATGATGGGGTCGAAACTGTGGACCGAGCGGGCTTTTGAAAGAGCGATCTGTATAGTTTGTTCCCGCCGCCAATTTTAATACAGGCAAACCCCAACCCAAATCAGCTCCTCTCTTCAAATTGGAATATTTCCTCGCGACTAATTACAACCGCAAATTGATACGCCGATTGACTTTGACAGTCGGGATGATGCCAGGCAGTTGATGGAGGCTCATATCTATTCTAGTAACCAGCATCTGACGCTACACTAGATACAAAGAGTTGCATAATGGTGAAAATGACTATTTGAGGAAGCTAGGTTTGAGGAAGCTAGGTATGTACTGTACAGATATTTTACTGCGGATGGACAGGTAACCATGTTAAGCTCACGGTCTTGCCGGCCGAGTATAATAGCTAGCTAAGCGTTATGTAATTTCGTTTCGGGTAACACGATTTTTTCAGTACGCAAGCTATAGATATAGATGTGAAGAGGAATAAGTCTCAGCGAACTTTTCAATCACGAGTTGTCGCAAAAACTCTGAGAAAAATTTGATGACACGCGACTTGTGACTCGCAAATTGTTGAAATAGGTTTCTAGTACATAGTTCGACCGGACCACCTTAAGAAGAATGGAAGTGGTTCCGTGACACCAAGCAACTACAGAGGGAAAGAAAGCAATCAATCAATACTCGAAATAGAGTAAAAATCCATAAGATAGCACGGCTTCGGAGGCCCGGCCCGGCAGGTAGACAACGATGCGAGTTGATCAGAATGGGACGGTCGAGGGAGAGAGAACCTGTTTGTATACCGCGTTTAGACTACAGATACAGAGTCAAGGACGGTCTAGTCGAGAGGCTGGGCCGACTATTCATATAACTAAGTTATCGGCTTTGTCAGGTTGTGTGAATGTGCAAACTTCAAAAGTCAGCAGAGGAATGTGGGAGGTGGTGACGAGCGGGGGAAACAGGTAAGCTACGAAGGGGGTCATGATACATAGTGTGTAATATAGAGAGATGATAAAATGAAAAATAGAGAGAGAGAGAGAATACACAATGCCCCGGTCAAATGTAGACGATACCGGGAGTGCCTATCACTTGGGGTCACCTGGGTCCGGGGCCTCGAGGGCTTCATCCAGCGACTGTTCGACGACCAAGAAATAATAACCTTCCACAAATAACTACCAGTCCCTGCACCGTTCGTTTCACCTACAGCAAGGTCATATCAAACTGAGACGCAAATTTACCCCAGAAGGCGTTTGTAGGAATTACCTATCGATGTTTGCCGCCTCCACCATGATTCCACTCAATACTAGTACCGTACCTACCACCTTCGGGGTTACATTTCCCTCCGCCAACCCCATAGCCTCCACCTCAATCTCTCAATTTATGATAATATTGTTAGAGACCATCAGGAACGGAAATATGCAGTTGACACTCACAGCCAACATCACCACTACCGGATCCCACGCAGTTTACCATCTTCATGCCTATCGCTTTCCCACCAAATACATCCATCGCTGCAATCGCTGCATCTGTTAGGTAAGCTTCAACTTGACAGTTGAGTTGAGGAGGGAGAAAAGAGGGGAGACAATAAATAAATAAATAAATAAATAAAAAGATTTTATGAAACTATTAGGTCCTTACCAAGATTCAGGGTATATATAAAAAGGGAGACAACACCTCAACTTACGCGTACGTGACAAGTACGGCCGGCTCGTATCGCGTTCAACCATTACAAGCGACTGATGGAAAGTATGTGAGCAAACAATGAAGAAAAACATAGACTTCATACATAATAATAGTGTCGTGATCAGAAATACATGCATATTTAGTACTTTTCTCAAGACATTTCGCCTGAAATGGTTAATAAGACGAAAATGAAATACAGACGAAACAAATTAAGAAGGGTTGCCAAAGCAATACGCACAAACACTTTGTACGTGCCTTTCTCTCTAGTGCCAGCGGATCGTTTGGCATCTACTTTAGTACCTTGACGATCCGATCACGGCTGTGTATGCTGTCCTATGCGCTCTGCTTTGAGTCCGTAATGCTATCTTCACCAGGTCCACAAACATCGCTAACGGGAGCGCGACGGCCCGTATCATATCCTTCTTTTCTGTTTGGATCATAATCTTCATTGCTGGGGTATTGTTAGGGTATGTGTTCCCGTTTTCACCGGAACACGCGCTGTACTTTGCGTCTCCTTTAGTGACGAGCAGCGGCGCCTCGACCCGAGTCCATAGATGCATCTCAACTACTTGCGCCTCCAGTAGCAAAATCAGTGTTCCACACATCGTCGTTTGGCTGATTGATATTGTTGCTGACCACCGTGTTCTTCGTTTCACAAAGCGGGGGTTGGATGTTATGTCCAGAGAAGACGTTGCAGCACAATTGCTATTCTGGAACGAGGAGTTGAGGGCGGGTGTGGAGGAAAACCTAGGCCAGAGTCTACAACGGGGGTTTGGGCGGTGGGTTTGGATGTCGAGATCGCTCCATACGTGGCAAGTCCGAGCTGAAGTGTGCTAGGTGTAGGGAATGCAGCTTCTAGAAGTCACGTAGGAATCATAGCTCAATCCACGGAGACGCACCTGTCCCGTCTGCAAGGATTGCGACCACGATTTCTTCAGCACAGTCACCGACGACATCACTCACTGGATCATCTACCAAAACCATAGTACTTTCCTGAAGTGTCAGTGACACATCGGAAGGGTTGAGTAACAGTCTTTAGGAGAGCTGCGCAAGTAGGCTGAAGATAGTGTGCGAAGGCGCTATCAATGGCATCGGGATTAATGTTCCGCGTTGCGCATCGAATAAAGTTAACTTCATACCAGTGCGAACGAGATGCCTAACACGACTAGCAAATTCGGACTTAGAGGGCAGCAACTCCACAAGCTTTCCAGACGAAGACAACGCCGCGGACAATTCAGTGAACATGGAGAACTGGCGAGAAAGAAGGACAAGCTACGTCACGGCCCATATCGCCATATCCTGAAAATTGGACTACAGCATTTTGAGTCTGAAGTTTCTGTCTGAAGAACTCCAAAGGTAAAAGAAACTTCTTACTTTCCCTCTACATAACATGATGGTCTGTGACTAGCCATCGGATATTTGTAGACTGCACGCAGAGTCTTATCACGAGTTGCTCTCAGTCAGTGGTTTGAGATACCAACAAGCAATAGAACGAGCCAATAATTCTAGGAGGTTTAACATGAACAATCTATAGATTCAAACGCTCGGGTAGAAAAGAGCATGGAGAACGTCGAGCGTGTGACATTATGACAGTGGCGTCCGGGGTATGAAGCTCCGCCTGAAAATGTATGGCTGGAAAGGAACCCCTCATGGCCATGTCCCTCGTCCCTATAAAGCCGTGGCCCCTTTTGCCTACAAGACACCATGTTCGCTCCTATCCTCCTTGTTGCTCTTTTATTGAGCAAGGTCGTTATTGCTGGCCCCGTTGCTACCAGAATCACGCGAGTATCAAGGAGGAGAGGTCTTGCTGGAGGCATCATCGCAGCGATAGTGATTCCATCTCGTAAGATCCGAAGCTCACTTTCAATGCATCTCAGCGAAGGCTGAAGTTTTTTATTTTGAAGTTATTGGCGTCGGTTTGCTCCTCCTATGTTGCTTGTGCGCTAGAAGTCTTCTGCGTCGTCGCAGTACAAGTGCCAGTGTTAGTCCAAGCAACGGGGGCCCTGTGACCAACCAAATGGTAACCAGTGGAATGCCTCCTGTTGTTACTGGGAGCAACGACTACAATCAGTACGATTGGGCTGGACCATACGGCCCTGTAAGCTTCTCACGTCCTACTATGATACCAAGAATTGACCAAAATACTAACTAATCGTGCCTTATTTGATATGATACAGCCCCCTGGACCACCACCTCAAGCATATTATCCGGTGAGTGCTTCCACCAATGGCTGCTCTAGTCGCTAACTTCTCTTTAGGGTCCAAAGAGTGAGAATTTCGTTGGAGGTTTCTCCAATCGAGCCGACGAACAAGGACCTCCTCAGTATTGAAACGTGATCCTCCTGAGATCTTTGTCTCTGGCTTTCTGGTAGTACCGCACAATGCATGCCTATGCATGCCATACTAGATGACGTATCACCTTGTTCACACCATGCGGACATTACAGCCAGTTGTTTCTTCTTTCTTTACACCGTTGGATAGACATTCCCGAGCATCCACGGTGATTCCCCAGAGTGTGTTTTACGGTTTGATTTATAATTTACCTTGATCATGACAATGTGCACCGTACCCAAATCCAACTCAATGGTTTTAGTGCTGTTGTTACACCAGAATATCCTTCAACATTTACAATAGGACTGTGCAGGGACAGATTGTCTCTGTATGATTATTTCCACAGATCTTATGCTCTGAATCTAATGGAGCTTGTCATTCCTCCTCTTTCCTTGTAAGCAATAACTCACTAAGTCAGTAAGTAAATGTAGGACTTATGTTCTCATTCTAATGACATACATTGTTTCAGACACAAATCTAAATGATGAAGCAGTTAACCGGCCGCACTGTAGGAAGAGAAGGGACTCCAGATCAGTGCTTAAGGCACTGGGACTGAAATACAGCCCTGCACTGCACTGGTTCACAGTACCCAATTTCTCAACTGCTCACACTTCTCCAAAGTGCATTTTGACTGCACTCAAATACATTTATCTTCAGTGAAAAAGGCACAGTCATATGATATTTATGTACAAAAGCATAAATATACATTGTTTACAGAGCTTATTGCAAGGGATTCCTCTCAACACACATTGCAAGAATGTCCATATGTTCCTTTTGGATCCATGGTGATCGGCTAGACTCTGCCACTTGAGCATATGCAGGGTATTGCAGGAGGAATTTTCTCAAGTCCATTTGAACTCCAACCAAGAACTCTGATTGATGTGTCACCTCCTTACGACCATAATGTTCCCCTTGAAATATCCACCTCATCATGACCAATACAGCATTAAACACACTCAAATTTACCAGATGGTTACAACCTCACTACAGCCTGAAGTGCTGCAGCTCACAGCTGTATTGAGCACCAAATAACTGTGTCAAAAGTTAAGCACAAGGTGACTTTCTCATGCATTTTTGAGCACACCAGCTCTCCAAAAGCTTGTTAGTAGCCTTGGATTTGATGGAACTGCCATGCTAAGTCTACTGAATGTGTGAGGTTCAGCTTAGTTAATATATATCATGCTCTGATGATTCTCAACGGTGACTACTAGCTTAGACTGCTCCAGTGCACCCATGCTGTACTGTCTTCATGGGCTGTTCCAATGCTATGATACCTCCTCTCATGGGGCTTGCTCTGGTGCTGAAAGACACTGTCACTCAGATCATCAACTATTCAGAGATGGCAGAAATATCACCCCAGATGAGATGGTTATGTTACTCTCATCTCTCTGCAGACCACCTTGACTGAAGTGCTGCAGAATTTTCCTTTTGACAGCTAGCACTCAAACACCTTTGACTGCCAACTATTCATTGAAGCCTTGCTCAAGAGTATTGGTTTCCCTGGGACCAATAAGAACACAGGTACATATATATTCTTAGCTGCTATGATCCCCTGTCTCTCACTAATGATATGGGACCCATACCTCCACCAATGCTCTCTGTGACACTCATCATCTTGGCAAGTGCGACAGCAACTTCAACAGCCATTTCATCAGGTGCTGCATTGGGTGCATACAAACAGGCAGTCTCCCCTGTGCTGTGCCTCAGGCCAAAATTGCTGAGAACATCAAAGGAGATTATCTAGTGAATGTTGAGTGTAAGCAGTGTCGCTGTCCACTTGCTCAACACAGTGGGCTTTCTTGAGCTCGAGGAGGTTGAATGGCAGGGTTCTATGAGGTTTCCACAAGAGAGAAACCATGACAGAGTGGTAGGCTTCATCACACTCAGACACTATGAGGGAAGGCAGTGCTCTTGGCAAAGAGCTGCTGACCCATAAGAGCATGCTGTGCATTGGACCCTGTCTGCTGAAGACAAACATGATGGGAGGATGCAACTGATTCTGGGTGCCACAAAAACTGTTGTGAGTGTTATTTGTCTACTACTTGCTCCAGCTCTCACACTAGAACTCCTTTGAAATGGTTTTCTTCCAGCCTGTCCACTCCTGGACCCGCTTGGGTATCTCCCATGCCCTACCACTGCTCAAACACATCCAGAGCTTCACAATCTCTGCCTTGGAGTAGGCGCTGCTGCAGCTGGGCCAGTGATTTTTTCCTTTCCTGTGATATGATTACATTTAACAGTTTTCTGATCAAGGAAACTCAATAAATGAGTTTTTTGAATCAGGAAATTGTCAGGAATCAGAAAACTGTTAAATAACCATGGTTTTCTGCAAGGGTTTCTTCAAGATTTTCTGAGAACTTTCGCAAGCTTTCCTGGTTGCAGAAAAACCTGTGGAAATCCACAATATTCTCTAAGTTTCTTGGACTCAGAAAATCATTAGTTTTGGCAAGTATTTCTTGTACAATTTTCTGGGGCACATTTCTAGAATTTCATGAAGTTTTTCTGGGGACAGAAAACTCTCTAAAAACCATGAAAATCATCAGAAAATCATTAGTTTTGGCAAGTATTTCTTGTACAATTTTCTGGGGCACATTTCTAGAATTTCATGAAGTTTTTCTGTGGACAGAAAACTCTCTAAAAACCATAGGTTTTTTTAGCAGTTTTCTGTCCCCAGAAAATCCTCAGGAAACATGGCAGATTCTGGAGATTTTCTGAAAGATTTTCTGACTCAGAAAATTGTTGTTTGCCTCCAGTGTTCAGGGTGATCCTCGTAGATCTCCTCATCAAGATCACCATTTAAGAAGGCAGTTTTTACATCTAATTGATCCATTTCCCAGTCATTTGTGGCACTGATGTGTAGGATGGCCCTCAGCGACTCCATCACGCAAATGTATCCTGGAAGTCAACTCCAGGTACTTGTGTGTATCCTTTTGCAACAACCTGAACCTTTTGATGAGTGACCTCCCCTTTTTCATTTCGTTTTCAGGTGAAGTGTGGTTTCAATGGTATGATCTTTCTGCCTATGGGGATTGATGAACACGGTGAACAGAGTGATGCCTGGGTAGGCCAGGAAACAGTTTCGGCAGCATATAAGCACATACCTATCAAATCAAGGTCACAAGCTAAGTATTCACATCACCTCTAACTTGATATAGACTTACCAAATGTTTATAAAGGAAACCTGGGACCTAGGTGAACTGGATATACAGCTAAGGAGGAGAGACACAGCGATAATCAGGGATGTAAGTGAGGGACACAACTCGTCGCTCAGGACCAGGTGGAATCAATTAAGAGACATAGACACTTCTGAAGGATCTATTTCAGGAGGTATAAATGGAGCTTACTATTTCAATTGGTTGGGTAACAATAGGGATAAAGCCTCAGTACAGATATGAGTGGAGAACCCCAAGGTAGGGTTTAGATGCCAAGGAAGAGGAAGTTTTCTACATAAGGAACCTGTTGACAGACTCTTTGTATCACTTCCCTCCCTGAGTCAATTCCTAGGGATACACACAGACTACCTCTAAAATCCTTATCTTGTTTTTCTACTGTAATTCTTGAACAAGTCCTATCCATGCATAAAGATCCGACTTCGGTTTCAGTCTGCTTGTACCTCGGGACAAACAGTACCTCACTAGTATTTGAGACCCATAATCGTATTTGAAACCTCTAAGTTACCTCTTACTTTTACTTAAACATTTCAATCCTTATCTCCCTAAATCTATCAAACCTCTTCTTTATCTATCCATTCCCTACACAATAGAAGTACTAATATTCCTATTCAAGTGACCACCGCAGGGAATTGGATCGAACCTCCTCCTTACTCCTGATTCACAGTCAGAGGTTTTGATAGTTCTATCAGGGTACTGACCCCTTCTAACTTTATACAAACACCAAATACTGGGAGGTAGAGAAAGGAACAAAATGTCTATCTGGCACAACTGTCCACTGGAAACAAATCAAGGTGTCCTGAGTCAGGGAATGCTTGGGAAATCCTCTGGAAAGCTATCATTTTAACATTATGTACAGACTTGTAACATGTTTGTTTAATTGAATATGGCCCAAATGTGTCTCAAAGCCAGACATACATGGAAAAATCAAGATTTTCATAGCATGTATTCCATATTATCACAGGATGTGTTCAAAATATGGCCTCTTCCAGGGCATGCACAAAAAATTCTGTGATAATATGAAATACATGCTAAGAACATTTTAATTTTTCCATATATGTCTGGGTTTGAAACATATCTGAGCCATATCAAATAGCACAAGCATGTTACAAGTCAGTACACAATGTTAACATGATAGCTTTCCAGAGTAGGGCTGTCCACAAGTCTACCCACAGATCACCTGGACTCGGATCCATGGGTATTCCCATTTTCAAATCCCATACTCAGATCCACATGGGTATTGCATCCAGGTGATCTGAACCCATGGATCTGAACCCACAGGTTTCTGACTACTTGTGGGTTGATCCGTGGGTACATAATATGTTTGCTTATAGTGAGTGTAGCTAGCTCTACAGGCCCTGATAAATTAAATAAAAATATAAAATAAATTGTAAAAATTAGTGTAAATCAGTAGCTAGCTACGCTCACTATAAGCAAACGATATGGATCCCAAATACCCATGAGTTTTATGCAAAATCCCACAACCCATACCCAGATCCATGTGGGTATTGCCCATTGGGTACTCAATACCCATGGGATCCTTACCCACAAGTTTTCCCACAGATCAACCCACGGGTACCCATGGGTTGATCCAGACTCATGGACAGCCTTATTCCAGAGTATGTCCCAAGCATTCCCTGACTCTGGACACCTTGATTTGTTTCCAGTGGTTGCTAAGTGGTACCTTGGAATGCACATGATACATCACTGATATGTCTCCTCTACCTCCCAAAACTTCATCCCAAGTTCCGGATTTCAATTCAAAAGACTCTCACTCAGTTCTGGAATACTTTGATCATTATGAACCATTGGCAATCACTGCTTAATTAGGTGAGACTGAGAAGTCAAATATTGTTAGGGGCTGGATCGGACAGAGGTCGGTTTTGGTTGGAACTCTCCTTGACCAAAATCGGAAGTTGCAATATTTGGAAATGCATGGGATATCAGATGACTCGGAAGTCGGAGATCCAAAGACTGATCTATACAGGCATTGGCTTCAACTTATGGGTTGCATTCTCTTGGATTTCTAGTGCCCTGGTATTCCAGACTGAAGACCGGACAGAATTATCGGGGTTCTGATGGTTGGGTCTATTCGGAAGGATCAGTGACAAATAATACATTAAGCCTTATCGGAGATGAGCGGGAGGTTTTGGGTACTTGGAATCGGAATAACCAATGCGGGAGGAGATAGGGTTAATGATAAATGAATATCAAGTAAGGGTTTAGCTTTACAGAAAAGCAAGTGTAATCAAAGAAGGGGTTTCGGAATGTCGGATATGTCGGGGTTGGAATAATCAGAATACCGAATAAAGTCAAAAGCTTTATTGTGGATAGAACTTGGAGTGATGAAGTGTAATAACAGATATAATGATATAGGGAAGACAAGATATATCAGGTGTACAGGATATCGCGGGTTATATCGAGATAACGAGGTAATAAAATGAAGTAACAAGATATCAAGCTAAAGAAAGCTTGAGCAAGGGAAAGCGTATTTAAAGGAACATGCAGAATTCCAAAATCGGAAATGGAAAGATAAGGGTGTGTGATACGGAGTTCCGGAGTTGGAGTGAATATGGAAATCAAGATAAGACATATGGGGATAATATCGAAATAGAATTGTGACTAAGAATGATACATGGGGACATGTCAGAAATAAGCGGAAAAGGGCTTATCGGCATATGGAAAATGTTGGAATAACGCAAGTCGGATCTGGGATTTAACAGTATCTCCCTTTTATGGCCGAGCCCTCAAAGGCCGATTACACCATTGAATATTGTGGGAAGTTTGGGCGTTGGTTATCCGTAAAGGCTGAGATCTTGGATCAGATATAAATAGGGGAAAACAGTTCTGTGAATGCAAAAAACACTTTTTGACTCCCCACCACCACCACCACCACCACCACCACTCAGTTCCAATGGCATTGCGTACCAGGTTCACCTCGCCCACCCACTCTGTCATTGACATCAGCTCCGGCGATAAACTTGCCATGGAGGTGAGAGAGTATGAGCGGAAAAAGAAGGAGTTGGAGGACAAATTGTGGGAAAAGGTGAAGGTGAAGTGGGAAAAGTGGGAGAGAGAAGTGGAGGAAAAGCTGGAGTGGGAGTGGAAGGAAAAGGAGGATTGGGATAGGAAGGCGAAAGAGAAAGAAGATGAGGATCGGCGAAAAAAGGAGGAAGCTGACCAAAGGAAGTGGAAGGAGGATGTGGATTGGCGGAAAGCTGAATTGACACGGATGGTGCAGGAGGAAGCCCAACTAAAAAAGGCATCAGTAAGTCGTCTTCTTATGATTATGATTGGAGGAGTTTGACAGGAAATTCAGACTAGCCAGAGAAAGGTGACTGTGATCGGAAAGCTGATCGGAATCTCAAGGCCATGTTGGATAATGTCAGGGGCCGAAAGTGTCAACTCGAGGACGTATGGGAGGAGGCCGACGAATACAATGATCAGTGTGTGCTCTGTCGGATGTGGGGGCTGGAGTGCGTTGATGAGGAGCGGAAAAGCGGGAGGTCGCGGAAGCAGGCATGTATCCAGTGCCAGAACACCCAGAAGAAATGTACAAAGCCAGGCAACACAGATTTTGCGGTGGAAATGGCGGGAAAGTTGTCGTTGCTGGCGTACAAGCAGGTTCAGGTGGAGAATGCAGAGGTCAGACCAGGACCAGCGATGAAAAGACATCAGGCGGAAACGGCCGCAGATTGGGAAGTCAGGGCCGCGTCAGGGAAGGGGAAAAGGCAAGGAGCAGGTGACAGAGGACGATGCGGAGGATGAGGTGGAGGATGCGGGGCTCGCGGTGGAAATCCACAGGCTCCGCAAGACTATTCATACTCTCACGAAGTGGCTCTGCTACAATGTGGAGGGAATGGCGGTGTTCAACAATACATTAAAAATGTCGCACAAGATTGCGGAAATCAAGTTCAAGTTCCAGAAAAAGCAGTGGGAGACGTACCATGGGGCATTGGTGCCGCAACTGGACTTGGAGTTGGAAGCCGGGCTGGGGAATGAGGCAGAAAACGTTGGGCTGCAACCTGAACCAGAGAAGGAGTTGTAGAAGGGGAAAGGGAAGGCGAAGGAAGTGGACGGCGACAGAATGGACATCAATGTCGTTCCAGAGGTACCAGAGAAGGAGGTTCCGGAAAAGGCGGAAATTGCCAAGGAACCAGAGGCAGAAATCAGCCAGAAGGTGGTGGATCCAGGAGGTGCAGGTTCGGAAAAACAAGTCGAAGAGGGATCAGGGAAAGTGACAGGGCCTGAACTGGCCAATGGGCCAGAAGAGGAAACTATGCAGTAGATAGGAGTCGGAAAGGCAAAAAGTAGTATAGAACAAATTGGAAAAGTTTCGGTGATATAGTTAGTTGTCAGAAAAATGAAGTTGTTTTTAAAATCGGAAAAATGAAATGGTTGGAAAAAATGAAATAATCAGAAAAACGAGAAACGGTGAATCAAGGATGTTTTGTTAAGTTCAAGGATGTCGGAGAATCGGGGTAAATTGGAATTGGAGGGAAGTCGGAACACGACTCGGGATTGGGATTGGACTTGTAAGAAATTGTGAAGAAGTTCGGGAGGGTCGGAAATATTGGGATGTGAAAGGCATAGCTGTTGAAGGGGTTTTGGGATTGCGGGATGTAAATAGAAGCGTAGTGAGAGCAAGATGTGAATAGAAGTGTGGGATTGGAAGTGTTGTCAGAAGAAGTTGGAATAGGAATGGATGATTGGGAAAGATTGTTGGCAACATAGTGGCTACTCCCCCTTCAAGGTAGACATCCCATCATCTACCTCAGGTGTTGGAAAGTAGAATACAAGGAGTTGGAGTATCGGGGAGACCGAAGGATTCATTGGGAATTTTTTGGGTTTTCCAGGAAATGAATGGTGTTTCTTGGAATTTCCTTGATAGTGGTCTTGATGTTGTCTGGTTGAAATTGTTGTAATCACAGATTACCGGAGGATTCAGAGAATATCGGAGGGTTTGGACTTGAAAGGGAACAAGAAAGGAATGAATCGGAATTTTCGGGATGTTTGGAAAAGCATTTGAAAAGGAAAAAGAGTAGAAGTTTGGAAACAATGAGGTTTTGGAAACGAAAAAAAAAAATTGTTGTTCGGAAAATGAAAAAATAAGGACTATTGTTGTGGGAATTTGAAAACAACCATAAAATAGGGTTTTTTGGAAAAGGGGTAGAAGGAAACATGTAGGGAAGAAAAAAGGTGTTGGAAAAAGATAGGAATTGGGATGTGTTGGTAGAATTTGTGGGTTTTGTTGGAAATATTGGTAAGGTGCTTGATATTCAGCCTGGAATATTGTCCTAATGGTTTGAAAGGTTGGAATTTTATCGGAAATGTGGGTTGGAGGATGTAAGGATGGTGTATTCATGGATACAAGGGGTTTAACAGCACCATTTGAGGGAGATTGTTACGGATTACGAAGGCGGTTTGTTGGGCATTGTCCCATAATGCGGAATTTGGTATTGGTGACTGGACTTGGAGTTGGAGTAGCTGCATTGCATCTTGAATAGTTGGATTCAGGAAGTCTGGAAGTCGGAGGTTGTAAAACTAAATCTTGGAAACAGAAAGATGTCTTGAAGGAGATTTGGAGTTTGGAGTTTTCGGAAATCATCCTGGAGTGTTCTTGAGGAAGTACAGACATACTGTGCAGGATGTGTCAGATGAAATTCTATAGCTAGAGCCTCATTAACATGTTCTTGAGGTGGTCCTGGCTTAACTAGATGTGAGGAAAATAATTTTTCCATAGTGAGATTCTCTCCCTCCAATAGATGTGATCTTGTTGGAGTGCATAGTGGAATATGATGATCGCTTGTCGGGAATTGGAAGAATTGATGTAACAGATTTTCCTATCGGAATTGTGCCAAGGTTCCCATATTGTCATATTGCGAGTTGAGGTTTCATCAAGCATTGACATTGGATGTTTTGGCGGGTTGGAGGATGTCACAGCGAAGCAGGATTTTCGAAGATTCAGAAAAAATGCAGTATTTGCAGGTTTCCTGGAGACATGTCATAGAATTGAATCTTCTTGTTGAGGAGTGCAGAACTAGGTACTACCCAATGCCCTGTCAATCAACAGATTGTAGTGGGTGGGTTAGTGGCGTTCCAGCACATCGGAACAATTAGAAACAAGTGGCATTATACACAATGTAATAACGACCGGGATTTTTTGCTCGACGGGAAGAAACGTGATTGGCGTGAACAGCCTGCTGGATGGTGCGACATAGTATGTCATTAGTAACAGGAAACAGAGACCGGTGGAAGGTGGGAATCCGAAAGATGGTGTTTGACATAATGATCAGTCGAAAATGTTCGGAAGAAATGATATTTGGGGGTTGTCGGGATTGGAGGTAAGATCAGAAATGAGTGTAAGGGATTTTGCGGAATTGTCAGAAGATAGGAAGGGTGTGTTTGGAAAGCGTCTGTGTAAGGGGAACCCCATTTCATGTGGTTCTACACTTCTCTATTCTCTCTTCCTTCTATCCATTCCTCCCCATTTCTCTCTTTCTTATCTCTTTGTCCATGTTTGCTTGCATAAGCACCTGCATTATGTAATGGCATTGGACTCCAATCCTGTAAGGGGAACCCCATTTCATGTGGTTCTACACTTCTCTATTCTCTCTTCCTTCTATCCATTCCTCCCCATTTCTCTCTTTCCTCCATTATATATCCTTCCCCTATCTTTTTGTTCATGTTTGCTTGCATAAGCACCCGCATTACGTAACAGCATTGCCATTATGTAACCATGGTACAGTTGGGCGTTTATTGGCATCCATTCTTCATTTTTGCTCGCATAAGCGCGCACATTACATAACAGCATTGGATTCCAATCCTGTTACATAATTGCCGTATGTTCCGGCGCTTATTTGCATACTCCTTTAGGTAGTTATCTCGGCAGTGGGAACCTTAGGCTTTCCTCTTTGGATTCCCATCTGCCAGGTGTGTATCCTTGTATGTAGTCTTCTGTGAGCTTATATGTCTTTGGATTCCCATCTGCCAGTTCCCAGTGTGATATTCCACTGCTCCTGGAGGTTGCCCTTATAGTAGAAAAGCCTGACAACTTACTGGACCGGCTACTGTCTCTATTGTCTCTGAACCAACTTCTTCAGGTGCATAGCAGCTCATAACCCCTCTGGTACACTCTCTACATAATACCCTATATTCCATCTATCCCTACCATGTCTACACCCATCTCTGAAGACCCTATTCCTTTCGATTTCCGAGCGGCTTACAATGAGCTTCACCAACGTGTTGCTGTCCTGGAGACTGCCCTGCATGTCAAAAGAGAGGAGAAGGAATTGTTAGCACAGCAACTCTGGCAGACAGATGTCCAAGTACACACCACAACCATGATGTCGCAGCCCTCATGACTACATCACTCTCCCCTCCCACCACTCACAAACACGCAACACCTGCCACTCCTGCCGACTTCACTGGTGACAGAGAGAAAGGACGAGCCTTCCTAAACTCATGCAAGCTCTACCCTGCCCTGTGCCCGACCCAGTTTTCCAATGATCATGCCAAGGTCCTATGGGCCCTGTCATTCATGAAATCTGGTTGTGCCTCTTCATTCATTTGCCACACGTATCTTTGAGATGGAAACCAAAACTGGCAGGCCCACTCATCCTTCTTGGGCTTCTTTTGAAAAGGCATTCAAATTGACATTCTTCCTTCCTCATGAAGAGACTACTGCTAGGACCAAGCTTGAGTCTCATCAATATTATCAAAATCATTGTATGGTTGACGACTACATTGATGAGTTTGAAGAATTGGTCGAGAAGTCTGGGTATATGGAACAAGCCTCCCTTGTCATGAAATTTTGTCACGGTCTAGATGCCTCTGTCCAAAGTTGGATTGCAAATATGGTTGAAGGACACCCCTCAGACAATGACCTCTCTGAATGGTTTTCAGTAGCTAGGACAATTTCACAGGCATGTGCTGCCAACGAAGCGTTTCAAAGTGCTTCCTGTGGTACACCAAACACTCCTACCCACCCCACTGTCGTCTCTACTGGTCTTATCCACAGAAACCCACGTCCACCTCACCAATCCGACTCAACACTGCAGCTTCAACCAGACCCACCTGCTGTCACTACAGCCGTTCAGCCAGTAGCCATGGAGGTAGATGCCACCTGTCATCACCAATCAACTTCCTTGGTCTGCCATAGGTGTGGAAAACCAGGCCACTTCTCTCGAGAATGTCCTCAAGCCTTTGATGTCCATACCATGACCACAGAGGAGAAGGATGAATGGATCGCCCACTTGATGTCATCTGCTGATCATAGAGTTGCAAGCCTTGTCAAGGAGGAGAGTCCAGAGCCTCAGGAAGAAGAAGAGGATTTTGTGTCATGCAGCAGGTGAATTGTGTGCCTCTGCTGCCAACTTCCAATTGTTTCGCTCCACTGCTGTATAATCAGGTAAAAGATGAATATACAGATTCAGAACCTGATTCCCCAGCTACGACTGAAATCCTAGACACACAACCCTTAACTCCTCCCCAGTCTCAAACTTGCTTCCATCACAAAAAATGGGAACAAGAGCTTCCTGCACAGTATGTTGTTGCCTCCACCCCAGGCCCAAACTCCCTCTCTCTCCCAGTCGAGGTTCAAACCACCAATACAGCAGAGATCAACTCGGTTCATGCCCTACTCAACTCTGGTGCCACTGGTTTGTTTATCGACTCAGGATTTGTTCAGGAAAACCGCCTCACTGCACGACCACTCTCTTGTCCTATCCCTGTGTACAATGTTGATGGTTCACTCAATGAATCTGGATCTATCACTGAAGTTGTTGATCTAATTCTGCGGTACAAGGACCATTCCAAGAGAGCCGTGTTTGCTGTTACGCACCTAGGCCGTCAACGTATGATCCTTGGCTACACCTGGCTTCAGGACCACAACCCAGAAGTTGCAGACTGGAAGTCTCAAGAGGTATGGATGACTCGGTGTCCTCCCCAGTGCCATACATGTTGCAACATCAACATCATCAAGGAAGAACATCAGAAGGCCCTACGACTGTGCACCTGCCGTATTGGCCCTTGCCCTATCCTCATGCATGATTCAGATGGATCAACAGCTGAAGAAGAACTCCTCCTGAGTCAACAGTATGGGGGTGATTCTGAAACAGCTGAAGACACATCTGATGAAGCTATAGAAGAGGGTGACTGCATTCTAGTCATCATGCTCCCTCCCCAGGCTGAGTTCATTCATGCTTCTTCAACGACATCCCAATGCCTTGCAGAAGCAGCCTGGCGCAACTCCCAACCTTCAGACACTCTTCCTGACTACCTGTCCGACTATGAAGATGTCTTTGAAAACGAGTCATTTGACAAACTTCCAGAATGCAAACCATGGGATCATGCCATTGAGTTAGAACCTGGAGCCAACCCCAGAGCTTCACCCAAGGTGTACCCCCTCTCCCCAGGAGAACAGGCTGAGTTGGACAAATTCCTCGAGGAGAATTTGAGCACTGGATGCATCCGACCATTGAAGTCACAATGGCCTCACCAGTGTTCTTTGTCAAAAAGAAAGATGGTGCCCTACGGTTTGTCCAAGACTATCATGTGCTGAATGCAATGACAATCAAGAATCGCTACCCTCTCCCCTTGATTTCTGACCTTGTCAACAGCCTACGAGGGGCCCACTACTTTACTAAGCTTGATGTTTGTTGGGGATTTAACAATGTCAGAATCAAAGAGGGTGATGAGTGAAAAGCGGCATTCAGGACAAACCGGGGACTGTTTGAACCTCTAGTGATGTTTTTTGGCCTCACTAACAGCCCTGCCACTTTCCAGACTATGATGAACGACATCTTCCATGACCTCATTGCTGAAGGTGTCATGTGCATTTATCTGGATGACATTCTGATCTTTTCAGAAGATCTAGAGAGTCACCATGAAGTTGTACGGAAAGTGGTACAGTGTCTCAGAGAACACAAGCTTTATTTGTGTCCTGACAAGTGCGACTTTGACAAGACCAAGATTGAATACCTAGGTCTCTTCATCTCTCATGGGAAAGCCGAAATGGATCCTGTCAAGGTTGCTGGTGTCGCTGAGTGGCCAACACCTAACAATAAGAAGGAGGTGCAGTTGTTCCTTGGTTTTGCCAACTTCTACTGTCAATTTGTTGAGAAATTCCCACACCATGCATGACCAATGTTCAACCTGCTTTGCAAAGACATTCCTTGGACATGGGGACCCTCACAGCAGGCCGCCTTTGACACAATAAAGAGATTGGTAACATCTGCACCCATCCTTGCATTCCCAGATGATTACCTCCCATATCGTGTTGAGGCAGATAGCTCCGATTTTGCAACTGGTGCTGTTCTCTCCCAACAGTTGAAGGTTGATAACAAATGGCACCCCATAGCCTTCTTTTCCAAGAGTCTCAGTCTGGTTGAGTGCAACTATGAAATCCATGACAAGGAAATGCTTGCCATCATCCGTGCCCTTGAAGAATGACAACACTTCCTTGAGGGGGCGAGGCATAGTATTGAGATCTGGACAGACCACAAAAATCTCAAATACTTCTGCACAGCCAAAAAGCTCAACTGTCGCCAAGCCTGCTGGTCTCTTTATCTGTCTCAGTTTGACTTCAACCTGTATCATCGTCCTGGCAAGACAATGGGCAAGTCAGATGCACTTGTTGTCATTCGTGCACTGGAAGGACTGGAGTTTACAGGTGAAGAACATGACATCCTGAGGGATATTCACAATGGCACCAAGGAGGGAGAGCTGGAGGAGTCAGTTGCATGTGCCGCTAAGGAGCTTCGCAAGACTACTGGGAAGTCTGTCAAGTCATCAGAGTGGGGTGAAAGGGATGGTACACTTTTGTTCTGTGGAAAGGTATATGTCCCCGATCAGCATGACTTACGACATTGAATTGTTTCCCAACATCACAACACCTGCATTGCTGGCCATGCTGGATGTTGGAAGACCTTGGAACTTGTCTCTCAGAACTATTGGTGGCCTCACATGTCTCGCTACATTGGTAGCTACACAAAGGTGTGTGACCTATGCCTATGCATCAAGGCTCAATGTCGTTGCCTGGTGGAGAACTGCACCCTCTGGAGGTTCCTGGCTTGGAGACAGTCAGTGTTGACTTCATTGTACAACTCCCCAACTCGCATGGGTACGATGCAGTGATGGTGGTCATGGATTGCTTATCCAAATGTTCTCACTTCATCCCTGCCTTGACCACAATTACAGCATTGGGAGCCTCTCGTCTCTTTAGGGATCATGTTTGGAGACACCATGGCCTTCCCCTCCATGTGGTTTCAGACCAACACTGGAGGCAAACAACAATTTTCTGAGTCAGAAAATCTTTGGAATCTGCCATGTTTCCTGAAGATTTTCTGGGGCCAGAAAACTAAAAAACCTATGGTTTTTAGAGAGTTTTCTGTCCCCAGAAAAACTCCATGAAATTCTAGAAATGTGCCCCAGAAAATTGTATGAGAAATACTTGCCAAAACTAATGATTTTCTGACAATTTTCTGAGTCCAAGAAACTTAGAGAATATTGTGGATTTCCACGGGTTTTTCTGCAACCAGGAAAGCTTGCTAACATTCTCAGAAAATCTTGAAGAAAGCCTTGCGGAAAACCATGGTTTTTAACAGTTTTCTGATTTCTGACAATTTCCTGGTTCAAAAAACTCATTTATTGAGTTTCCTTGATCAGAAAACTGTAAATAACCATGGTTTTCTGTAAGATTTTGACAAGCTTTCCTGGTTGCAGAAAAACCTGTGGAAATCCACAATATTCTCTAAGTTTCTTGGACTCAGAAAATTGTCAGAAAATCATTAGTTTTGGCAAGTATTTCTCATACAATTTTCTGGGGCACATTTCTAGAATTTCATGGAGTTTTTTCTGGGGACAGAAAACTCTCTAAAAACCATAGGTTTTTTAGTTTTCTGGCCCCAGAAAATCTTCAGGAAACATGGCAGATTCCGAAGATTTTCTGACTCAGAAAATTGTTGTTTGCCTCCAGTGACCGAGGTACACAGTTTGTCAGCGAGTTCACTTGCAAGCTATACAGACTTCTGGGTATCGAGGTGGCTGCCTCCACAGCATACTACCCACACACTGATGGACAGACAGAATGTGTCAACCAAGAGCTGGAGCAGTATCTCCATCTGTTTGTGAATGAACGACAGGATGACAGGGATGACCTCCTTCCCCTTGCAGAGTTCCAGTACAACACTCATGTCCACTCATCCACAAAAGAGACTCCCTTCATGCTTGACTCTGGTCGCCACCCACGCATGGGCTTTGAACCTCACCAGCAGCCATCTAGGAGAGAAGCTGTGAATAAGTTCAAACAATGAATGGCTGACTCCCTGTCAGAAGCCTGAGCCACCCTTGTAAAGGCAAAAGAGGATATGGCTCGGTATTACAATCGTTGTCGTGAGCCAGCCCCTACCTTTGTTCCTGGTGACAAAGTCTTCCTAGATGCAACTGACATTAGCACCACTCACCCTTCTAAGAAATTGTCACACTGAAACCTAGGCCCATTCCTAGTGGAACATAAGGTCGGCTCCAATGCTTACCGTCTTTGGCTCCCCAAGTCTATGAGTCGCCTCCACCCTGTCTTCCCTGTGGTGAAGCTCCTCCCAGCCCCTCCAGACCCCATTGCCAGTCAGAAAGCTCAACCACCACCTCCCCCAGTCCTTGTAGGGGAAGATGAGCACTATGAGGTTGAACAGATCTTGGACAGTCAATTCCACTGTGGAAAACTCAAATACAAGGTCAGGTGGAAGGGTTATGGGTATGAGCATGATGAGTGGATCCCTGAGACAGATCTAGCAGCCCCAGACCTCATTGCCAACTTCCACCACCTCCATCCTGGTGCCCCTCATCGCATTAGTGTTGCATACTTTCACACATTCCATCAAAAACCACCTGTACCTCCAGTAGGTGTCAGTGTGTTGGGACGTCACACTCTAAAAGGGGGGTGATGTAAGGGGAACCCCATTTCATGTGGTTCTACACTTCTCTATTCTCTCTTCCTTCTATCCATTCTTCCCCATTTCTCTCTTTCCTCCATTATATATCCTTCCCCTATCTCTTTGTTCATGTTTGCTTGCATAAGCTCCGCATTACATAACAGCATTGGATTCCAATCCTGTTACATAATCGCCATACGTTCCGGCGCTTATTTGCATACTCCTTTAGGTGGTTATCTCGGCAGTGGGAACCTTAGGCTTTTCTCTTCAGATTCCCATCTGCCAGGTGTGTATCCTATGTAGTCTTCTGTGAGCTTATATATCTTTGGATTCCCATCTGCCAGTTCCCAGTGTGATATTCCACTGCTCCTGGAGGTTGCCCTTATAGTTAGCCTACCAGGTCAATTTTTGTGTAATTGATCTTACCGTTCTTTTGCCTTAACATGGGGTCTATTTGGGATGATGACGACATTGTGAGCTTTCAGGTCTATGCAATATGATGTCTTGTGTGCATCTCTCTTGCAGCTTGGCATCACTCTCATCATGCCACTTGTTATCTTCTGTGGATTCATCAGTACCTTTGTACACATTGGTTGGTGAGCAATATGATGTATATGGTTTTTATTTCCTACTTGATGTATATATGACTGCATCCATGTCTATGTCACTCTCATAATCTACATGGATGGTTCCTGCATGATGTTAGTCATTTATGTATCAGCTATGCATGAGTATATATCTTACCTCCGTTGTCCCCCTTCCTCTTCTTCTTTGCTTTCTTTTTCCCCTTTTTCTTGGGTTTTCTCTTTTCTCCAGTGTTTGCCTGATTGTTGCTTGTGTTACCATCATCAAAGATGTTGAATGTTTCTTCTTCTTCATCTGCATTCCATATCTTAATGCATTGTTGTTGTCTGTATTATACACCAGTCACTCACCGCTATCATCATTGAAGCCTTCGTAATGACTCGGTTGATGGAACTGCTCTTCAAATGCTATATTTGGATTAGTGAAGCAAGCATTTTGTACTGAAGCGGTCACATACTGGGGCCTTTGTGCACTGATAGGTTAAGGAATGTACAATCACACATGTGGGCCTCCTTGTGTTGTGCTACATAAGGTATAAATGTACATGTTACATTTGTGTGATGATCTACTGTGTCCCATGTGTTTGCATATTCTTCTTGCTGTTCTTGTGAGAGATTGTTTATCAGTTCCCCAAATTGCCACGGCTCAATGGTGTTAGTGTTTCTGTTTTCATCTTCATAGCTGATACTGGACAAGAAAATGTTCAGATCTATTTTCACATGATGTGGCATGCCTCTCAATGTGTGTTGGCATAACTGTGTGATCATACTTAGTGCGTGACAGAGCACTGAAGGATGGACGAACCCACAGTAACAGTCTGCTCACAAATGTCGTATGTGCCTTGCATGTCATGAGCTCTGCGCCATCAGTAACATATGCTGATCTTGTAGACCATAGTCGATAATCATTCTCGGGGATACAGTGTTCTTGCATTTTGGGTGTGACATAGAGTATGGTACCTCCTGGTAGTGCTGCGAGGGATTGTCTTGCTGTCATATGCATGAGATGGCATGCAGGGTATTGAACCACTAGAATACATGTGCTTCATTCTGTTGGTATAAAATCTTCAGGTGCAGTGGCTAGTGTCCTGCCGTGATATCTCAAGCCGGAGAAACAAAAGTTAATGTTCCTGTATAATCAAATGAAGACACCTGTTATGCATATTAAGTGTGTGTCAACTAAGGTGTTGTTACAAACCGTTTCGTCGGTTGGTGACTCTGTAATATGTTGCTGCTTAAATAGTGCTTGCAGACTGTGTCAAATAACTTGGCATAGTGGCCTTTTAGCCCAGTTGAAAACAAGTACTTTACTGCGAGAATTTACTGCCTTTCACAGTACTGTTAGATCCCAGACCCAACTCGTGTTACTCCGATGTTTCACGTATTCCGATAAGCTCATTTCCACTTATTTCTGACATGTCCCCATTTATTATTCTTAGTCACGATTCTATTTCGACATTATCCCTGTACATCTTATCTTGATTTCCAT
>MU134380.1:278454-301257 GCA_015039355.1 Ramaria rubella | reverse complement strand
CCAGTGGGCAGGGCAAAATGGCCATGTGAGTTGCAGGTGGGTTGCCTATGGTGGGAGTGATGTGGGCATTCAGTGACATTGGGTATGGTGCTGCTAAAGCCCACTGCTTTGATGTGGTCTTATGACTGGATTGTAGGGCATCTCACAAGTACCACCATACCTGCAGATATACTTGTACTCTTGAAAAAACAGAAAGTACAGATATGAGATTTGGTCAAACATTTACATGTAAATACTCATGAGTACAGGTAGAGTACAGGTATACCTGTGAAAAATCAGCAAATACCTGCAGATATCTGTGATACCTGTGAAAAATGGAGAGTACAGATATGGCTTTTGGTGACCAAAATACCCGCAGATACGATACTCGCGAGTACAGGTATGTACTCGTGAGATGCCCTACTGGATTGCATTGCTCCTACCAGTGATGCACCAGTAGTTGCAGTAGATGGACTCATTGAGTCCATCATTGAATCTGGCAGGGATGTCAGATCAATTATAGTCGGTGCTGGTGGCATTGACTTTATGGTGGATAATCTGTCCGCCATCTCGTGATTTCTTTGCTTCTGCTTGTGGAGAGCAGCACATACACTGTCAAGCTCTGCATGGAGCTTGTGCAATTCCTCTGTGAAAGAGGATACTGTGTCCTTGATAAAAGGACATGCCATATCAGCCAACAAGGGTGGCCAAGCGACTTTTAATGCACATTTGATGTTGTGCATTTGGGGATCCATAAGCTGCAATTTGGCAGCTTTCAGCAAATGCTGCGTGTATGCATTGCACTCCAGGGAGGAGTTGCAATGGACAATGGCTATGGCATCCTTGATGTCATGCACCATCCAGCTTCTCTCCTTTTGGAGCATAGCAAATTGTTCAGAGGCACCGGGTAGTGCCTCTGCAGGGTGATATGGATGGGATGTGTCTGCGTCCATAGGGTGAATCACTGGTACACTTGCACTAGTGCGTGTGTGTAGATGTGGGTGGCAAAATAGCCTTGAAGCAGTGATAAAATTGTCACTTAAAATTAGGGTGAGCGTGCCCACCACATCACATGATCAATTCACATGATGGTGTCGCATCGTGCGAATCATTGGCACAAACTATGTCCGTGTCTGGTCCTTTTATTAAAGGGCTCATTCTTTGCCATTATTGTGCCTGGAAGGCAGGATGAGGAAGCTCATGTGGCTTCTTAACACCTCTCAGCTCTAGATAAGAATCTAGCACTTCTAACTCTCTGCAGGCAGAGAGTGGCTCCCAGGCGACATCTTGTACTGTCTACCATACTTGCGACTGCAGTTTGGAGTTGCTAGTCCATCAATGAGCAATGATCTCATCTATGAACCATTCTGGTTCATTGTCATTCCCAAAGTCATAAATGTAATTTACGTCGTGACAAGGGAATCACTCATTGTCATTGGGTATATGTGGTCTGATTAGACTTGCATGGAACTTTGGAAGTATCCTCCGAGCCATGAGCTCTGTAGGTAATGCAAGCTTCACATGGGAGGTGGAGTTGTCCACCTCTAATACTTGATATGGCGCGATATAAGTGGGCACTAGTTTCTTTGCCCATCCATTAGGTCAGGACAGGTTTTTCATAGACAGATACACTAGCTGTCCAACGTCATACATCATTCCCTGACAGTATCTGGTATTCACAGCTTCTGTCTGCTGTACTCGACTTGAGACAGGGAGTGCAAGTGATGGACATCAGGGGAAATTGGACGTGTGACATAATTGTGGCATCCCTTTGTCCCCCAAGGGAGGGCTATTCAGGTATCGTCTCAGGATGAACCCAGACAATGGCACATTGTGTGAGACAGGGAGTGCAAGTGATGGACATCAGTGGAAATTGAAGGTGTGACATAATTGTGGCATGCCTTTGTTCCCCTGAGGGAGGGCTATTCAGGTATCTTCTCAGGCTGAACCCAGACAGTGGCACATTGCATGAGATGGGGAGTGCAAGTGATGGACATCAGTGGAAATTGGACATGTGACATAATCGTGGCATCCCCTTGTTCCCCCAAGGGAGGGCTATTCAGGTATCTTCTCAGGCTGAACCAGACAATGACAGATTGTGTGAGATGGGGAGTGCAAGTGATGGATGTCAGTGGAAATTGAAGGTGTGACATAATCGTGGCATCCCTTGGTTCCCCCGAGAAAGGGCTATTCAGGGCATCTTCCCACGTTGAACCCACACAATGGCAGATGCTCCAGGAACCTCCTCGAGTCCTTAGGTATCTTCCAGCCCCCAGAGGCCTCCACAGGCCTCTGAAGGCATCCCAAGGCCCCCTTAGGCACCCTCAGGCCCCCATTGGCATCCACTGGCCTCTGAAGGATTTCACAAGCATCCCGTAGATGCTCCAGGCACCCACCAGAGCCCACAGGCCTCCAGTGGATGCCACAGGCCCCTGTAGGCATCCTCAGGCTCCCAAAGGCATCCACAGGCCTCTGAAGGCATCCCAAAGCCCCCAAAAGGCATCCTCAGGCCTCCCCCAGAGCCCACAGGTGTCCAGTGGCTCCTACAGGCTTCTCTACATGTGGGTGCCACAGGCCCCTGTAGGCACCCACAAACTCCCAAAGGCATCCACAGGCCCCTGTAGGCATCCTCAGGCCTCTACAGGCATCCTCAGGTCCCCAACAGCATCACAGGCCTCTGAAGGCATCCCAAGGCCCCCAAAGGCATCCTCAGACCCCACCAGAGCCCACAGGTGTCCAGTGGACACCACAGGTTTCTCTACATGTGGGTGCCACAGGCCCCTGTAGGCATCCACAAACCCCCAGAGGCCTCCACAGGCCCCTGTAGGCACCCTCAGGCTCACAAAGGCAACCACAGGCCTCTGAAGGCACCCTCAGGCCCCTAATGGCATCCCCAGGCCTCCAAGGATCTTGCAGGACTCCAGTGGCCTCTGGTGGATGAACAAGGAGGCTTTAGGCCCTCCAGGACTCTGGTAAACTCCTCATGGTTCTCCAGAATGGAAGATCCACATTTTTCCTTGTGTCTTCCCAAAGTGTCCCCTAAGTTTTCCAACATTGGAATTCCATTGGAAAATTTTAATCAAATTCAAGATTTCCCATTGAATTTTCCAGGTTGTAATTTCCTGGGGAGACCATGCATTCTCCCACAGTTTCCCTTGCCTGAAAATTCTATATTCTCCTATGGTTTTCCATGCATGAAAACTCTAGGGAAAATATATATATTCCTTTGATTTTATCCATGATTTACATCACCATTCCCAGGGTTTTCTCTCTTGGAAAACCCTTTGTAAAAGCAAAGGATAATGATAGATATTCCAACTGACTTCCTTGCTGGAAAACACAGGAGAAACACTGCATTTACCAGGGATTTTCCATATCATTGTCCAAAAATTATGCATCCCATCTTCCCAAGGTTATCCAAGGCCTGGAAATTCTTGCAAAACCATGAATTTCCCTGAGGTTTCCCTTTGGGGATTTTCTTTGGAATATGCACCCAGGTCCGAAGGTTTTCCTGAGGGTTTTCCAGGTCGGAAAATTTTGGCATGCCTCCAGTGCACCAGTTTGATTGTCTGATGTACTTGTCAGTTTTGAATTGACCAAAATGGCCAACTACTCTGTGTGCATGATTGATAATTATTTCAACCATTCTCCTCCCCTTGGAAAAAACTTCCTGGGGAAGACACACAACATCTCTATTGAACTGGGTCTTTGTCCAAACCAGTCCGTTTCTCACCCTGAATCTGGGGTGAGCTTCAGGATTTGCCAATACTTTCTTGAGTATTGGATCTGTCCCATAGCCATTGGCTACAGCCCATTTCAGGTCAAACTCACATTCTACGTGTGAGTGTAGACTCTCTGAGCCTGCACCAGACGCTGTAGCTAGTACATCGTCCTCCTCATTACCTTCCACTTGCGCGGGAGGTACTTTCCCTGCTTGCTTCATCTGCTGCATGTCAGTGACACACTGCTCCATCACATCTTGTAATCATTGCGACCATCGTGCTGTGGCCATTCATATTTCTATGAATTAATCCATTGGGAGGAACTCTCCATCTGGATCTAGCCACACATCTGCGTCGACATACTCTTCCACATGGTGACTTTCACCCTGCTTATCATTCTTGTAGTAGCGTGACAGACAGTCAGCTACTTTGTTCTCCACTCCCGGTACATGTACCATGGTATAATTGAATAGGGAGAGAAAGTCCCACCAGCACACCTGTCTGTTGGACAGATGCTGTTGTGTCTTGAAGTATTCGAGACTTTTGTTATCTGTCACCAGTGTGAACTGACAACCCAGTAGCTTATCCTCCCACTTCATCAATGCTTCTAGGATAGCTATTGTCTTGTGCTCATGCATTTTGTAACACTGTTGTGCGGGACTGAATTTCTTCGAAAGAAACCCTGCTGGATGACAAGTTGTCCAGTACAGACCTTGTCCGTAGACTGCTCTGACTCCAGACTTGGAGCCATCTGTCACAACCCAAATGGGTTCTGAACTAGTGTGATTTATAGGCTTCAGTATTGGAGCCTTACATGCTAGCACTTTGATGGATTCAAAGCACTTATCCATCAAAGGCATCCAGTGAAATGTCCAGTTGTTTCGTGCACTCCCTGATAAGGGAGTTGTATATGCTGTCAAATCTGGCACATATGGTGCCAGATATTGAATGAGTCCTAAAAACCTTTGGACATTGTTAAATGTTTGAGGTCTTCTCCAACCTCGAACCTTCTCCATTTTATCAGCATCTGCAAGGATGCCCTTGTCATCTATGATATGACCAAGGCACTCCATATGGGGCGAATACAAATTGATCTTAGATTAATTTCCACTGAGGAACAAATGTGCCTCATGTAGTATTTCAAACACCTTTCGAAGGTGTTTTTCATGCTCTTCGAGAGAGCTTGAGTCGATAAATATATTGTCCAAGTATATGTGGACTGATCGACCAATTTGGTTACGAAGAATCAATGTCATGAGATGTTGAAATGTAGATGGTGCATTGCAATCACCAACCTGCATAACCCAGCTCTTGAATGTGCCAAATATTGTTGCAAAGGCTGTCTCATTGATTTCCTCCTCAACTACATGTATTTGTTCATATGCATCAGACATGTCAAGTTTTGACCAGTACGTGGCATGAGCTACATCATGCTGGATTGTGTCCTGATCTGGGAAGGGCATTATGTCCTTCACCATATTGTCATTGCATAGATGTAGGTCTATCACTGTGCTGAGCTTTCCATTTTTCTTTGGAATGCATAGTGCTGGTGCTGCAGAACATACTGACACTGATACCCGCCAGCCAGTGGTGGTATACCAGTTGACTTTGTTGATCAGTTCATTTCAAAGTGCCTTAGGACACTTTGGTAGTCAATAATGAAACTGTTTAGTTGGTTGATCTCCCTCCATGAACGTAATTTCGTGGTTGATCTCCCTCCATGGAGGAAGTTCTAACGGCACACCTCCGAAGAGGTCTGCAAACTCTAGCTCCCATCTTTCCCTAAGTTTGGGAAAGTCATCAGCTGTTAATAATGGTTTATTCATGCCAGTAATTCCATTGGTACGTGGGTTGGGTAGACCAATGTCAATTTCAATGTTTTGGTTCTTTTCTAGCCATTTTCCCTTGTCTCACCTCCTGTCTGGCAAGCTCATCAATGGCTCCACTTGCAAAGAGGAGCCATTTGTGAGTCACAGAATGTGGCTTGCAAGTTTTGGTTTAAGACTCGCAATTTGAGTCCTACCTTCAGCTGGGTTCTGGTAGTCTGGCTGTGCTTCCCAAGCATTTGCGTGGTTCAGAATTACTTCCTGTCCGACATGGATGCATCCCTTGCCTCTAAAGTTGAGGGATATTCCCAGCTTACATAGGAATGGTGTTCTCAGTATTGCATCACAGTAATCTTTGCTATATGGAAGTATTCCTTGATATTGTGCTCACCAAACTGGATGTTGGTGTGCGTTCCATAGTTGATGGTCGACTTACTGCTGACACATGCTAACTGTAGACCAATAGGAAGTTTGGGTTCAAACGTCTTGATGCCTATGGCATGTATGAAATCTGGAGAGAGCATGACTCCCTCACACCCGCTGTCTAATAGACAGTGGGCTCTGACTCCACCAATATCCCAATATCCAGAGATTGTTTGATTGTCTATACGCACCTGTTTAGGGTGCGTCTTATCATGCAGTCTGAACAGATGATCGTAAATAGGCTTGATGGTCCTATCCATGATTCCTGTGTGTAACTGGAAGTTGTTGTTTTGATTTGAACCACCACTAATTGTGGTGGTTGATTTTTGCGCCACCTTTCCTCATACAATCCACCTAGTGGACGTACTCCATCTGCTCAATATGAGCTTTGCATCCTCGTATCACCATGATCACCCCATTGATATGGCATGATTTCCGACTGGTAATCAGCAACTAGTTCATCAATTTTTCTCTCATGGTCGTCCTGGACGTCCATTCGCTCGTTTAATTCACCACTTTGTGGCTCCTCCTCCCCTTCTTGAGCACTGCCCGGGTGCTCAACCACTTCTTCTAACCGTGCACCTGCTATGCACAGTTTATTCTTCCACTGTGGGCAATTGGGCTTGATATGCCCAACTTGTCCACACTCGTAGCATGTTGTTATGAACTAGATTTCTTCTTGTTGGATGTCGGAATTATCGGAATGTCGGAGTTCAGGATTTGGAGTTGTGATCAGAACATACAGACATTGGCTTCAACTTATAGGTTGTGCCCTCTTGGATCCTTTGTGTCCTGGTATTTCGGAAGATTGGGATATCGGAGAAGCCAGAGGAGTCAGAGAATGGAGAGTCAGATAAGACGTAGAGATGGAAGTGAGAAGATATCGAGTCAAGGTAGGTCAATATTTGAACTCAAGAATGAAGTACATGGAGGAGTCGTATATAATGAATTGATATGGTCTGACTCGGAAAGATATGAAATGCAGAAATCCAAAATGGAGCAAATACAGGATCGGGGTAAAAGTAAAAGTGGACATAAGACTGAAGATGTAGATCTTGATAAGAATGACTAAATATAGATGGGACGGGGATAAGTAGAACAGGTGGAGTAAATCGGAAATACGGTTTGGAATATCTTGGAGAAAGTGGAAAAGCTGGGAATGAATCTGGGTTCTAACAGTATCTCCCCTTTAAGGCCAGGCCCTCAAGGCCTAAGATCAGCATGGGAAGTTTGGTTTGGTGATTAAGCGAGACCCCTAATGTGATATATAAGAGTGATGGATGGGGTTCAACTTTTCAGTCTTCTGATCTTCTTACCCCTACTCTGCTCTAAGCTTAATGTTGATGCCACCGATTATCTCACTTGAAGACTTTATTTCCAAAGATGATTCGGGGTTTGAAAACAACCTGGAGGTGCAGATTCGCGAGATTTCGGAGTTGCAAAAAGAAGCGGTGAAGAAATTGGGGTGGAGAAAGTCAGAGCAGGAAAAGGGGGGAAAGGACCAGAGAAAGGCCAGAAAGAAATCAGAGGGAAATCTCAGGAAAGGAAAAGCGATGTGGTGGATAAAACCATTACTCGTCAGAGGGTGCAAGAATCTGCCATAAATTGGATTGGGCATGAACAGTATTGTTGCACGGGATGTCAGGTTCAGGACATGTTTTGTTCACCAATAGCAGAGGGAACAAATGGGACATGCGATGAGTGTGCAAAGGGTGGGAGGACATGCCGTCGGCTGGGGGTGTCAGGATTTGCGGAAGAAGTCACAAAAGGTATGGATGTGGATGAGGGAGGAATGGCAGAATTGCTTTTGAAGGAAATCCGAGAGTTGCAGAGGTCCATCAATCGTCACGCAAGTTCCATGTGGGTACATTCCAAGGAGATGCAGATTCTGACTGGATGGGTGCAAAGAATGGTTCAGCACCAGGAGTGGGAATTGGAAGTGAGGATGGAGGAAATGGAAAGGGATGAAATATGGGAAATGGAATCAGAAAATTGAATCAGGATTGAGCAGAAAAGCGAAGCAGGATTTCTTGGAACAGATGGAAATGTAACTTAGAGAAATGAACATGGAAAATATAGGAAAAAATCGGAAAAAGGAAAAGTTAAGGTGGAATTGGACCAGGTTTATTGGGATATTTGTTATGAAAGTCTTCAATGATTTCTGAGGTGTTGCTCAATTCCATAGCAGGGATCCACGAAGTTTCTTCATCGGTTCCTTGATAGCCTGTCCAGCATACCAAGTATTGTATCTTGCAATGTCAGCGATTGTCTATCTTGGAATCCAGAATTTCGTCGATTTTGTATTCAGGTTCACCTTCAATGATAACTGGCAGAGGTGGAGGCTGTATTTGGTTTGGAATTTCATTTGGAGTTGTGGGTTCTAGCATAGAGACATGGAAGGATGGGTGAACAGCACGCATACTGTCAGGTAAACGGAGAATGAAGGCTCGATTACTGGTACCTGTGGGTGTGATGATTTCAAAAGGTCCAAGGTATTTTTCAGTGAACTTCTTTGAAGATTGGGTTGTGTGGAAAAATTTGGCTTTGATGAAGACTTTGTCACCTACTTTGAAGTCCAGGGCTGGAGAACATTTCTTGTTTGTGGGTTCCTTGTATTGGGATTGCATGTCAGAGATTCTCTTTTGGAGTTCCTGGTGGAGTTTGTCTAAGTCAACTGCAAAATATTTCGTGTGGAATGAGACGAGATCGTGTTTGGGATGTATTGAAATGTTGGGATTGTAACCTTTGCTGGTGAAGAACGGGGGAACTCCCATTGTCGCATTCAGAGCATTGTTATAGGTGAATTCTGTGATCGAAAGAAGTTCAGCCCAATTGTCTTGTTGATAGTTACAATGAATGTGGAGATATTGCTCAAGAGTCTGATTTGTTCGTTCAGTTTGTCCATTGCCTTTGGGGTGATAGCCAGAAGTGAAGTGGAGATTCATGTCTAGTGCCTTTCTGAGCGTGCAGAAAAAGGAAGACATGAATTCTGAACCTCAATTGGAGGTGACGTGAGTCGGAACACCATGCTTTGAGAAGACGTGGAGGATGAAAAGCTGAGTGAGCATTGGAGAAGTGATCATCGTGACTGCCAGAATGAATATAGCTTGTTTCGTGAGTCTGTCAATAATAACAAGGATGCTGTCAAAACCCAATGAAAGCAGAAGCGGTTCAATGAAGTCAAAGGATATGGAGTTCCATGGTCTTGGCAGGATTGGTAAGTGCTTCAGGAATCCATAAGGCCGGTGTCGTTGGGATTTTGATTGCATGCATGTTGTACAGGATTTAACATAGGAAATCACAAAGTCATGGAGTTTCGACCATGTATTTTCATGTTGGATGTTGCTGAGTGTCTTGTTTTGTCCAAAATGTCCAGAGATTTGATGATCATGCAGATATTGTAGAACACAGAGTTGGAGGTTGTTAGCATCAGGAACATAGATTTGGTTGTTGAGTCGGAGAAGCCCTTGAGGATTGACTGACCATCAGGGAGTTGGAGGGTTTGTGGGATACTTGGAAATTGCAGGATCGGAGGAGATGGATTGTCAGATTTCTTTGTGAAGTTGCTCGAAATCCATGATGGTAACTGTGCAGAGAATTGTGACATTAAGAGATGTGGCTCAGAGGGACAATGACAGCCATTTGTTAGTGAAAACCAGGCGGAAATTGTGTGGATTAACACTGGCATAGTCGCTACTCCCCTCTTTAGGATAGACATCCCATTGTCTAGTTTAGTTAACGAGTCGAGTTTTGTTCCGAGTTTTCTGGGTCGGAATCGGATAACAAGGTTGAATTGGCATAGGTATTCCAACCATCGGACTTGTCGTCGGGTTAAAAGCTTAGTGGTGGTGAAATATTCGAGGTTTTTGTGGTCGGTTACAACATTGATGGTGGAACCGGAACCTTCGAGGTAATGCCACCAAATCTTGAAAGCTTCAAAAATCATGAGTAATTCCTTGTTGTGAACATTGTAGTTGAATTCTGGGGTGGTGAAAGTCCTAGAATGAAAAGCTACAGGATGAATTTAACCATCTTCCAGAGAAATGATGGAGAGGATTGCTGCAAGGGTGTAGTCCAAAGTGTCGGTTTCCACGATGAGTTGGCAATCAGAAATCCAGTGTGTAAGGATCAGAGTGGTAGTGAAGGCTTTCTTAAGTGTCTCAAAGGATTTCCGACACTCATCGGAGAAGTTCCATTTTACAGATTTCCAAGTGAGTCAGGTAAGTGGGATTGCGATGTCAGAGTAATTATGAATGAAGCATCAGTAAAAGTTCACGAAACCTAGGAAGGATTGGATGTCTTTTACTTTTTGGGGTTTGGGCCATTCTTGAATTACTTTGATCTTGTCATCTGCCATTGAAAGTCCTTTGGGGGAGAGCATGTATCGAGGTATTCTACCATAGTCTTGTGGAAATCACATTTGTCAGATCTTGCATAAAGTCAGTTCTTTTGGAGATGTCAGAGAACTTTGCGGACATGTTCCCCGTGTTCTTCCAGGTTGTTGGAATAGACTAAGATGTCATCCAGATAGATGAGGACCGAAACGTCAAGCATGTCACCGAATATATTGTTCACAAATTGCTGAAAAGTGGCTGGTGCATTAGTGAGACCGAAGGGCATAACACATCATTCAAAGGAACCGTATCAGGTCCTGGAAGGTGGTTTTCCACTTGTTGCCCTCTCTAATGCACTATGCATGATCAGCATTTTTGGAGATCGATTTTGCTGTAAATGCACTTTCCAGTTTCTTCTTCAGAGTTCAGATCGTTGGAGAATCAGATATGGTCTTTTTTTCATCTTTTTTGTGACCGAAATCTATACAAATTCGGAGTCCACCTAATTTCTTCTTCGAGAATAGTACCAGAGCACCGTGCAGAGAAAGTGAAGGGCAGTTGAATCCTATGGCTAGTGCCTCATCAATGACATTTTTGGAGTGTTTCTAGCTCAACTGGAGATAGGGAATAAATAGTTCCCAAGGGGGGACTCTCTCCCTCTATCAGGTCAATCTTGAGATCGTACGGTCAATGATCGAGGATTTCTGGTTTCTTCTTGCTGAAGACATTGGAAAACTCATGATATTCTGATGGAACACTGTTGAGATTGGCTGTCAGATCGGGTTTGGGAAGTGTCGATGATGGAAATGGATCTTCCTTTCAGAATTATGCATAACTGAAAGATATCCTTGTTATCTAGTTTTCAAAGGTGAGCAAATGTGGACGCAGGGACTAGGTCAATAGGTGAGTCTTGTTTGGATGTCGGAGGGGCATCCACACGATTGGATTTTGGATTTCCAGAGGGCTGAGGTGGATTTTGCGGAGAGTGATGTCAGAATTGAATCTTGCTGCTGAGGAATGCAGAATGATATACTACCCAATACCCAGCCAATCAACGGATTGTAGCGGGCGAGCCAGTTGTGTCCTAGCATGATGGAGCAGCTAGAATCAAGTGGTGTTACATACATAGCAACAACCTGATTTTCACTGGATGGAAAGTGGATTGGCATATCAATAGTCTGCATGATTGAGACATTAGAAGTGCCATCGAAAAGCTTTCGCGGAATCTGCAGGATATTGCGGAATTCCACCGGAAGCTTGGAAGCAAACAATGAGTCCCCAAAACAATGGGTGGAACCGGAGTCCACGAGAGCTTGGATATTAGTATTTGTAATAATGTTGGAAGTCAATGGTATAGTAAGAGAATCAGATTTTGAAAGAGTGGAAGTGTTGAGTCAAACCTTGGAAAATGCACAGATGGAATCAATGCAGCTGTGGGTCTGTGTGGAGGTCTCAGAGCTGCTTATTATTTTTTTGAATCCGTAACGGCTGCAGGTTCGACCTTGGACTTGGGTTTGCTCAGAATAGCGGAGGCTGCTCGGGCCTTTGATTGAGCATTAAGGGAGGTTGACCGTGGACAATCCTTCGTGATGTGTCTGGGTTTCCCACAGAACATACAAAGGTTTTGGTTCATGCATCACTGCCTCTCCTGCTGGGTTAGTTTGCCATCTTTTCTGAGTATGTTGGAAGTGTCTGGAGTTTTGTGGAAATTCGACATGGAGGACTGAGGTTTGGTGGAAGAGGCGGAAGCCAAACTGTTGTTGTTGTTTGTCCTCGATTCTTGCTTGTCCTATTTGCTGCTGTTACCAGAGTAGTTATTGTTGGAAGTGGTGGCACGATTGACCTCGCCTCGTCATTCCCAATAACGGCTGTCGATGGTTTGTGTGAGTTGTTGGAGTTCCAGAAGCATGTTGGCTTTTTCCAGGGTTGCAAGAATATCTTTAATATGATTGGGAAGTTTAGTATAGAAACTCCTATGAAGGGTGGCATTGCCCCAATTGACTCTAGCAGCCAGGCGGTTGAACTCTACGATGAACTTCGTAATGTGTTGATTGTCGTGCATTCGGAGATTGTCAAGTTCGGTTTCTGCATTGCCAATGGGGTTGTAAGATCCAAAATTTTCTTGGAGTATCGTCGTGAAGTCCTGATAGCTTGTGAGCCAGGGCGGGTCTTGGAATGTGTTGTCATCTAAGAGTTTGGGCTTGAAAACATCTAAAGCTGTCCCTTTTAGGAAAGAGATAGCGGAAGTAACTTTTGCTTTGTCGCTGGAAAAGGTCTGAGGACAGTCACGGAAGTGGATGGAGCTTTCAGGAATCCAATCTGTCAAAGGTGTTGGGTTCACGGAGTTTGGTTTTTCCGGCTTGACTTTGGTTAGGAGTTCCCATGTGCTTGGCTATCTGTTTCAGAGCTTTTAGCATAGCCTTCCCCTCATCCTCTTCATTGTCATTGTCATCCTTGTTGTTGTCAATGTTGTTGTTGTCACCAGGATCGTCTTCCAGTTTGTCATTCAGAAAGTTGGATCTGGGGTTTGTGTTTCCGGTGATAGTACGGTATCTGATCGAAGGCATAATGAATGGATCAAGAGTTTTAGTTTGAATATACTGTTATGAACTAGATTTCTTCTTGTCAGATGTCAGAGTTATCGGAATGCTGGAGCTCAGGATTAGGAGTCAGGATTGGAGTGTATGGATGTCGGCTTCAACTTATAGGTTGCACCCTCTTGGATCCTTCGTGTCCTGGTATTTCGGAGGGTCGGGATGTCAGAGAAGTCGGAGTCAGAGAACAGAAAGTCAGATAAGACTTAGAGACAGGAGTGAGAAGATATCGAGTCAAGGTAGATCAATATTTGAACTGAAGAACGAAGTACATGGAGGAGTCGTATATAATGAATCAATATGGTCTGGATCGGAAAGATATGAAATGCAGAAATCTGAAATGGAGTGAATATGGGATCGGGTTAAAAGTAAATATGGACATAAGACCAAAGATGTAGATCTTGATAAGAATGACTAAATATAGATGGGACGGGGATAAGCAGAACAGGTGGAGTAAATCAGAAATACAGATCAGAATATCTTGGAGAAAGCAGAAAAGCTGGGAATGAATCTGGGTTCTAACAACCTACCTGGGAATCACCCTGTTCACCAAGGTACCCAGTTCATGAGTGAGTTCACCTGTGAGCTATACAGACTCCTTGGTATCAAGGTAGCTGTTTCTCCTGCATATCACCCACAGATGGATGGTCAGTCGGAATGTGTCAACCAAGAGCTCGAGCAATATCTTCACCTGTGTGTGAATGAATGCCAGGATGACTGTGATGACCTCTTGCCCCTTGCAGAGTTCCAGTACAACAACCACATTCACTCATCCACAAAGGAGACTCCCTTCATGCTTGACTCTGGTCGCCACCCACAGATGGGCTTTGAACCCATCTAGGAAAGAGGCCATAAATGGGTTCAAGCAACGAATGGCTGACTCCATGTCTGAAGCCCAAGCTGCCCTAGTGAAGGCAAAAGAGGACATGACTCAGTACTACAATCATCATTGTGAGCCAGCCCCCACCTTTGTTTCTGGTGACAAAGTCTTTTTAGATGCAAGTGACATCAGCACTACTCACCCCTCAAAGAAATTGTCACACCAAAACTTAGGCCTCTTCCTAGTGGAACAGAAGGTTGGCTCTCATGCTTACTGTCTTTGACTCCCCAAGTCTATGAGCTGCCTACACCCTGTCTTCCCTGTGGTAAAGCTCCTCCCTGCCCCTCCAGATCCCATCTCTGGTCGGAAAGCCCAACCACCACCACCCCCAGTCCTTGTAGAGGAAGACAAGCACTATGAGGTTGAACAGATCTTGGACAGTCAACTTTGCTGTGGAAAACTTGAGTACAAGGTCAGGTGGAAGGGTCACTAGGGTGATCTCACAATTTGTTGCTCAAACAAATGGTGAAACACACATGTGCAAAATAGCACTTTTGTCCAAGATTTGCCACAAAGTCAAACACTGAACAAATGTGAAAATTGGTCCACATTGCAAACAGCCAACAAATCTCAGTGAAATTTGACCCTATATTTCATCAAGATTTGTTCAGTCCCAACACATAAAATTTGTTTGGATGTTTGCTGCAATTTGTCTGATGGCGAAATGCACCAATCCTATACATTTGTTTTGCTTCAAATCTATACAATCATTAGAGTTTCATCTATATTTCTGCCCCAGAGAAATGCTGAACAAAGGAATGCTTGCATGAGGGAGAAATGATCCACAAAAATCACATTTGTCTGTCCCTTTCTTGTTCCTTGGTTACCTGTGCATACTTGGAATATTTTAAACATTTCTCCTGAGTTTTTCTTAGTGAAATTACCTGATTTTTGCATTTTTTTGTGCTCAGTAAACCCCAGCATTTGTGCTACATTTGCTACACACACCCACGGAAAATACGATCAGAAGTTAGTTTGCCTTGGCATTTCATCTGTCCAACCTCTGCACTTCATAACTCCAGCCTTTGCACTTTGTAAGTCCAGCCTTTGCACTTTGTAAGCTCAGCTGTTGCACTTTGTCTGTCCAGCCTTCAATTCCTCGATTCCTCATTTCTTGAGTGGTATACAACATGCTGTGAGCTCATCAGCATGGTCAGTCACTCTTCTGCCTTTGCATGCACAGTGATGCCAATAGCACATTTGAGCAAACACACACCGGTCTCATGGGTGTAGCGTGTTGGTAGGTAGAGCAGGTTTGGTGAAATCCAGGCATTATGTAGTAAGGAATGTTGGGCAATGTGCATTGTGTAATGGAGCGGGTTTGGCAAGATTGAGGCATTGTGCATCGAGGTTGTTTGCAGTCGGCTGCTTCGGTAGTAAGAAATGTTGGGCAATGTGCATCTTTAGAACTCAATAGTCATTGGCCCACATGAAAGATGAATGGTTCCACAATGGTCAAGCAAAGGTGCAGAGATGGTGTCCAGAGAGTTGGAAGTGCAGTTAAATAGGACTTGACTGAGGTCCACCGGAACATGTAGTGATCCTGCCAGGGCAATGGTTTCTAGGTGAATAAACTTAGCATTCTGCATGTCATGGATCTGTTAGAACCCATATCCATTCTCCGATTTTCCAACAATCTCTGAAACTCCTTTTCAGACAATCTCAGACAATCTCCTTTCCAACAATCTCCTTTTCTGATAAGCCTCTTTCCGACTTTCTCCGAAATCTCCATTTAAACATCCTTAGTCATCATTCAGAGAATATCCCAATCTCCCAATCTTATATCCATATGTCCTATTTCTGACTTCGTATTTGTTTCCGTATTCACCCCATCTCGGAATTCCATATCTCGTATCATTACCTGTTATGTCTCCGGTTCAGCATTCTCAGTTATTTCTTAAATATGCTTGTTGTACATCTCTTTCTCTAGTTTGAATATTGATTGTTCATTATCATTGGTCATATTGCCTATCATGTATATTGACTTATACGATGAGTCTTGCATATTGATTGTATTCCGATCATCTTCATTCTGACATCCCGAAACCCTTATCTCTGGTCTAAACTCTGATTTTTCCGAAAGGCTAATCCTTACCTTTAATCCTCTTCAAACACTATTCCACTCTCCTCCGATTTTCTCCAATGTTTTCCAAAAATACTAGTTAAGTCTTGACTAGCTGTCTTGTCATTGATCCTTCCATAGATCTCCAACTATTCCGACATTCTCTGAATTCCAACTTGTCAAGAAATCCGAAATACCAGGGCATGAGAATCCAAGAGGGCGCAACCCATAAGTTGAAGCCAAGCCCGTCTGATCCTGTTATTCCGATATTTCCAACGTTTTCCACAACTCTGGTGAAAATCAATATGGTCTTTAACAGTATATTCAAACTACCACTCTTGATTCTTACAATAACTTCTGATATCCAATTATGATCACCTACATCTGATGCCATCTATGTCCTTACCAGCAACTCTTCCAACCAACTAGGAGAACTTTCAACAACACCAGTTTTTTCCAATGGCAATGATGTCAACCCTCAATGTGATTCTGACAATGGTGACAAGCTCAAACATGATGATGAAGATATCAAGATCAATCAAGTTTCCAAGGAGAATACCTACCCTTCATTCGTACCTTCCACACCCTTTTTCCTGACAATTCCCAGTTCCTTGCATACATTCTCACCAAACTCTGATATCTCCAAAACCAAGACTTTCTGACATCCTTTACCTGGTCACTGTACAAAGAATTGTCCCAAATCATCTTCTGATAGGAGAGCTACAATCCGAGCTGCAATCAGCACATCACACAGGCTCCAACTTGCAAGTCTAAACAGTTCCAAAGACCTCAGTACAGACAAATCGGCATCAACACTCTGTCCATTTTTCCGAGGCTCTTTCCACACTTTCCTATAATCCTGATTTTGATTTCTTATCATTTTCCGAAAACTCTGACACCACTCCTTATGATTTCCAACACCATCCTCCATGTTAATTTCGAATTCTAGAGGACAACATTTCCACTTCTTATTCTTTTCTGACTTTCCAACCTTCTGACTTTCCAATGTTTTCTGATGTTTCCAACTTTTTCCTCAAGTCTAGAACACCACTTTTGGAATCCTGTGTTTTTCCGAAGGGTTAATCTTCAACCCTCCGACCACGACATAGTTGTAAATCCAGTAGGCTATTAATACGCCAATCCGTCCATCTGTCCAGCAATCAAACCAGGTTGTTACTACCATATAGTGTAGCACCACTTGATTTTGACTGTTCTGACATGCTGGGACACAACTGACCCCCCAACTACAATCCATTGATTGACAGGGTATAGGGTAGTACCCAGTTCCGCATTCCTCAACAGCAAGTCAAGACTCCGACTCCAACATATGTCCCTGTGGCAACTTGCAATTTGCAATTCCACAAATTTGAAAATCTGAAAATCCAATTGTGGACAACCCTCCGACCCACTCAAATCTGTGTCATCCTAGACTATGCCTTGACAATTTTTTGTCTTAGCAATTCGACACATACAAGATTTTCAGCAACTCATTTCCAAAAGGAAAATCTGTCACAACCATCGATTCTTCCACATTTCCAACAACCTTCAATTCGCCTTGAGAGAGGGAGAGAATCACCCCTTAGGAAAACTTTATTCCTTATCTTTAGTTAAGCTGGAATAACCCCAACAGTTCATTAACGAGGCTCTAGCCATAGGACCCACCCAACATTTTTCTCCGCACAGTACTCCAATACTTCCTCACAGAAGAAATAAGGTGGCCTTTCTGGTTCTGCATCAATTATCAGCAGATTTCTCTGACACTGATTTCTCTGAAGTCCAACACCAATTTCTCTGACATCCATTCTCCAACACCGATTTTTCTGACATTTTCCGACCCTCTAGATTTCAACAATCACTATCTATGGTCCTTGTCAACACCCATCTGTTCTGCATTCAAAGGATGACAAATGGAAAACCACCTTCAGATTTTGTTACGATTTCTATTGAATGGTGTGTTATGCCCTTTGTTCTTACTAATGCCTCAAGTTGTCTTCAATCCTGTTCAACATTTGACGACATTCATCTTTTCCATCCCTATCACATGGACAACTCCTTTATCCATCTCAATCATTGGATAAAACCTGAGACTTTGTTAGTGACATTTCTGATTCTGAAATTTTCAGTCTTTCCCCAATACCCAACAATTTCAAGACCATCATGGAATCATCTTGCTCTCATCCTCTTTTTCCAAAGTCTTTCGACCAAGGGCACCACCTCATTTTCCAAACATTTCCGATACTATTTCCAATTTTCCAATTCTGTTGAAAACCAGTATCACAGCAACATCCTCAATGAGAGCCTTCACTTTTGCAATTTCCTTCATTGGATTTTCCAATTTCTGACTCCAAATCTTGATTCCAATTTCCGACTTCAAGTTTTCCAATATTTTTCCAACTCCACCGTTTTTTCCAATATTTTCCAAATTCATGATTTCCAATGTCACATTTTCCGATTCCCTATTTCCGACTTCAAGTCTCCGATTCCAATTTTCAATTTCCTGATTCCAAGATTCCGACATCAAGATTTCTGACTTCAATTTCCACCTTCAATTTTTCCGACTTCACAATTTTCCAATTTCTGACTTTTTCCGACATTTCTCCACATTAGAGAAATCCGACACACTATTTTTCATCTAGGAATTACAACGCCATGATACTTCAATGACAATTCAACATGGAATTTTCAAGACTTCAAGCATCATCTTGAACATTTTTTACATGTCTGAATTTTCCGACACAACATTGCACAAGAATACCTGCATACCATTTCATCCATCCACACTTATTCCAAATGTCCCGACACAAATCTGACTCTTTGAATAGACAATGGGACATCTATCTAAGAGGGGAGTAGCGACTATGCCAGCCTTATTCTGTCACACAATTTCCATCCATCACGACCATCCTTCAGCTGTCATTGTCCCTTTTCTGACCCACATCCATTAACTCCGCAGTCCATGTAGTGTCACATGGATCACGAAAACAGGACAAACCTGACAAGAACATTCCCTGACCCAGTATTCCAACACCTTTCTATTCTGACACCCTTTATTTCCCTCCAACATCCTTCTACTCTTTCTGACACCCTTCTATTCTTTCCGAAAACCCTTCTACTCTTTCCAACACCCTTCTGTTTTTTCCGAAGCCTTCCAATTTATTCCAACAAATTCCGACTTAACTCCATTGCACTGTAAGAATGTAGATTCTTACAGTAGCATATATGCTACTATTTAGGACATATAAGTCACCAGAGTGACTTATGGGGTTTGTATTATATAAGCTGCCCACAAAGGGGTGCCTGTAGATAGTGGACAACTATACAGTTGTCCACAAGTAGAGTACATAAGAATACTTTTTTACTTGTAAACCACACCGTCGCAGACACCAATAAATTTATTGGCTCAGTCTGTTTGTGTGAAACAATAAAGTTCTTACACTTTTTTGACTGCCAATACTATTGGCAGCACTGCAATAAAGAAAAGATCAACCGATCTTTGTTACCCAGAAACCAACAAGTTTAACACTCGCCGGGATCTTTGGAAACAGTAAACAGACGTTTACTGTTTATTCTTCTAAATTCAAGAGAAGAATGCCACAGTGTGGCTGATAGATCGTAGATCTGTGGCGTCCATAAGGAATTGAAGCCAAACGTCTAGATCTGGAGAGGATCCAGATACGTATGGAACCACAACCAAGGGCCCAGACAGGAGAAGTGAGTCTGCCCACGACATGGACAGGCGAACGGGAACACCGACGAGGGTAACTAGTCCTTGTAATACTACGACGCCCATAGTTTCCGACTCTAGGAGTCGAAAGCGACAATTGGCGGATCCAAGAAGATCCACACCAGAGGAATTAGAAACGGACGAGAGATCGTCCATTAAGAGAAAGAAGAGAACTTTGACTAGGTCAAAGTTACGATCATCTCTCGATGAGTCGAGAGAGCTGCCGACAAGCGACACGGACAACTCACCGGGGTTGCGAATGTCACAGCTCCCGCATGTCCAAGAAGATCGCAGATTGCGAAGTTCACCGTCCCAAACAGGGACGATAGAGCAGGGGTCAGCGCACCAGGATGAAGAAACCCGGTGATACGAACGTACAACCAGACATATTGCCTGGATGATTATGGCCCTCAAAGAGAGCCATAAAAATGTAGGCACTATGCAGGAAGTGAGCCAATGAGCAGCTGAGGCAGCTCATGCAGCAGATGAAGCCGTGAACCAACTCCAAGCATTAGGAGATGGTATGGAACTGTTAATACAGTCCTTGGAGGAGGAAATACAGGGACCTTTGCGAGGAAAGGCCCCTGAGTGTGGCAACAATCCCAATAGGGATCGTGAAGTAGACCGTGAGGCGGAAAAGGCTTGCAGGAAGCGAGACAGACAGAGGATGCCACTTCCGTCTGGGCTGAGCACTAGGATTGGTCCTTGAGAACCTAGTGTCACGATAGATCAAGACAGCGTCAGTACGCGCCAGCGTACTGAGAAAGAGACAGATCGTGAGCTAGAGGCTCGCAATAGAGAAAATATCCATGAAGGAATTCGCAGATCAAAAAAAACTTATTATGAGCAAGAAGTGCTCAAAGCAGTGACCCAACAGTCACTGCAAGAGATGATGAAGTCTGACGCCGATAGCATCAGTACCAAGACTAGCATTCACGTTAGTCTTGAACGCGAGTTCGATCACTGGGATAGGATCGAACAAAAAGCAGCACGACGGAAGCACTGTGCACTAGAGGTCCGTGCTAAACATGCGGATAAATTAGTCGAAGAAGCATATACTGTGGGGATCGAAGGTGAGGCCTTCGATAAACTGATCAGGTCTGCGAGAGTAGCTCGATCCATCCTCAGTAGCAGCTATAGACTGAGGGATGCGTTTCTAACGGCTGACAAACGTCGACTGTTGTATCAGATCGACGAAGACATCGTCGATCCACCAGTGCAGCAGGACGTGAATACTCGCGTCCCCCAGCTGCACAGGCAAATACAAGCGATACCATTGTCGGTTTACTTTCGGAAATGAATCCAAAAGACAGTGGGTAGTGGTGTCATCATTGCACGGCTACTTATTGGCTCAGTCTGTTTGTGTGAAACAATAAAGTTCTTACATGCACCCTGTTTTTCAAGACAACCGTCTTTCCGACTCTATCTCTACAATATCCGCAAAGAGCATTCCATTTCTGGATTCCTGTCAAGCAAGATTCTCAGTCATTCTGACACATTCTGTAACCCATCCTGACTCTGAACAAGACCTTATGTCTTTGTTTCAAGACGAAGCAAGCCTTCTCCGACAATTCCATCATTTTCTGACAATCCCGATATTTTCGACAATCTGACCCTTTGAACATCCTTGTTTCCACAATGTTCACCTATCTTGTCAATCTGGAATTCTTCACCTTGTTCTTTCTATGTCCATTTCCATTTCCGATTTCCATCACACAGGTTTTCCAATGAAAACCCTCCTACTATATTACTTTTCCATCATTCCGATTCCTATCTACACCTTTGTAGTGTCCTCATCTTGAGGCCCTACTCCTCCTTCTTCCCCAACTCCACTTCTCTGCTTTTTCCTGCTTTTTTCCACTTTTTCCACACTTTCCACTTGTGGATTACCATCATTCTCCACATTTCCATTCATCACATTTCCACCCCTATTGTTTTTTCCACTTTTTTTCTGATTTTTCTGATTTTTTCCGAAAACACCATCCAGTTCCATTCTACTTCATCTTCACAGTCTGACACTACTCCAACATCTCCATCTTCACAGTCCAACACTACTCTGACATCTCCATCTCCACTCTGATTTCCAACACCTTTTGCAGAAGATCCAGCCATTATACCTGGCACATCAAGGTCCTCCAATATGTGAATTTTCCTCCAATGTCTTTTCTGACATTCCTCTGGTTTCCTTTCCCGACATTTCTCCAACCTCCTTTCTCCAATGTCTTTTCCAACATTCCTTTAGTTCCCTTTTCCAAAAATCTCTGACATTTCTCCAACAATATTCCTGAGATCCCTTTTTCCACATCCTTGTTCACAACCTTCTCCGTTTCCTGTGCAAATCCTTATCCACCAACTTCTACATTTTTGCCTATCACACACACACTCATGGCAGGCCTTTCAGGACCCTTCCATTTTTCCAATCCATGTGTGTGCAGAATAGCCTGTGGGCTTGACAATGCACAGTGCACCTCCAGTTTTCTCCATTCATCGATTTTCCTACATTTCTCTGACATGGCCTTTGTCATGGTATGATTACCTCTGGCACAAAATCGCTATCCTTACCACTTTTCCTGCTTTCCATTTGTATTCCACCACTTTGCTTGAAGCCATTTCTGTCCCCATGCAATCTCCACAAGCTCATTCACAAGTTTGTCACCCAAGCTAATCATGATTGCAGGAATAGAGCACAAAGGGAATAACAACTCAAGGAGTTTCTCTGAAGCAAGTCTACACTACTTCAACCGCTCATATCCGATTGGAAATCCCAGCCTTGACAACCACCCAATGCCAAAATGTCTCAAGACATTAAAGCCTCGAGGGCTTGGCCTTACAGGGGAGACACTGTTAGAACCCATTCTCCTATTTTCCGACAATCTCCAAAACTCCTTTTCCAACAATCTCCAACAATCTCCAACAATCTCCTTTCCAACAATCTCCGACAATCTCCTTTTCGACAATCTCCTTTTCTGATAAGCCTTTCTCCAACTTTCTCCTAAATCTTCATTTAAACATCCTTAGTCATCCTTCAGAGATCAATCTCCTGATCTTATATCCATATGTCCTATTTCCGACTTTGTATTTGTTTCCGTATTCACCCCGTCTCGGAATTCCATATCTTGTATCATTACCGGTTATGTCTCCAGTTCGGCATTCTCAGTTATTCCTTAAATATGCTTGTTGTACATCTCTTTCTCTAGTTTGAATATTGATTGTTCATTATCATTGGTCATATTGCCTATCATGTATATTGACTTATATG
>MU134380.1:244901-271444 GCA_015039355.1 Ramaria rubella | reverse complement strand
TTTACGACGAAAAAATAGTTCAAAAGCCTGGACTTTTAGACCATGTATAAAGTAAATATCCGTACCCTTTACCTACATTTTACACTCTTTATTACTTAAATGAACAACTAAAGTACGGTGTTTTTACATTCCTGTTAGAACCAAAAGTAACTGTAAAAGTTGTCTTTTCTTGGTTTTAAATAGGTTCTAAAGTATCATCTTTTTTCCACTCTTTTAATCATTTTATATACTCTAAAAGTACTCTAAAAAGTTTTGATAATCGGTTACTTATTAGGTTGGAAAAAGAAATCAAAAAAACGATCCTTTTTGGACTACCTATTTACAAATAGGGAACCTATTAGTAAGTGGGTATCCGTTTTATATTGTTCAAAAGACTTTGGCTTTTCCAGTACTTTTTCAGTTACCTATTCTCAAATAGGGAACCTATTAGTAAGTGGGTATCCGTTATATATTGTTCAAAAGACTTGGCTTTTCCAGTACTTTTTCAATTACCTATTCTCAAATAGGGAACCTATTAGTAAGACGGTATCCGTCTTGTAAATGGGGTATACCTTCTTACTAATAGGTTCCCTATTTGAGAATAGGTAACTGAAAAAGTACTGGAAAAGCCAAGTCTTTTTGAACAATATAAAACGGGATACCCACTTACTAATAGGTTCCCCTATTTGTAAATAGGTAGTCCAAAAAGGATCGTTTTTTTGATTTCTTTTTTCCAACCTAATAAGTAACCGATTATCAAAACTTTTTAGAGTACTTTTAGAGTATATAAAATGATTAAAAGAGTGGAAAAAAGATGATACTTTAGAACCTATTTAAAACCAAGAAAAAGACAACTTTTACAGTTACTTTTGGTTCTAACAGGAATGTAAAAACACCGTACTTTAGTTGTTCATTTAAGTAATAAAGAGTGTAAAAATGTAGGTAAAGGGTACGGATATTTACTTTATACATGGTCTAAAAGTCCAGGCTTTTGAACTATTTTTTCGTCGTAAAAACCCTCTAAAAAGTTGGTCTTGTCACTTATTGGGAGATTTTTCAACCAGAACAGTGAATGAATAACCTGTAAGGAAAAAGCATTTTTATCACATTTTTTCCACTAAAAATCTGCTCATGCCCCCAGTGTTCCCCTCTGGAGCAGACTGACACGTGCAATCCACATGGAAGTGCATTTGGTGATGGCATGTGAGGTTGGAATACTGCTTCCAGCCATGGAATTCACCTCTGGAGCAGACTGACATGTGCAATCCACACGGAAGTGCATTTGGTGATGGCATGTGAGGTCAGAATACTGCTTCTAGCCATGGAATTAATGCACTTCTGTGTGGATTCCACCTGTTGGTCTGCTCCAGAGGGGAATTCCATGGCTCAAGGAAGTCTTCTGATCTCACATGGCATCACAAAATGCACTTCCATGTGGATTGCACATGTCGGTCTGCTCTAGAGGGGAATTCCATGGCTGTAGGAAGTCTTTCAACCTCACATGGCATCACCAAATGCACCTCCATGTGGATTGCACACATCATTCTTCTCCAGAGGTCAATTCCATGGCAAGAAGCAGTATGTGTACATTTCATGCCACATTTTTATTTGTGGAGTGGAATCATCAAAGAAAGGAGGCAGAGTAATGTGACAATAATGTGACATACACGTACTCTTTGTCATTGACTGTAGCCAATCCCTATAATGCTGATCAGGTCATTGGTTCTGTACGTCAATGAGACCCCTTGCATTGATGCCAACTTCTATGTCGCTGACGTCGAACCTGCCTTACCCATTCGTTACTCCCGCCAAGCTGGTCTCTCCCTGCTCCCAACTGATATCAACTGAACAATTCATCTGTTGGCTGAGATCATGTCACTCGCGTGCATGACTGCGACTGATCCCAATTTTGAAGTAACTCGTGATGTTCTCTCAATTAAGAACAACTGATGCTGACCATTTGTCCTGCGTTTTCCAGTGCAAAGCAAATGGGCAGTTCTGGAAGTGACGAGGGCCTGAGCAATCCATACAACAATGAGGGCACATGAGGCTGAGGATTTGGCAGATGTCTGAGGCTATGGATGTTGGAAGTGAAGAGCGCAACACAGGTGTCCAAGAGTGGAAGAAGGCAGTGTCAAACATGTTGTCATTCAGAATTATGTAAGTGATTGTGATATGTTTATTCTTTGCGTCTGACAGTCCTTTAGCTTTAATGGTTCACTGAACTGCCATGGACCCACACCATGGCTTCAACCTCTCTAAGCACACTCAAACTCAACAGTGACCACTTTGGCACTGGGTCAAACACCATCTCATTGAATATTTAGCCGTTGTCTGGTAAGTTAGGATGTCAAATACAGAACATACATTTAGTGAGCGCTAACATTTCTTTGAAAGGAGGCTGAAAGCCATGGCTGCTGCTCTCGACAAGGAAGAGACGAAAGGGAGCTCACTGTGCTTGTCAAGAGAGGCGATATCAATCCCTGTAGTCAATAACATGCCCAGGATATCCAAGCATCCCAGGTGCATCATCAACAATGTCAACAAGGGCCCTATTTTGCTGTGTGTCGGATGCCCTTTCCCTTCTGGACATGGCGTTGACGTATTTTCAGATTAGTCGGTCCATTGGGTGTGGGGAAGACATCACTGAGTCAGAGCATTGCACGTGCCTTGAATTGTCCCAGTGCATTTCACTCGGGGGTATGTGCGATGAGGCAGAGATTTGTGGCCATCGCATATGTTGCAAGTGGTCCCAGACTTATCGTTCAGGTGCTTCGAAGGGCAGGAAAAAGCGATCTTGTACTATTTCTCGATGACATGGATAAGGTTGGCCAGAACAATTTCCATGAGAACCGTCAGCGCCACTGCTCAAGGTACTAGATCCAGTGAGGTTTTTTTTTATCCATGACATGCAGAATGCTAAGTTTATTCACCTAGAAACCATTGCCCTGGCAAGATCACTACATGTTCTGGTGGACCTCAGTCAAGTCCTATTTATAACTGCACTTCCAACTCTCTGAACACCATCTCTGCGCCTTTGCTTGACCATTGTGGAAGCATTCATCTTTCATGTGGGCCAACAACTATTGAGTTCTAAAGATGCACATTGCCTGACATTTCTTACTACCGAAGCAGCTGACCCCAAATGACCTCGATGCACAATGCCTCAATCTTGCCAAACCCCCTCCATTACACAATGCACATTGCCGGACATTCCTTACTACATAACACCTGGATTTCACCGAACCTGCTCTACCTACCAACGCGCTACACCCATGAGACCGGTGTGTGTTCACTCAAATGTGGTATTGGCATTGCTGTGCGTGCAAAGGAAGAAGAGTGACCGACCACGCCGATGAGCTCACAGCATGTTGTATACCACTCAAGAAATGAGGAATCGAGGAATTGAAGGCTGGACAGACGAAGTGCAAGGGTTAGACTTACAAAGTGCAAAGGCTGGACAGACAAAGTGCAAAGGCTGGACAGACAAAGTGCAAATGGCTGAGCTTACAAAGTGCAAAGGCTGGACTTACAAAGTGTGAAGCCTGGACTTATGAAGTGCAGAGGTTGGACTTACAAAGTGTGAAGGATGGAGTTATGAAGTGCAGAGATTGGACAGATGAAATGCCAAGGCAAACTAACTTCTGATCATATTTTCCGTGGGTGTGTGTAGCAAATGTAGCACAAATGCTGGGGTTTACTGAGCACAAAAAAAAAATGCAAAAATCAGGTAATTTCACTAAGAAAAACTCGGGAGAAATGTTTAAAATATTTCAAGTATGCACAGGTAACCAAGGAACAAGAAAGGGACAGACAAATGTGATTTTTGTGGATCATTTCTCCCTCATGCAAGCATTCCTTTGTTCAGCATTTCTCCAGGGCAGAAATTCAGATGAAACTCTAATGATTGTATAGATTTGAAGCAAAAACAAATGTATAGGATTGGCGCATTTCGCCATCAGACAAATTGCAGCAAACATCCAAACAAATTTTATGTGTTGGGACTGAACAAATCTTGATGAAATATAGGGTCAAATTTCACTGAGATTTGTTGGCTGTTTGCAATGTGGACCAATTTTCACATTTGTTCAGTGTTTGACTTTGTGGCAAATCTTGGACAAAAGTGCTATTTTGCACATGTGTGTTTCACCATTTGTTTGAGCAACAAATTGTGAGATCACCCTAGTGGTGCATTTGGTGATGCCATGTGAGGTTGAAAGTCTTCCTACAGCCAAGTGAATTCCAAATCTGGCAGACCGATATGACATGTTCAACCTCTCACATGGAGGTGCATTTGGTGGTGGCATGTGTGGTTGGAGTACTTTTTCCAGCCATGGAATTGACCTCTGGAGCAGACTGACATGTGCAATCCACATGGAAGCAGTGTGTATAAGGGATACATACCCTCACAATTTTGGTCTGTTAGTAATACAGAAGCCATACCTTCAATGTTTTTCTACCAGTATGAATCAGCAATGATGTTTTAGAGTGCAAACTAGACATGATTTGTTTCATAGTATGTTAGTCATACAATAAAAGTTATGTCTACTTTGAGAATAGGCCATGTTGAATAAACTTTGTATCATTAGTAACAAGGTGGGTGTTGTATAAAGTTTCTCAACAACTTTATGATTATACATATGTGTCCATAGTTATCTTTAACCTTCAAATAGATGTAAAGCTTTTAATTCTGATGTGTGATTGAGATAAGTACATTTCGTCTGCTTGTTTGCAATCCCATTAAATGTGAATGCCCTTCTCTGAGGTTGCCCTTATAATCATCCTCTGGAGCTTCACTGGCCACCTCACGCTTATGCTTCAGTTCATTATATTGGTTTCACATGTAGTTGAAGTGTTTTTGTTCACTCGATCCGTCAGGTGCACCCTATTGAATAGCTTCAGGTCCTTTGCAAGTGCCAGGTACAGTTCAGCACCATGTTCCAAAGTCTTGGACTTGTTCTAGAAATTTTTAGTTCCAAATGACTATCTTTTTCAGTATTCCAAAAAAAGCAGATGGCTGGCTGCACTGTTTTCAGATCATTCAGCCAACTGCATCAGGTGCTTGAAGACTTCAATAATGGTGTTCTGGTTGCTAAGGTCAGTATCTCAATAATCACAGCCCACTGCCACACACTTTGATAGCAATATATAAATCCAGGCTCAGCAAGACTGACCCTATCCTCTGTGGTCTCGTTGGCCACACTTGTAGTCACACCCTCTCAATTGCCCTCAGCGTCTTCTACTTGGAAGGAGGGGTCAATAGGATCCCAAGGCACATCTGTCTCTACACTTCTCTCAGCAGTCAATATGGTCAGCACCTTCTCTAACTTATGCAATCTAGCATCCTGTTACCTGATGGTTTTGAACAAAGCTTTCTTATGTGCCCGGCTGTCCTGTTCCAGTGTCTCTGCTACCTGTAAGTAGCAAAATCATCCTGAACCTGTTTGAATAATATCTTGTTCAATTTTTTATGAGCCTCAAATTTGGTACGCTTCACTCTTAGCATGGACATTCTGTCCAGGTGGCTGTCCAGCTTTCAACACCACAGCAGTGGCAGTAAGTGTGGGGAAACATGAGGAATTGCTAGGGAAGGACTGAGAACTGGAGAAGGAGGCAAAGGGGGATGGTGCAGTATATACTATGGTGCTGATTGAACAGTGTATATACTCCCCAATCAGCTGGTTTTCACTTGAGGAACATCTCTGTCATGTATACAATACTCCATATATCATATATTTGGCTTTTTTCTTGCTACACTTGCATTAGAAGCAGCAAGTGAGCTGCAGGCGCTGGCAGCCTGGCAGCGCTCCCGCAGCGACGTCAACTGACATTACTCTTTTTGATAATGTTATTGTAATTTGAACCGTAATGCATTCATAATCTCGCCGAAATGAGATAAGTACAAGTATATTATAAAAAAACGGTAACCTGTCCATAATGTACACGAAATATCACAGTAATCCAGGATCACATTCTGACCCATCGTGATCTGTCGCCTTCACGCGGTGTTTCGATTTCTGGACGGTTTCGCGGTTTTTGAAACCGGCCGGCAAAACCACAGTGAAACGGCGCACCGTGATATCCCCTATTGAAAGATTACATCAACGATGGCATGTGTGGATCGTTCAACTGCATCCTCGTTGATCACCAGAATGCGCACCCATATGTCGTGATGCTGAACAAGCTGTTCTGAACTGCTCGCACGGTGCGAGCCATACGCGACAAGCAATGTGTGGGGTCCTACATTCGACTCAATCAACCACGTGTGCCGTGTGGAACGCCTGCCCGCTTCACTGGAGGTTGGGTACTGGCACGGCTTCCAGAACATATAAAATTGTCATGAATGCATGACATATCAGTACTTGCTTAGACTAGCATACAAGTTTTTATTTTGTGTTAGTGACGTAGATCCAGCGTGCCTGCCGTTGAGGACGGCGGACAAGCTGAAATACAGCATGAGGAGCTGATCCGATCGGAGCTGGTCCATGTCAGGTCGGAGCTGTTTCCATTACATAAGGCATTGACACGTTGGAGACACGCCGTTCAAACAGCTCCTTAGAATTGAGGAGTTCACGAATTGAGGAGGGCTTATCATAGCTTATCATAGGACCGTACGGACGGTGGCGCACGACCATGAGGGCTTTTGATGTAGGGCTGGAACGACCGTGTGTTTGTCCTAGGCACGAGTCTCTCCAGGAGTCTCAGAGACGTAGTACTCTCTCTCGCAGCGGACGGAAGGTTCTCCTTTCGTTTCGTCGCCTATATAAGGCCTTGGTGTTAAACCGTCTCAATATCAAATTTATTACAGCAAGCTCGCCCATCTATAATCCATCACAGTCCTTCATTACAGCACGCACGCCCATCTACCTCACTACTACCTATATACTTTATTCATACAATGCGTGCTTCTTCTGTCTTCGCCGTGGCTCTCTTCTTCGCCACTGCCCTCTTAGGCCATGTCAGCGCTGCACCAACCCTAGGTCAGTGGACTGCAGATTTTATCGCTTCCATACTGATAATTCACTCCGCAGTCATTCAAGAGGAACTCAAACGCGAACCTAAGCTGACAGCCTGCGGCGCCAGGCCATGCGAGTCTACTTGAGGAATGGCATAGATTGGTATGCTCTACCGGCTTTGGGTGTTTCGTGGACATTTACGTTCTCCGAATTAGCTTCACATACCCTGCATGACAAGCGGCCCAGTGCACCCGGCGTGTCTCTTGTTCTTTTGTCTCGCAGAAGTCATGACTTTGGGGAGGGGGGGGATTTAAATTTCTGGTACTTTTGGGAGAACATCCTTCACATTCTTTATCTAACAGCATTATAAATACCGTGACGTCTTTACATTCTTTAGCAGTTAATTATCTCTCCTATCAAGAAACTACATTCGTTTGAATTGTGTGTGAACCAAGTGGTTACTCTACCGATTTGTATCACATTAAGAAGAAAGAAGTCCATGATCATCTTCAGAACTTGTGCATGTAAATGCTCAGGTTGGAATCTCTTTCTGATGTATACCAAAGAACTGGCGTGTTCCGCATCATGTGGCTTACATAAGGAATTCCGGAAACCCGCTATGAAGGGATGGCAATGACATCTTTCCTACTGCACACAAGGGGAATCATTCATGCTTGATCCACTGCTGCTACACCTCACCCGCAGACGTATTCTGGGTCTGTATGTCCTAGGGTTTTCACAGCAATCCTTAATTTCTTGGACCACCGCGCTGCGTACGCGACACGAAATACAACGGGTGAAACAATGTCAAAGAGAAAACCGAGAAGGAAAGAGAGCTAGGAGACAGAGGGGCAGAATAATCACCACTGAAAGAACGTCAAGCAGAAGCTATAATCGCAGGGGGAATATCGGGCGGCTTGGTATCAGGCGGCTTGGCACTGACAGATTTCTTGCCGCTACTAGGGACTTTGAGTTTCTTCTTGGGGCCAGTCCCATTCACTTCTGCATTGGCAGGGTTCCCATCCGCTTCAACGGTGCCGTCCTTCTGCTCTTCCTTGCTCTTCTTCTTCTTGGGCTCTTTCTTCGGGGCAGCGGCGCCCTCTGCGTCTTTATCATTGCCCCGTTCTCCATTCGTCTCCTTCGCCTTCCCCTTCTTCTTACTTGTAGAAGTAGAAGGGTTGGACGAGATGACTTGTCCAAGAGGTCCAATCTTAGACCGCGTCGGGTTAGGTGGATCATCGGGAAGAACGATGACGATAGACAGCCCGAGTCAAGAGGGAAACGGGGATGAAGATGGGAAGGAGCCTGCAGAATCCAGTGGTGGTAAGGAAAGGGACCGGCCGGAGCAGTGTTGGGAGGAAGTGGATGTGCAGATGATGTGGCAAGCGCTGTGAATCGTTCCTGATAAAAATTCTTGAGCAAGCCTATCTGTGAATCCAGCTTGGAAGAAAACGAGCAAACGAAAAACATAACGGAACACACCGATCAGGAGCCGAGTGGTCCTCTGCATTCGACTTGCCCTTCCAAAGTCGTTTCGTTATCGAAAGACTCTTGAGACCAAATTCTGCTTCAATATCGAGTTCTCGAAGACCGAGGAAATCTTCGCCGCCGCCAAGAATATCCGCAAGTCCTCTGTAGAAGACGGTCATTCGACTACGATAAGAAACGTTGAAAACGAACGCACGATGCAAAGTGAACTCTTCGCCATCTCCAAACATGCCTTCGTCGTTTGGAACGTCAACGGTCGTCTGCAAGACACGATAAAGCAGGTGAAACAAGAAGAAACAATACGATACTGACCATGTCAGGATAGGCCCCAACAAGCTTCTTCTCCAGATCACCAAGCCGGTCACCGTATCCCACGACGTCATCTTTAATGTATCGCTCCAAATTTTGGATCTCGGTTGTTCCCCCCTCGAAAAAGTGTGAAGAATGATTTCCTAGTGATGGACGAAAGAAGAATCAAGATCTACGAATGGTATGTTATGGTGGAAGATGTAGGCGAACCTCAGAAGTCATGATATTAGAGTACTTGTCGCACAGGAATCGAATGGTCCGTCCCACGTTCTGTAGATACTCTGAAGTGACGCTCGTCAGAACGCTTAACGCAGTCGTCGAGCTCCCTTCATCTCGCGTGTGTGAGCAACTACCATAGAACAAAGGTTGTACCGTTTACCTTGAAAACCAGCATGCTGCAGCGCCTTGCTCCAAGAAAAGCAGAAAGCCATCCAAAAAGAGTTCAGAATTGACTTGCAGCAGTTCTCCAAGGCCATAAGCTGTTTGAGGGGTTCTGTGCAGAGCCTTGCACCCTCACACTACTACCACACCACATATGGGACTACACATCATCCAACATGCAGCACCCACCTGGTTCAGGTCCTTGAGGTTGAACCAAACCAGTAGTTTGGTTCATGGTGTCAAGAGCTTGTGCGGTTCTGGGTGCAGCGACTACACAGTTGCTTATGTAACGCAGCTAGCGGCGTGTTCTTCACTACTGCCTGCGCGCATCTTCGGTCAGCTATTTCTCATTGGTCAGCTCTCGCGTGCCCCTTTCGGTCTTGACACATGGTTCTCCAAAAAAGGGTCTAAGAACCACACCAAACTGAACCCTGGCTACACTATTAGTCTATTACATAAAATTGAATGTCATTGCAATACAGACTCTTACTAAGTTAGTATCCAGTGAAATTAAGATCTGGCAGTGGTTTATATTGCTGCAGGATCTGACACTACCATCCACATGTTAAGTGTAATATTCAATTCATATGACTTTTCTAAATTCAAATGTACAGCACCCATGTACAAGAGTGCATGTGAATGAGATATGTAGGTTCAGTTTCTCCAGGCTGGGTATCCAAAAGTATGCACTAGAGATAATAGATGGATGTAAGTGAAAACCCGAGTATGGTGTAGTCTCAGGTTTTCATGGGGTTAGGGGAGAGGAGTCTGGTTCGCACAGCAGGTGTGGTTCCAGATGGATCGTGACTAAGCAACAGATCCGGAACCATGTCACGTGACCCAAAGTGTGTGTGTTGAAACCAGGGCTTCGGAGCGTGAGGGAGCGAAGGAACTCCACCACCCACGAAACTGAATTGAGGAGGAGAGAATCTCCAATAAGATTCAAATTTCAGACCGTGAGTGGATCCTCCAGATCCTCTTGTGCCCCTAACCACCAATGTAGATCATGTATGCTGTATGCTCAGCTGAATAGCATTACAATGTGATGGGTAAAACATGCCTATGCAAATGAAAGTTGTTACAAAATGATAAATGAGATGAAGTCATAGTGGAAAGGATCACAAAATACAAATCTATAAGTTTGAAACGAAGTGAGACATGTGTGAAGATAAGGATTGTACAGAATTGTAAGCGTCACTGATAAAGTCTGGCAGGATATGTTCAATCTTGCGCTAACAGATGAGGAAAGCGGCCAAAGACCATCATCCGATAACTTTGATGATCCATGGGTCGACACCTCGTAAGAGGAGCCATGTTGTGCCCCTGATGCAAAAACTGTGGCTGTCCATGATGTGTAAATTGTAATTGTGGAAGGTGTCATTACATCAAACCATGAACCATTCTTTCGTCATAGGTTCCCATCCTCCAGCTGCTGTGTGCCAAGCGAATAAAGGAGCATCGGAAGGAATGCCATGATTCACAACAAGGTGATGTTCTAAAGTCAAAATGGGTGAAGAGGAGGATTGTGTGTCAATTAGATGTAAATCATCCCCCTTGCTCAGGCATGTTTTTGACCAAGAAATATGAATCGTGGTAAAGTTTCTTCTGTGGCATGCAATGCCCTGTGTTATCTTGGAGTGGCAACTCGCATGAAAGGAAGAATTGAAAGCATGCCATGAAGGAATAGTCAGCTTGCCTAAATGACAACAGGCAAAAAAGGCGATAGTGGCAATAGCGAAAACCACTGCATCAAAGGTGTTAGAAAGATCTAGGTGTGCACGTAAACATTCAATGTGTTCTATGGCCACTGGGGGTCGAGGGGGTCGCAGTGATTTGTCTGGAATGAGTCTAGCTGCACCTGTGCATAGAGAGGAAGTGTTAGGGACCGGATTGGACATAGGTTGGATTGGGTTGGAACTCTCCTTGACCAAAATTGGAAAGTTGCGATATTCAGAAATGCACAGAATATTGGATGATGCGGAAATGTTAGAACCCAGATTCATTCTCAGCTTTTCCGCTTTTCTCCGACATATTCCGATTTGCATTTCCGACTTCCTCCACCCGTTTTTGCTTATCTCCATCCCATCTATATTTAGTCATTTTCATCAAAAATCTACATCTTCAGTCTTATGTCCACATTTACTTTCTACCCCGATCCCGTTTTTGCTCCGTTTTGAATTTCCGTGTTTGTATCTTTCTGACTCGGATTATATCAATTCGTTATATACAACTCCTCCATGTACTCGTTAATCAGTTCGAATATTGACCTACCTTGACTCGACAACTTCTCGCTTCCATTTCTAAGTTCTATCCAACTCCCTGATCTTGTCCGACTCCTCTGACATTCCAACCTTCTGAAATACCAGGACATGAAGGATCCAAGAGGGTGCAACCTATAAGTTGAAGCCAATGTCGGTACGTCTCAATCTCCGACTCCAATCCCATACTCCGACAATCCTGACATCCAATGAGAAGAAATCCAGTTCATAACAGTATATTCGAACTAAAACTCTTGATCCATTCATTATGCCTTCTACCAGATCCCGTACTGTCACTGGAATCACAGACCCCGGATCTAACCTTCCAAATAACGAACCAGAAGACGACCCCGGTGATGACGACAACATCAATGACAACAAGGACGACGATGACAATGAAGAAGATGAGGGGAAGGCTATGTTAAAAGCTTTAAAACAGATAGCCAAGCACATGGGAACTCCAAACAAAGGTCAAGCCGGAAAAACCAAGCTCCACGAACCTGACACCTTCGACAGATTGGATTCCCGAAAACTCCATCCCTTCCTCCTTCAATGCAAGCTCCACTTCCATGATCATCCTCAGACCTTTTCCAGTGATGAAGTGAAAGTTACTTACACTATCTCTTTTTTAAAAGGGACGGCTTTAGATTTTTTCGAGCCTGAACTCTTAGACGATGATGCCTTCCAAGACCCACCCTGGCTTACAAACTATTGGGACTTCACAACGGTACTCTGAGAGAATTTCGGAACTTACGATCCGGTTGGCGATGCGGAAACCGAACTCAACAATCTCTGAATGTGTGACAACCAACGCATCACGAAGTTCATTGTAGAGTTCAACCGCCTAGCTGCTAGAGTCAATTGGGGCGACGCCGACCTTCATAGGAGTTTTTATACTAAACTGCCTGATTGTATTAAAGATATTATTGCAACCCGAGACAAAGCTGACACACGTCCAAAACTCCAACAACTTGCGCAAACCATCAACAGCTGTTATTGGGAACGGCGAGGCGAAGTCAACCGCGCCACCACTTCCAACAACAACTACTCCAGTAACAGCAGCAAATCGGACAAGCAAGAATCCTGAGCGAACCAACTGCAGAAGAGGACGAACAACAACAATAGTTCAGCTTCTGCCTCCTCTACCAAACCTCAGTCCTCCACGTCGAATTTCTGAAAAACTCCGGATATCCCCAACATACTCGGAAAAGATGGAAAATTAACACAACAGGAGAGACAGCGACATATGGACCAAAACCTTTGTATGTTCTGTGGGAAGCCTGGGCCTATCGCGAAGGACTGTCCATGATCAACCTCTTTTAATGCTCAATCGAAGGCCCGAGTGGCCTCTGCAATGTTGAGCAAACCCGAGTCCAAGGCCGAACCTGCAGCCGTTACGGATTCAAAAAAATAATAAGCAGCTCTGAGACCTCTGCACAGATCCAGAGTTGCGTTGATTCCATCTGTGCATTTTCCGAGGTCCGACTCAATGCTTCCGCTCTTTCAAAATCCGATTCTCTTACTATACGATTGACTTCTGACATTATTCCAAATACTGACATTCAAGCTCTCGTGGACTCCGGTTCCACTCATTGTTTTATAGACTCATCATTTGCTTCCAAGCTTCCGCTGGAGTTCCACAACATCCCGCAAATCCCGCTAAAACTTTTCAACAGCACTTCTAACATTTCAATTATGCAGACTATCGATATGCCAATCCACTTTCCATCTGGTGAAAATCAGGTTGTTGCTATGTATGTAACACCGCTTGATTCTAGCTGCTCCGTTGTGCTAGGACACAACTGGCTCACCTGCTACAATCTGTTGATTGACTGGGTAATGAGTAGTATATCGTTCCGCATTCCTCAGCAGCAAGATTCAATTCTGACGTCACTCTCCGCGAAATCCGCTTCTGCGGTTCCCAGAATCCCAAAATCCGATTGCGTGGATGCCCCTCCAACATCCGAACAAGACTCACCTATTGACCTAGTCCCTGCCTCTGCGTTCGCTCACTTGTGCAGACTAGATAACGAGGAGATCTTTCAGTTATGCGTATTTCCGAAAGGAAGATCCGCTTCCATCATCGACGCTTCCCTGAATCCCGATCCAACAGCCAATCTCGATGGCGTTCCATTGGAATATCATGAGTTTTCCGACGTCTTCAGTAAGAAGAAAGTGGAAATCCTCACTGATCATCGACCGTACAATCTCAAGATTGACTTGATAGAGGGAGAGAGTCCCCCCTTGGGAACCATTTATTCCCTATCTCCAGTTGAGCTAGAAAGACTCTGAAAGTTCATTGATGAGGCACTAGCCATAGGATTCATCCGCCCTTCACTTCCTCCGCACAGTGCTCCAGTACTATTCTTGAAGAAGAAATTAGGTGGACTCCGACTCTGCATTGATTTCCATGGTCCCAACAAAATCACGAAAAAGGACCGATATCCGCTTCCTCGACTTTCTGACCTTTTGAAAAGCCCTGGAAAAGCATGGATTTACAGCAAAATCGATCTCTGACACGCTTACCATCTAGTCCGCATTAGAGAGGGTGATGAATGGAAAACCACATTCAGGACCCAATATGGTTCCTTTGAATGGCATGTTATGCCCTTCGGTCTCACTAACACACCAGCTGCTTTTCAGCGATTCGTGAATGACATATTCAGTGACATGCTCGATGTTTCAGTCCTCATCTATTTAGACGACATCTTAGTTTACTCCAACAACCTGGAAGAACACGAAGAACATGTCTGTGAAGTCCTCTGACGTCTCCGAAAAAACTGACTTTATGCAAGATCCGACAAATGTGACTTCCACAAGACAATGGTGGAATATCTCGGATACATACTCTCTCCGGAAGGACTTTCAATGGCAGACGACAAAATCAAAGTAATTCAAGAATGGCCCAAACCCTGAAAAGTAAAAGATATCCAATTCTTCCTAGGCTTTGTGAACTTTTACTAACGCTTCATTCATAATTACTCCAACATCGCAATTCTGCTTACCCAACTTACTCGGAAAACCGTAAAGTGGAACTTCTCTGATGAGTGTTGGAAATTGTTTGAAACACTCAAGAAAGCCTTCACCACAGCTCCGATCCTTACGCACTGGATTCCCAATTGTCAACTCATCGTGGAAACCGACACTTCGGACTACACCCTAGTGGCAATCCTCTCTATCATTTCTCTGGAAGACGGTGAAATTCACCCCGTAGCTTTTCATTCCAGAACTTTTACAGCCCCAGAATTAAACTATGACGTCCACGACAAAGAATTACTTGCTATTTTCGAAGCTTTCAAGATTTGGCAACACTACCTTGAAGGTTCCGGTTGCACCATCAACATTGTAACCAACCACAAGAACCTCGAATATTTCGCGACCACCAAGCTTCTAACGCAATGACAAGTACGATGGTCGGAATACCTATATCAGTTCAACCTTGTTATCCGATTCCGACCTGGGAAACTCGGAACAAAACCTGACTCTTCAACTAGACAATGGGACGTCTATCCTAAAGAGGGGAGTAGCGACTATGCCAGCGTTAACCCGCACAACTTCCGCCTGGTTTTCACTAACGAACAGCTGTCATTGTCCCTCTGAGCCACATCCCTTAACATCACAATTCTCCACGCAGTTACCATCATGGATTTCGAGAAACTCTATGAAGAAATCCGACAATCCATCTCCTCTGATCCTGCAATTTCCAACTATCCTGCAAACCCTCCGACACCTTGATGGTCAGTTGATACTCAAGGACTCCTCCGACTTGACAATTGAATCTATGTTCCCGACATTAACGACCTCCGACTCTGCATTTTACAATATCTGCATGACCACCAGATCTCCGGACATTTCAGACAAAACAAGACTCTCAGCAACATCTGACATGAATATACATGGCCGAAACTCCAAAAACTTCATTATCTCTTATGTCAAATCCTGTACAACATGTATGCGATCAAAATTTCAATGACACCGGCCTTATGGATTCCTTAAGCATCTACCAATTCTGCCAAGACCGTGGAATTCTATATCCTTGGATTTCATTGAGCCGCTTCTGCTTTCATCGGGTTTTGACAGCATCCTCGTTATCATTGACAGACTCACAAAACAAGTGATATTCATTCCAACAGTCACGACGATCACTTCTCCGATGCTCGCTCAGCTTTTCGTTCTCCACATCTTCTCTAAGCATGGTTTTCCAACTCACATCACCTCCAATCGAGGTTCCAAATTTGTGTCTTCCTTCTTCCGCACACTTGGACAGGCGCTAGACATGAATCTCCACTTCACCTCCGGATATCACCCCAAAGGCGACAGACAAACCAAACGAATGAATCAGACTCTTGAACAATACCTTCGCATTTATTGTCACTATCAACAAGACAACTGGGCTGAACTTCTTCCAATCACAGAATTCGCCTATAACAATGCTCTGAATGTGACAACAGGTGTCTCTCCGTTCTTCGCTAACAAAGGTTACAATCCCGACATTTCCGTCCATCCCGAACGTGATCTTGTTTCATCCCATGCGAAAGATTTTGCAATCGACTTAGACAAACTCCACCAGGAACTCTGAAAGAGAATTTCCAATGCGCAATCCTGACATGAGGAACCCGTGAACAAGAAACGCTCTCCAGCTCCGGACTTCAAAGTAGGCGACAAAGTCTTTGTCAAAGCCGAATTTTTCCGCACAACATGACCTTCAAAGAAGCTCACCGAAAAATACCTCAGACCTTTTGATATCATCACACCCACAGGTACCAGTAATAGAGCCTTTATTCTCCGACTACCCGACAGTATGCACACTGTTCATCTATCTTTCCACGTTTCCATGCTAGAACCCGCGACTCCGAATGCAATCCTGAACCGAATACAACCTCCACCTCCGCTAGTTATTATTGAAGGCGAACCCGAATATGAAATCGACGAAATTCTGGACACCACGATAGACAATCGCTGACATTGTGGGATACAATATTTAGTACGCTGGATGGGGTATCAGGGTACCGATGAAGAAACCTCGTGGATTCCTGCTATGGAATTAGGTAATGCTTCAGAGGTCGTTGAAGACTTTCATTGCAAATATCCCAACAAACCTGGTCTGACTCTTCCTTAACATTTCCTTCTTTCTCCAATTTTTCCGATTTTCTCCAATTTTTCCTACATTTTATGTTCAAGATCCTAATTACATTTCCCCCTGTTCCAAGAAATTCCGCCTCGTGCTTCCGCTCAAATCCCGATTCAATTTTCCGATTCCCATATTTCATCCCTTTCCATTTCCTCCATCCTCACTTCCAATTCCCGCTCCTGGTGCTGAACCATCCTTTGTACCCATGTAGTGAGAATCTGCATCTCCTTGGAATGAGTCCGCATGGAACTCGCGTGATGATCGACGGACTTCCGCAACTCTTGGATTTCCTTCACCAGCAACTCCGCTGCTCCTTCCTCACCTGTATCCACACCTTTCGCAACTTCTTCCGCAAATCCCAACGTTCCCGGTCGATGGCAGGTCCTTCCATCCTTTGTGCATTTGTCGCATGTCACATTTGCTCCCTCCCCTATCAGTGAACAAAAAATATCCTGAATCCGACATCCTGCACAACAATACTGTTCATGTCCAACCCAGTTAATCGCAGATTCGTGAACCCTCCTACGGGCAATGGTTCTCTCCACCACATCGCTTTTCCTCCCCCGAGACCCTTCCTCTGATTTCTGATCTTCTTACCCCTACCCTCTTCTTAGCTAAAATGTCAATGCCGCTGATTATCTCACTTGAGGACCTGATTTCCGAAGATGATTCGGAATCGGGTACCAATTTAGAAGCACAGATTTGTGAGATTTCGGAGTTGCAAAAAGAAGCGGCGAAGAAATTAGAGCAGAGAAGGTCGGAGCCGAAAAAGGCAGAAAAGGAGAGGAAGGCCGACCAGGGAACTGATAAGTCAAGCTCCATCCATCACTCTTATATATCACATTAGGGGTTTCACTTAATAACCAAACCAAACCTCCCACACTGATCTTAGGCCCTTGAGGGCTCGGCCTTAAAGAGGAGATACTGTTAGAACCCAGATTCATTCTCAGCTTTTCCGCTTTTCTCCAACATATTCCAATTCACATTTCCGACTTCCTCCACCTGTTTTTGCTTATCTCCATCCCATCTATATTTAGTCATTTTCATCAAAAATCTACATCTTCGGTCTTATGTCCACATTTACTTTCTACCCCGATCCCGTTTTCGCTCTGTTTCAGATTTCTGTTTGTATCTTTCTGACTTGGATTATATCAATTCGTTATATACGACTCCTCCATGTACTCATTAATCAGTTTGAATATTGACCTACCTTGACTCAACAACTTCTCACTTCTGTTTCTAAGTTCTATCCGACCTGATCTTGTCTGACTCCTCTGACATTCTGACCTTCCGAAATACCAGGACACGAAGGATCCAAGAGGGCGCAACCTATAAGTTGAAGCCAATGTCCATACATCTTGATCTCCGACTCCAATCCCATACTCCAACAATCCCGACATCCGACGAGAGGAAATCCAGTTCATAACAGGAAATTGGAGATCTGAAGCTGATCTATATGGGCGTTGGCTTCAACTTATGGGTTGCACCCTCTGGGATTTCTAGTGCCCTGGTATTTTGGACTTGAAGACCGGATGGGAGTATTGGAGTTCCAATAGTCAGGGCTATTCGGAAAGATCAGTGACAAACAGTAAGTTGAGACTTATCAGAGATGAGCAGAAGATTTTGGATATTCAGAATTTGGAATAATCAATGCAGGAAGGAGCAGGGATAACGATAAATGAATATCAAGTAAGGATTTTAGCGCAAGTATAATCAAAGAACGGATTTCAGAAGGTCGGAAATGTCGGAGTCGGAATAAATCGGGATATTGATATGAAGATCAAAGGAGTAAGGTTTTTGATACAGATAGAACTTGGCGTGATGAAGAGTAATAAAAGATATAGTGGTATAGAAGGTTTGACAAGATATATCAAGTTCTAACAAGTATAACAAGATAATGGGTGTTAATGAGATATACAAGCTAAAGAAAGCTTGAATGAAGAAAAGCATATTTAAAGAAATATGCAGAATTCCAGAAATTGGAAATGAAGAGATAAGGGTGCGTGATATGGAGTTCTGGAATTGGAGCGAGTATGGAAATTGAGATAGAACATACAGGGATAAGATTGAGATGGATTGTGACTAAGAATGATAAAATGGGGTATATTGGAATAAGCAGAAAAGGGCTTCTCGGAATGCAGAAAACATTGGAATAACGGAAGCCAGATCTGGGATCTAACAGTATCTCCCTTTTACAGCCAAGCCCTCGAAGGCCGATTGTGCTATTGAATATCATGGGAAGTTTGGGCATCAGTTATCCATAGAGGCTGAGATCACCAATTGGATATAAATAGGGGAAACGGTCTGTGGAAGCGCAAACACTTTTTGACTCCTCACCACCACTACCACCACCATTTACTACCCAAAATGGCATTGCATTTGCAGTCCCCCTTGCCCCCTCAGTCCGTGATTGAGATCACCTCCAAAGAGGATATCATTGTGGAAATGGCGGAATATGAGCAGAAGAAAAAGGAGTTGGAGGAAAGACTGTAGGAAAAGGCAAAGGCAAAGTGAGAGAAGCAGGAGAGAGAGGCAGAGGAAAAGCTGGAGTGGGATTGGAAGGAGAAGGAGGAATGTGATTGGAAAACAAAGCAGAAGGAGGATGAAGATCAGCAAAGGAAAGAAGAAGCTGACCGGAAAAAGCTGAAGGAGGACGTGGATTGGCAGAAAGCCGAGTCTATGTGGATGGGGCAGGAGGAATTGAGATGGGAGGAGGCACAGTTGAAAAAGGCATCAGTGAGTCGTCCTTTTTTTTTTTTTTTCGTTTGTGGAAGTTCTATTGGGAAAAATTGGACTAGCTAAAGAAAGACGACCGGGATCAGAAGGCCAACAGGAATCCAAAGGTTTCATCAGAAAACATTGGTGGCTGAAAACGGTGGCTCAAAGACATATGGTCAGAGGCCAACGAGTTCGATGAGCAATGTGTGCTCTGTCGGACTTGAGGTTTGGAGTGCATTGACAAAGAGCGGAAAAGCAGAAAGTCCCGGAAAAGGGCCTGCATTCAATGCAGGCTTGACCGGAAAACATGCACAAAGCCAGGTGATGCAGATTTTGCGGCGGAAATGGCAGGAAAGGCTTTGCTGCCAGTACATAGGCAGGTTTGGCCAGAAAACGTGAAGGCCAGACCAGGACCAGGGATGAAAACACATTGGTTGGAGAAGGCAGTGGATTGGGAGGTCAGGGTTGTGTCGGGGAAGGGCAAGGGCAAGGAGCGGGTGGTGGAGGACAATGGGGTAGAAGAGTCAGAGGATTCAGGGCTCACAGAGGACATCCGCAGGCTCCGTAAGACCATCCACAACCTGGAAAAGTGGCTCTGCTATAATGTGGAAGGCATGGCAGCATTCAACGAGTCATTGAAGATGTCGCACAAGATCGCAAAAGTCAAGTTCACATTCTGGAAAAAGTGGTGGGAGACATACCACAGGGCATTGGTGCTGCAACCGGACTTGGAGTCGGAAGTCGGGTCAGAGAATGCGGCAGAAAACATCAAGCTACAGCCTGAGCTGGAGAAGGAGTCAGAAAAGGGTAGTGATCTGCACGGGTATGGGTAACCCGTGCGGGTTACAGGTTTGGGTCACCCTGGGTTGGGTGTGGGTCAGATGTGTCTGACCCACAGCCAACCCGGGGGTATTCCTGGGTTTTTCACCAAGCTGTCCCCACCCTCAACCCCTGCCCACCGTCCCTGTCACCCCGCCAGGTGGGCACCGTGGTCATGCGTTGCGATGGCACGTGACCACGCGCACCATCCTCTGGCTGGTGCTCACGTGACCCGACGGGGGTGGAGGTGGTGGTGAAGGTGGAGGTGGAGGTGGGGTGGATGTGGGGTGGAGGGTGCGCCGTCCTCTGGTCAGCACTCACGCGACGCGGTGGGGGTGGAGGTGGAGGTGGAGGTGGAGAGCGTGCCCACCTGGGGGGGAGCACACCAGGTGGGCGCCATGGTCACGTGTCAGGCATCGTCCTCTGGCCAGTGGCCACGTGACCTGGTGGGTGTGGAGGTGGGTGTGGAGAGGGCTGGTGGAGGTGGGGGGGTGGAGAGATGTGGAGGTGGTGGAGGGCCAGCAGAGTTTGCTGGCCTGTACCCACGGCGTACCCATGCGTAACCCGGAGAAACCCGTACCCACGTCACGTGTAAGGGTTGCGCCGCGGGTTGGGTATGGGTCGGCGTTTTCGTACCCAGGGGTTACCCATGCCAATCACTAGAAAAGGGGAAAGGAAAGGCAAAGGAGACGGAATGAACATGGATGTTGTTCCAGAGGCATTGAGGAATGGGGTTCGAAAAGAGGCAGAAATCACCAAGGAACTGGAGGTGGAAAACAGCGAGAAAATGGTGAATCTGGAAAGTGCAGATTCGGAAAAGCAAGCCAAAGAGGAATCGAGGGAGGCGGGAGGGCCTGAGTCAGAGGCAGAAGTGCAGGAAGATCAAACAATGCAGTAGACAGGGATTGGAAAAAACAAATCAGAAGGCAAAAAGTAGTATAGAATAATCGGAAGAGTTTTGGGTAAAAGTAATATAGTTAGTGTAAGCAAAATCAAAAGTTGTTTTAAATTCAGAAAAATGAAATGATCGGAAAAACAGAGAAAAGCAGTGAAATCAAGGATGTTTAGTTACAGCTGTTTGCATTATGTAAGGTGCGCATCATTTTTGACTCCGCTCAAACATCTGCCATCCACAAACATGATTTCTCACTTGTTTCTCAACGAAATGAGCTAAAAATTGGTACAACAGAATGGGAAAAAAATTCTACTAGTGCATGGTATGATAGAATCTTTTAAAATTTGTATTCACAAAAATCTCAAATTAGGGCACTAGCTTATAGACCTGCCATCTGGGTTTCAGTGTGCACCACATCAACGGTGTCCTCATCAGAGAGTCTCTGCTGCAATTTTCTCAACATACTCTTGAGCATCACCCCCCTCTCTGTACTCTTGAACATAAACTGCCTTATGTTCTCCACAAACTGCTTCTGTCCAACAGCCATCCAAAGTCGACATGTTACCTATGATCGCTCTCATCTGCTTCTGTCTACTCACTGCTGTCTACAGGCACCCAGACAGTGGAGAAATACCCCCCATGTACCTGGAAAACATGCACTGCAGGCGGTACCTGCACCCCTTGGTCAGGAGGTGCTGTTGTATATTCCACTCACACTGACGTTGGTTGTGCCAAATGATGTTCATGGTGAACTGCCACACTGGCAACACTTGGGGATGCGACACTCTGCCCTGATGGCATGACCTCTGCTGTGAACTGCATGTTTGATGGTGCCAACTACGCTGGCACCTATTGTTAATTGTACAGGTGATTTGCTTACCTTCAAATCTGTCCCCTAGAGCTCAAGAACTATCTCAGCTCGCCAGTGAACCTCATCCCTGTGAAACCGAGTATGGGATGTTCGAACCTCTTGACCAGAAGTTTACATTCCATGTTGATGTTGATTTCGACGTTTTCAACCTTCCCTGTGGTCCCAAGGTGCACTTTACTTCTCTGAGGATGCTGAGGGTCACGTCGATGCTGCTGGTCACGTCTCGCCAAGTACTCCACTAACAATGGTACGAAACTGGCTACTGATTCACAGTGCTCATGAGACATTAGGTTTATCAATGGCGAGGTGTGAGCTATATGTCCCAGTCCTCCTCTATCAACCCATCCTCACTGCCATCCATGTCTCCACCTCCTCCTTCATCCATCTTGTCTGCATCCGCACCATCTATGACAAGTCCCAGATGATGACCACTGTCTTTGGCACTATGCATCATGGGTGTCACATGCTACTTCTACCATGGTGCGTACACCCATGCAACCACTCTCACTTCAACCTGCTGACAGACACAATGCTAGTCGTTCGTGTTGAGCCACCACGTGTGGCTGGTTCCAACTTCCCAGGGTCTTCTTCCCCCGCCATGCATGCCCTCACGCCCCCGCTCCATGACCCACTCGCACACACACAGGCCAGCAGTGTGGATGAGGTCGGCATGGCAAGCATGCGTGCATGATGACTGTGGGTATGAGTGCCGTGGACGGTGCAGGGGTGCAAGGGGGTGGCGCGGGCGTGACACAGGGAAGAACAGCACAGGGTGGCTAGGGGTGGTGGGGGTTGTGTAGGTGACGGGCACGGCACAGGAGTGCAATGGAGGTGACGTGTGGGTGACAGGGTGCAGGATGGGCAGGGCTGGGTGACAAGAGGCAGTAGGGGGGGGTGTGTGGGTGGCAACGGCAGTGCAGGGTGGGCAATGGGAACCGTGTGGATGGCCAGGCATGGGACTGGGTGGGGGAGAGTGGCACCAAGCAGCAGGGGGTGTGTGGGTGATGGCGACAGTGTAGGGTGCAATAGGGGTCATGCGTGGGTGGCAGGCAGGGTGTGTGTGGGTGGCGGGGACGGTGCAGCATCCAGTTTAGTTTTCTCCTCTCATGCATCTTGCTCACCTTGTTTTCTTGTCTGCAGGCCAACATTGAAGCCTCAGCCAAGGACATGAATGCTGGTACTGGGATGTATGACACATTCTGCAATGAAATAGATACCGAGAAGGCTAATTTTGTCCCTTCCATCTCTTCAGTCTACAACCCGGATCCTGCTTCGTTCAAGGTCAGACTCGCTGCAACGAGTGTAGTGACATGGCTGATCACTATGGCAGAGTTTGTGACCAAGACCATTTTGACTTCAATGCATAGCGCTTGGGTGACACTACTTTCTGGGGGGCAAGGGTCAGACAGTTAACCCCAGCTCTACAGTCACCATCGTGACCCAGTCCCTCACCACTGGCACGCTCTCTGAGATCTGCCACCTGTATGTACAGAATGGCAAGACCATCCAGAACGCCCAGATGAGTGTGAACAGAAAATTGTGTGATTCTATCACTGACAATCTATGCATTGACAACAAGATCACTTTCAGCTATCAACTGAAAGCCCAAGGCTCCCTTGGTTCCTCAGTTGTGCATGCTGCAAGGTATAGTGCTAGTTATGAGTATATGGGATGACTATGCCACCAAAATGCTCTAGCTCGACAGTGACTACCCCACCACTTCAGCTACAATGTCTCCTGCCATTGCATGAGGAAGTTGTGCCACCATCGAGTATGGTCAATGGTAAGTTGCTGTTTTACATCTATTGACACCACAATATTTTAATTTCCTGTTACTGCAGCAGTGGTTAAGGATGTGCTGGACCTACGGTTTGCGCTGGCGGCTCCTTGTGTACCATGGTGTCGGGTACTATAAGCCAGTGTCTCTGAAGAGAAAGTGCAATTCTCTAGTGAATGATGCACACTGCACACATCCTGTAGCTCATTGTTTACTTAATAAAACATGGCTTTTTCCCCACAAACTATATTTTTGAAATACATATTTTCAAGGATTTTGTCACACCATGCACTAGTGTATTTTTTTCTCATTCTATTGCACCAATTTGTAGCTCATTTTGCTGAGAAACGAGTGAGAAATCGTGTTCACAAGTAGCGAACGTTTGGGTGGAGTCAAAAACAACATGCGCCTTACATAATGCAAATGGCTGTAAGTTCAAAGATATTGGAAATCAGAGTAAATTGGAATTGGAGTGAAGTCAGGTGACAAGACTCAGGATCAGGATTGGACTTGGTAAGTCGTGAGGAAAGTTTGGGGAAATCAGAAAATATCGGGATGTGAAGAGCATAGATGTCGAAGGGATTTTGGGATTGCAGGATGTAAATAGAAGTGTGGTAAGAATGAGATTTAAATAGAAGAGTTGGGTTGAAATGTGTTGTTGGAAGTGTCGGTGAAAACTTGAGTGACTGAACAGTTGAAAGTATTGAGTCAGAAAAAATCGGAATAAGAATGGATGATCGGGAAAGATTGTTGTCAACATAGTGGCTACTCCCCCTTTGAGGTAGACATCCCATCATCTACCTTAACACATCAGGAAGGAGAATACAAGGAGCTGGAGTATCAGAGAAGTGAAGGATTCCTTGAGACAGTGTTGTCGGGATTTCAAGAAAACATGAGCAGGGTTTCTTGGAATTTTCTTGATAATGTGGTCTTGATGTTGTCCAGTTGAAATTGTTGTAATCAATTACCAGAGAATTTGGAGGAAGTCAGAGTTAGACATGGAAAGGAACAAAGATGGAACAAATCAGAATTTTCAGGATGTTTGGAGAAGGATTTTCAAAATATAAGGTGAGTCGAGGTTAGAAACAATGAAGTTTTAAAGAAAAAATGTTGTTCCAGCCATATTGTCGGGTTCTGATGGAAACTTTGTTGTGGAAATACAAAAATGGTCACTAAATAGGGTTTTGGAACAAGGGTAAGAGCAGAAACAAGCAGAGTATGGAAGAGGAAAGGTGTCAGAAATGCTAGGAATTGGAGTTTTCAGTGGAATTTGAGGGTTTTGTCAGAAATATTGGTAAGGTGCTTGATATTTGGCCTGGAATATTTTTGAAAAATGACAGACATTGTCCTAAATGACTTGAAAGGTCAGAATTATTGGAAAATGTGGATTGGAAGATGTACAGATGGTGCATTCATGGATGCTAGGGGTTTAACAGTGCCATTCAAGGGAAATCGTTGCAGATTCCAAAGGTGGTTTGCCAGTTATTGTCCCATAATGTGGAATCGAACACAACCATTGTTGGTGGTGATGATAAGCTAATCGGAAACAACGAACATCCCGGATTCAGATTAGTTTATTGATCACAACCCCCACATCATGTAAAAGATAGATTAGTTCGAGACAACGAACATCCCGGAATCGAACTAATGATCGAACACAGTCGTGTTTCGATGGTGTGAGATAGAATAGACCCGTGACAACGAACATCCCGGAAACGGACCGATTGATCAAACACAATCAGAACTGAAATAGTTGAGAGTTCAATCAAAATTGAACGACAACAACCAGAACAGGAAAACGAGGAACAAAGAACCGATAGGAAAATCAGGAAGTCAACTTGTCGGTAAGTTAACAACGCTGGAACTCGGATCAGCAGGTTCAGACGAAAGGGGTATAACGTATATTTTTGTTTCGTAACCTTGGGACATACGAGAGGGAGTATCAAAGTTCATAATAGAACTGGTCTGATCATCGGAACAATGTTCACGAAACTTAACGTAACAATGACGTTTCATTATCACAATAAACTTGTGGCCTCATCTTAGAGAATTAACCCAAGAGACAATTTTATCAGAAACCAACTATGGGGGAACTTGTGATAGTCACCGATCTGATTTGAACTAACACATGGAATGTGGTTGCAAATCAAGACTCAAGTGTCAAAGGTTTTGTGGTAAGAGACAGTGACTACTGTAGAATACAGTGTGGTAGGTCGTCCGATAAGTACGGTTAGTGTAAAAGGTAGGTCACTTTTTAGGGTCAACAGTAATGTAACGCATACTACGGTGAACAAAGATTAACAAGGTTACACGACCCTTACGGTGATTGGGTGGGTGATGTTAGGTAACTAACTGTCCCGTAACCCATCATGGATCAAGGTGTGAGGAGTTGTTCTTCTAAGTTAGGATACTGTACAGAGGACCTTTGGACGTTTATAACACAAAAAGGCTTAGAGGTTTTTAGGGTGAAACGACACTGTAGGAGACTGAGTGGTGTTGTAGGTTACAGTTGTGAACTACTTAGGAGTCGAACGTTATGCTGTTATACCTTTGAAACCGTGGAAAGGCTATCCTTTTAGGTAATGTAACTAAGAAGGTTAAAGACTGTTCGCTAGTAATTATAAGACGATACGTGAGGTTGTTCTAATGTAGAATTGTCTCCCTCTCTTAGAGTGATACCCTTTAAGTAAAAGGAATGTATATCAATTCGGTCTGGGTGGAGTTCTTGTAATTACTCCAAGATCGATGTCCTAAAATAGACTGTGGAAGGTGTGTCATGTAGACATGAAGGAACTCTTGTGGGGTCCTACTAAAGGTTTAGAGACTTGATGTTTAGAGGAAGTTTCTGGAGAAAGACAGAGGACTCTAAGTCAAAAGACTGGAGGCTGAAGGTCCGAAAAGGTTTAGACTAGGAGTTCTATGTTGAGTCAATGGGGTTAAGATTCGGATCAGTGGTTACAG
>MU134380.1:117993-236359 GCA_015039355.1 Ramaria rubella | reverse complement strand
AGTCTAGATGTGCCTGTGTATATGAGATAACAAAGAGGATCAATAAATGTGCATATGACAAATGAATATAACAGTCCGACCCTTTACGGTAAGGCTCAGGGCCTTATCACCAAACCATGGTGCATCGTTAATTTGATGCCATCTGTGTATGCCAGCTAGCCAGCTGTTAATGCAATCATCTGATACGGAGCCAGCTCCATAATTGGCTATGAAGAGGCACAATAAGAATTCAGGCGCGGGCATGCGACCCACTTCAGGAACACCGATGGAATCACAATACTGGTTTACTGGTTAAATCGTAAAATGCCAGTGCCCCAATTGGCTTTGGTCTTCTTGACCACTGAAGAACACATGATGTCCTGCGTCCGGTGAATGTGGGATTGGGGAAAATGCAGCTCAAGAAGATGTTGATGTCGGATAGCAAAAGGGGAAGACCACTCAGTAATGCGTTCTGAGGACAAGACATGAGGGTGATATGTGGAAGGAGAAATATGATTGCCCAATGCCCGCGATATGCGGGGCTTGCGCTTGCAGACAGGGTGTGGCGGAGCAGAATGGGTAGTGTTTGACTCCCCTGAATCAAGTGGACTGGCACGCGCTTGTGCAGTCAGAGTGTCGTGTTGTCATCTAAACATAATGAAGGAGGTGATGGAGCTCACTTGGGAGCTCAAACAGGATTGGAAGTCACATAGCCTCTGGACCCATTTCACCGCGAGAAATGGGATCCACAAGGTTGTCAGAAGACACGACAAAAACAGGGTTAATAGTGATGTTTAGGGGCATGAGCAATAGGGCCATTCGGCGTATTGATGCATTACAAGCATGGTTGCGAGAACGACCTTTTTGGAGTGTGCCGATAACGCCTGTATTGTTGCCATGGACAGTGACGTGAGCGTCCTTGATATCTTGTGAAATGATCCATAAGGAAGCTAGCTCCATGGCTATAGATTCGGCCCATCCAATGTCTCTACCTTCCATATTCCATTCAACATCCAGGTGCCAAGCAGCCCATGAGTGGCCTACCAATAAACCGATACCCCAGGATGTTGAAGCGTCTACGTAGATATGTCTGTCGATGAAGGTGCGAGGGAGGAGAGATCTTGACAGATTGGGATGTTCCAAGGTGTGACGCCACCATAGTAGGTCCTGTCTGACGTCAGAGGGAATGCAGTGATGGCTGAACCGATTGCCATGAAAGGCTGCAATGGATCTATACAGGGCCGCTAGATATGAATGGCCTAATGTTTAAATTGAAAGTCATGTGCTGAAGGGAGCCGACGATCCTTTGTGTGTCCTCTAACGAAACTTTGTGTGCCAGCATGTACGTTGTGACCCAAGCGAGGTATTTCGTCCGCTGGGCTTCAGGTAGAGACACTCGTCTGGAAATGAGGTCCCAAGCAAACCCATAATAGATGGAATTGAAAGAGAAATCATGGCCCTTCTTATTGACTGGGTGCCAAGGAATACCAATAAAGTTCATTATGTGGATGATATGGCTCAAGTCGTAAGCGTAGTTATAAGATATTGGAAGTTCGGAGGTGGTTGGTCCGTTGACCTTGCATGGTTTGTGATAGAATATGAAATCGTCAACCCATTTGAAGACAGGGGAAATGGAGTTGTGCTTCAAAATATCGATCGTAGCATCTGCTATCGAGCCCTGTATCCCGGATGCGGTAGCGAGGCCGAATGGAAGACAGTGATCAATGAAAATGCGATCCCACCAGAACATGGGAAGATAACACTTGTGCGTGGGTAGGATGGGTGAATTACGATAGGCCGTAACCATATCCATGCATGCGGCTTGTGTGCCCTTCGGTGCGTCAGCGAGCTATGAAGAAAAATAATGAGTATGTGATGTATGAATATGTTCATGTTGGGCAGAATAAAACGTTATGAGAGAGGATATATGTTGAGATAATGAAGGGGGTGAATAGTGATAATATGTCATGAATAATGTGTATGAAGTGTCTCCAAATGTAATGATGAAAATAAAGGAATAATGTGGATGTGGGATGTTGTAGATGGGATAAATGCATAATGTGTCGTGATAGAATAGGATGTGAAGTCGCAAAGATGTGGTTGAATAATGGTGATGATGGGAAGCCAAGGATAGTAAAATGCAATGTCAATAATTCCTTTGCATGGAAATATGAATATAATGCGTGGGATGCAATATGTTCAATGTGCACATGATAAGGGATAAGTGAATGATAGAAATAATGATAATAGCATTGAATATATGTGTTTGTATAATATAATAAATGGCATATGTGTTGAATACTTACATATGTCGCTATGACCCACGCTGAATGCCAAGAAGTTGGGAAATCATCGGAATCGAGCATGTTATTAGTGGAAATGTTGAATTTGTCTTTTTTTGGAACCATGCCGAATAATGCGATAACTTTTTGAGCCTGGTTCCTTCTCCACAAGACCTAAGGGCATATTTCTAAAGTGACCAAGAATGGTGTGAGCTTTGTCTATAGTGAAAGGGCCAGAAATGCGGCCTATTTCGATTTCGTCGGTGATATATTGATCAATAATTTCAGGTTTGTCTCTAGCCGATGCGAGGTTCTGGAATAATATAGTGCTGAGAATAGGTCTAGGATTGCCGATAGGTGAGCCGTGAATTAATTCATGAACAAGATTAGGATATTTGCATGTGAGCCTGGCCTCACGTAAAACGATCTCAAAATGCGTGGGTATGTACGGGGTGAAAATTTTGTTGTGTTCAGTGGCGAGAGCATTGGACCGCTCCATGAAAGGTGGCGGTGCAAAGTGAACATTGGTGAGGTGCATGTCCTTTGCCAGTGATATCGGGGCAGCTCCCACTGAGGTTGAATTGAAAGCAGACAGGGAGGCTGTCGCTACTGTGGACCAAGTGTTTTCCTTTGTAAGTAACTGATGGTTTGAGGTCGTCCCTGCCAATAACTGTGCGTGCATCGCATTGTGAGGCAACGTGTGAATCTTTCTTCCCACATTGTAAGCATATGGAAGGTTTCGTTTCATTGTTCCGAAAGGAATGCGAGTTGTTATCTTGGTTTCTCTTGGGATAAGGCTCATATCTATTATTGTATCTGTCGGAATAAGTATGTGATTGAGAATAAGAGCTGTTACGGGAAGATGAAGATGGAGGAAAAGAACAATCATGGTGAGAGGTTTCACGAATGTGGTCTTCAAGCTTTCTCATGTCACGTCTAGTGTCTTCTTGCATGATTTCCTGCTGAGCCATGAAGAAACCCTGTACATAAGTTTTGCTCGTAGGTTCAGGAAGAAAAGGATGGTCAAAGAGCTGTTTCCTCATTCTCCTGTCCATGCATTGGAAGGCTTTGAAATGTGGTCTCATGATAGGGTTCTGCGTGAAGCAAGTAAAGTGTTCCTCCCAAGCCAGAGGAAGTTTGGAGCCAGGTTCCATTACTTCAACAAGACATTGCATGAAATTGTGGTAAGCTTGTTGAAATTGTACCTGGTCCAAATCCTCTTCAGACAGGAATTGATCAGGATTATAGACGTGTATGCCTTGTGAGACGGATTTATGAGATTTTAAGTCCTGGTCTAATCTAATTCTGTCCAAGCTGTCTGCCAGAAAAAAGGAAAGCAGAACATAAACTCGTTCTCTGACCATAGTAAGAATCTGATCCGGTATCGTCTCTAACATTTCTAGTTGTTTGTTTTTCTTAGCGACATCATCTGTGAAGGTGAAAGGCTTGGTTGTTGTGGTAGGGGAAAGCATGGAGTTGTTGGGAGAGGGAATAGAAGTGTCGTTGGGTAGGGGTGGAGTGGTTGTATGTGCTGATGAGGAAAGAGTTGGATTGGAGTTGGTGGTGGAAGGGGGGAGTTGAGTATTGATGCTGAGAGGCGGGGGATTATTGTGTGTGGAGATAGTATTGATCAAGTTCGTGTCGGAGAGGAGATCTTTGTCGTCTGAGGTTGTTTCGTTGGCCAATCTTTTCAGAGCCCTTTGATCGTTGTGGTGAGTTCTCATTGCATTGATGTCATCCCTGATTCGATCTAGATCCGTTGTGGAACTGTTGATTGTCATTGGATCTAGGGCGGCAGTGGGTGGCGCCAGATTTTGAGTGGTGGCTGTGCTGCCAGGATCAATATGTTGTGATGAGTTTCCGGAGCTGCCTGCAGGGGGTGTGCTACCAGCCATAGTTGAGTAAGGGGGGTAGAAAGGACTTTGGGTGACTCTCAAGATGGTGAAGGAGAACGAAATATATTTTGTTCAAAAGCTATATCTACAGGCAGATTATATAAGCTGTGATCTGGAAGGCCAGCCGTTCAAGACTCGCAGGCTCGCCATCACTCTGCACTGAGAGAATGGCTAAATTTTCGCAAAGTCTCTGGACCTGCGTTTCTACCTTCTAGCATTATTCTAGTGGCGCCGAACGGGCTCTAAATATAAAAATTTGGAGCCCAATGCCGGGTGTACAGGAATTCGAGACGAGTGTTGAAAGGGTCGAACAATCGAAACGACAGCAGCACCGAGGCGGTCATTGTGGTATGCCCTGTTGTGGCCGGTTATCAGTGTGGATTGGGGTTGTAGATTGACTTTGATTTGAGGTTGATGGCAGCGCAGGGAGACGGAGACGGAAGTGACGGAAGGGGTGGGTAGGCCGGGAGAATGTGTGTGTGTGTGCACGAGGGAGGGCGGTGATGGATGGTGAGCGGAGTCACGCGACGTCCGGAGCCGTAGGAGTAGGAGTGGATCGCGGTGTGTTGCTTGGCGGGGTAGGGGAACATGTAGTAATGTTTACATACGGGTGGGTTCGCTGGCAAATAGAAAGGCATAGAAGGGCGAAGAGGGCGGGGCGGGCACGGGGCTGGGTGTGTGATGGGGTGGATGGGGAAGGAGTGGAGAGGGTGCGGAGTGGGAGAGTGGCAGGATGCAGGTGGCAGGATGCAGAGAGCAGCCGTGAGCAGCCGTGAGCAGCCGTGAGTGCCCCAGACGGTTCACACGGTGTCTCAGGATGCCTGGTGTTGTTCGCTTCCTCCCTTCTCATGGCCCTCGCAGCCACGCTCTCTTTTAACCGCGACACTCGTTCCTCTCTCCACCCATGACTCCTCGCTCGCCCCCCCCGCGATGACCGCACAGACCACCTAACCACCAACCCTCGTCCTCTCCCTGGCCCCGACACCCGCCCTGCCTGGCCCGCCCACACACACACCCAGCTGCTCTCCCACCAAAGCACCTCTCCCACCGTCTGGCCCACCAAGGCCCCGACCATCCACCGCCTCTCCCCGCGCCCCTCCACCGACCGACGCCCCTCCACCGACGCAAGACCCCCCACCGACGCGAGACGCCCCCCCACCGACGCAAGACGCCCCCCACCGACGCGAAAACGCTCCTCGCTCACCTCGCTCTCCCTCAACCCGTTCTCCCTCGCCCGCACAAAAGCGCCCCCAGAGCCCGCCGTGCCCCCGCTCCCGCGCCGCGCCCCCGCCCACAAGTCCTCCTTCTCCTCCTCCTCCACCGCCTCCAGCACCCGCGCCAGCACCCGCGGCACCCGCGGCAAGTCCGCCTCGGCGTCCCTCAAGGGCACGCGCAGACGCAGCGGCCACCCACACCCGCACACACCCACGTGAGTCCCGCATCGCCGTGGTCGTGGGATATCATTGCCAGCTCACACGCGATCCTGCTCTCCCAGCTCCGTAGAGACACGCACGCCCCCGCGATCGCCTACTGGCCCCGCGCACGCAGACAGCCTCGCGCATGTCCCCGTGCCGACCCTCAACAAAAAACGCTCCTTCTTCAAGCGCGTCGCTGACCGTCTCACGCGCTCCCGCACCAGCCTCCGCGACGAGTACAGGGGCGCAGCCGGACTCGGTGGTGCAAATGGCGGTGGTGGGGCACACGGCGTGGGTGCTGCAAACGGCGTTGGCAATGCGAGCACGAGCGCGAACGGCGTCGGACTCGGCAGTGCCCTGCACCCCCACAGCGAAGAACCCGCAACGCCCTCCACGCCCACATTCCAAGCACACACTGCCCTCGCGCACCCCGCAGACATCCCGCCCACCGCCCCGCCAAAACATCCTTCCCCGACATCGCCCCCTCCACACCCCGCACCCACGTCCGCTCTGCCACCCACGCCTACATCCCTCTCCTCGCCCACGCCCATATCGACATCCCTATCCACACCCGCACCCGCACCCACGTCCATTCTACCCCCCACACCCACATCCGCCCCGCGCACCCGCAAAGCCCGTCCGCCAGCCCTCAAAGTCTCCAGTCCCGGATTCACGTCCAAGCACGACGTACACCCCAACACCAACACCTCCACAGACGCACCGACAACAGCGACGACCGTCCCCCTCCCCCCCTCCCCCGCGCCTTCCTCCCTCTTAAACGGCGGTGGTAGCAGCGGAGGAGGAGGCGGAGGCGGCGCACGGTCCCCTACCACCACAACGCGCAGTCCATTCGCGAACCATCCCCACCCACGCTCCCCCACAACAAGCACACTCCCGCCCTCTCCAGCGCCTACATCGCCTCTGCCCCCTCTCCCGCCTGTGCCGTCCCTCTCCTCCACATCCCCAACGACGAGCGCACCCTCCTCACCCGCACCCACGTTGCCTCTACCCCCCCTCCCCGGGCAGTCCGTACCCGTCCGTCTTACACATGTGGGTTCTAAAGAACAGATGGGGCGTGCGCCGCGGCTGCCTCACACGCATACACATACGCAGCCGCATGTACCCACGTCGCCGCGCCATCCCCATCCCCTTCCCCATCCCCATCCCCATCCCCATTCCCCAACGCAGGCGCACCCCCCCACAAATGCGCCTACATCCCCCCGTAGCCCGAGCCACCCTCAGCCGCCTTCACCCCCATCACCGCGCCACCCGCACCCGCACCCTCAGCCACATATACCCCCGCAGACAAATCCGCCCACAAATCCGCCTACATCCACATCGCCGCGCCACCCGCCCACACCCCCCCGCGGCCCACGCTCCCCCGCTTCGATGGGCGGGTTTTATTTCCCGATGCCGCCTGGGTCGGGTGTGGGGGGTTCGGGAGGTGCCGGGGTGGGGGCGGGTTCGGGGGTACGGGTGGGTGTGCCGGGTGCCGGGGTCGGGTCGGGGCGTTTAGGCTCGAAGAGTGTGGATGTGGATGTGGATGTGTTGGGGGGTGTGGGTGTGGCGAGGGGTGGTATGGTGAAGAGTGCGAAGAGTGCGGATATTGCGAAGACTGCCAATCCCGCGAAGAGTGCCAATCCCGCGGATAGCACGCAGAAGCTGATGCAGACGCGGACGCGGGGTGAGACGCAGCCTCTGACGCGGGGTGAGACGCAGCCTCTGACGCGGGGTGAGATGTTGGCGCAATCGCAATCGTTGATGCGGGGTGAGGTGGTGTCGCGGGACCGGGACCGGGATCGTGGTCTGGGAGTTGCATATCCACAGGCACAGGCACATCCACAGGCACTTGCATATCCACAGGCACTTGCACATCCACAGGCACTTGCACATCCACAGGCACAGAGTCAGGCACGGGGACGGAGGGAGATTAAGGGGGGTGCGTGCGGAGAAGAGGAAGGTGGGCGTGGGCGTCCGAGCGGAGAAGGGGAAGGAAGTGGCGCGAAGGACGTGGGAGGGGGTGTTGATGGAGGTGTGGAGCTTGATGGGGAGTTTGATGAGGATGATGATGAGGAGGAGGAGGAGGAGAGAGGGAGCGTAGGGAGGCGGCTGTGAAGGTTAGTCGGTGGCTTGCGGTTGAGGGGACGGGAGGGGAGGGGGAGAGGGTGATGGGGGAGGTGATGGTGGAGAGTCCGACGTCGGTCGTGGGGGGGTTTGGGGTGCTGAATGGGCGGGGGGGTTCTAACACGCACTCGCACTCGCATACACCCTCCAACTCGCATTCCAACTCGCATACGCACTCTACATCCCTCTCTACGTCTCTCTCACACTCGTACCCCCACTCGCACTCCCCATACACTCCCTCTCTCTCTCCCACTCGTACCCCTACTCCTACTCCTACTCCCCACACACTCCCCCACACACTCTCACTCCCCCACACCCTCCTCGAACTCGCACGCGCAGTCGCAGTCGCACTCGTCGCATTTGCATGGGTTTGAGCCTGGGAATGATCCTGTTTGTGGGGGGGGGGGTGGGGTTAAGGGTGATGGCAATGGCAATGGCCTCAGCAACGGTAACGGCAACGGCGATGGCTACAATACTCACTCCAGTAACGGCCACAACCTCAGCAATGGCAACGGCACACCCCGCACATACACCCATACCCACACACACACGCACGGCACGTTCGCGCGCGCCGCTGTGCCCATTGATGAGCGGGGGGAGTATGTGTACGTGGCACGCGGACGTGGATCTGGACAGGGACGGGGAGCTGGACAGGGACGTGGGCATGCGCGTTGGGATGGACGGGGACGGGGGACGGGACGAGGATATGGACGCAGACGGGACGGGGAAGACGTCATGCCGGAGGTGGAGCGGCTGGCGCTTGAGGCGGAGGAGGCGGAGGCGAGGGAGGTTGGGATGGGGGCTGGGATGGGGATGGGGGCGGGGATGGGGATGGGGGGGGATGGGGATGGGGGCCGGTATGGGTATGGGGGGGGGATGGGGATGGGGGGGCACGGGCAGGGAGGGTGGGAAGAGGTTGGGGTTGTTTGGGCGGCGGAGGAGGGGGGGAGGAGAGGGAGGTTTGGGTTTGGGTGTGAGTGTGAGTTTTTTATTCGTTTGGTTGTTTGCGCTTTTTTCTTTCTTTTCTTTTTTCGTTGGTGTCGTGTTGTGCGTCGTTTCGTGTCGTTTCGTGTCGTCGCCTCTCCCCTCCTCGCATCACACGCTAACCCCCCCTCCAGCACCCCTCCCTCCGCACAACAACAATAACAACACCCCTCCGCACATCAACAACAGCAACACCCCTCCCCACCCCCAAAACCCCACACCCATATCCTCCCCCGCGCCCTCTCCTTCCCCAAATCGCCCAAATCGTCCGTTCTCCCCACATCGCCCAAATCACCCGCTTTCCCCACATCGCCCAAATCACCCTCCTTCCCTCCTTCCCCAAAAGTGCTGGGGTTCCCTACGTCGCCCAAGTCGGGTGGGTTCGTATCTTCCTTCCCTGCGTCGCCGAAGTCGGCTGGGTTTCCTACGTCGGTGAAGTCGACTGGGTTCCCTACGTCGGTGAAATCACAGGGGTTCCCTCCATCCCCCCGCTCACCCTCCTTCCCCAAAACGAAAGCTGCATCCTCGCCAGGCCTTTCCCATCCGCACTCCAACTCACACCCGCACACCCGCACCCGCAACGCACACCCCACCCCACCCCCACCCACACTCCACACCCACCCCCACCCGCCCACACCACCTCCACCCCCACCCGCCACCCGCACACACACCTGCGCCCGGCACGCGTCACGCCGACGATGCACACGCGCGGGAGCATTCTGCTCGAGGCGCGGGATATTGAGGATCCGGAGAGTCGGCGGTTGAGTGAGGTTGTGTTTTTGACGTAGGGGTGTGTGTGTGTGTGGTGTGTGGGGGGGGAGAGGTGGGGGGGAGGGAGGTGGGAGGGAGGTCAGGGTGTGACGGGGAAGAGGGAAGAGGGAAGAGGGAAGGGAGGAGGGGCTTCGGTTTTTTTGTTTTTTTGGGTTTGTGGCATCCTTGTATTCTGTTTTTGCTTTTGCTTTTGTCTTGCGTTCTGCTTTTTTTTGAGGGGTTCTTTTCTGTCGTCTCTCTGTCGTCTGTGTCATATATCTCTCTCTCGCTCTTTCGGACATCTCTCACGGCTCTTATGTCTCTCGTATCTCATCGATTCTGCTTCATCTCATTCTCTCGTTCTTGTTTCCTCGTTCTTGTTTCCTCGTTCTCATTCTCTTTCCTCATTCCCTCGTTTCTCATTCCCTCATTCCTCGTTTCCTCATTCCCTCATTCTTCGCTCATCTCGCACTATATGCAGCACCGTACAGTAGCAATACATTACCTTGTGAAGCTTTGGTTTTATGTGAATGTGATGGATATATACGATGAATACGATGAATACGTGCACGCATGGACGTGGGTTGTCCGCATAATTGCAATGGACGCTACACATGTGTCTTTTTCGCGTGGTTTTTTATTTTTATTTTTGTGTGTCTAGGTTAAAGAACTGTAGTGGTACGAATAGAAATCTTGTATGTTACGGATAGGGCTTGGCCCGACGCAACGCTTGGATTTCTTTTTTAATAAAAATAAAATAAAGTATCTAGGTACGGATGTGCAGATTGATTTACGTGTGATTACTGGGAACATGCTGGCCAGGCTGTGGGGATGTGATGGTCATGGTAGATGTGTGGGGTGGTAGGGTTTGAGGTGGCGTTGAGTTGGGTTTAATTGATGGTGGCGTTGGGATGCGAGAGAATAGGTATGATATGTGAGCGCCATGATGACCATGATGTGTAGTTCTCAGGCTCTTCTCATCCCGCTACCGTGATGTACCCGGCGCTCAGGCCCCGCCACGGTACACGTACATGCTGCTGCGTCCCTCCAGTGGATATGATATGTGAGCGCCAGGATGACCATGATGTGTAGTCCTCAGGCTCTTCTCATCCCGCTACCGTGATGTACCCGACGGCCAGGCCCGAGGGATCAACCACGGTACACGTACGTGCTACATGCGGTCCTCCCTCCAGCTGGAATAGCCCCGCTTGCACGTATGCGGCACGTGTGGCTTCGGGCTGGTTCCGACCGGGTTCGGGTAGGTAGGTTGTGCGTTTGTACGGTGGTTTGTGCGTGCGTGGATGGATGGAGGGAAAAGGACGGGGTGGAGCGTATCGGTTTTTTAGGGTGAGGGGGAGGGTACGAGGAGTTGCTGCTGTGCGGGTTTAGGGGTGCTGTTGGGTGTTTGGTGTGTTTCTGTTGCTTTAATTTTCGTAAGCGTGTGCGGAGGTTGTGTGACCACGACGGACGTCTACACGGGATTAAAGACGTGCTAAGCGTCTTGAGGATCCCAGCATAGCAATTTCAAGTCCTTTCTCTCTCCTTGAGGAGGGCATGCTTGGGACATGAGGAGCCAGAGCAATGACTCGGACCGATTTTATGTTGTAATGTCGTCGTTAAAGAGGTGGGAGAAGCGGGCAGGGTCGCGTCGTGCGCTGCAGAAGAGTGCGTGTTTGCCTCTCCTCCGAGGCTCCCGCGTACCAGGTGGAGCCTCGCGGCATGAGAATACCCCCGCTCCATACCATCTTGGCGTGTCCCGCAGATATGAGCGGGCGAGCAGCTCCTTGCCACGCGAGCGAACACTACAAAAGTGCACCATGTTCCTTCGCTCTATCACTCCAGCGGGGCGGGCGTCATGACGTGGTTGAGAACCCCACGGGAACCGTATGGGTAATTGGGCTATCCGTGGGATCCTTCTGCGCTGTTTTCTTTCCGAGGCGCGGCCGTGCTATCGCGTTGTAGAGAGTGCGGTTTTTTCTTTTATTTTGGATTGGGGGTTGATTGGATGGGTTGGTGTTGTGTCTTCCGGTGTGCAGTGTCAGTCACCTGGTCTCGTCAGACGTCCTACGTGCTTGTGAGAGGGAATGCGGCATGACAGCGGGCCATGGTACCTGAGGGGACGTGTCGACGGTTGAACTCTTTGCGCATCTTCCCTGAAACTGTGAAAGAGATGTCCTGCAACAAGGGTACGCTCGACAGCAATTTCGAAGGTATCCTTGAGCCGCGGTGGGATTAGACAGACAGACGCCCATTCGGTAATTGCCGAGTTCCACAACCTGTCTGCTCGGACGAGAGCAGCATGCGCTACGATGAATGTAAGGAATCCAACACTCAATTCCACCCATCCATGACCTAACGTGCGCCCGTGTCCCAGAATCTGCTCAAGACCATCAGTGAAAGCCCCCTCAAGACCACCCTCGTCGATGCAGATCTCAAGCTACTGTTATCCTCCGTGCGCGACGTCAGAGTCAGTCCCTTCATGCCATGTGTGCGCAGGTATATATTTCTGATGCTCTGTGGTGATGGATGCAGTCGCAAGATGCTAAAGCGGCCGAATCCTTCTACGGCAGCCTCGAGGGTGTATTGCTCGAACTCCGAACTGTCACGGCGGTACGCGCGCGTGCTACATGCGCGTCATATTGTCGCGCTCACGCATTCGCTCTGTGTATAGGACAATCACGATGCGGAGGCCTTCCTCAAGCCCGTCTCTAGGATGGATTATCCGGATTATTACGAGCGTGCGTTGAGCGCCACTCGGCTGCGCCTTTGTCGGTGATACTTATGCTGTTGCAGTGATTAAGCACCCTATGGATCTTGGGACGATGATGAAGCATGTCAAGGCCAGGAAGTACAAGTCCAAACAGGAGTTTGCGGCTGATCTTGGCCTCATCTGGAAGAATTGCTTCAAGTACAACAGTGGGCCGGTGAGAGGCTCTGCTCGTCTACCGTACACATGCGTATATCGATGCACTTATGCCTAGGACCACGTACTTCGAGGATGCGTCACGCGTTTGAAGCGGAAAGCTGATCACCTCCTTGCGCATGTGTCAGATCGCCCGGACCGTATCACCATCAACGGACTCACCACACCCTCCGCGCCATCTTCGTCCTCATCCCGCGAATCCCCTTACAAACCCGTGAAGACCAATGGCTTGGTCAATGGCATCAACTCGCGGGGTATGTATGCTCCTGTTGTGCATTCCCTGTATGTATGTATGTGGTTTCTTATTCTACCCTTAGTGGACCATATGGTGGCTACACCCGACCCGCCCACACCTCAAGCTGATTTGACACCCAACACTCCCGGCCCGTCGAACTCCCACTCGACAAAATCACCTCGGTCCGCCTCTGGGCGCGGCTCACCCGCGAAACCATCGCCGGCAGGTCCTAGCAGCGTACCATTTGAAGAGCAGCCCGCCCTTGTCCGTACACCAGCTACCATGGCGATGTTCACAGAGCTCGATCGTGAGTTGCAGCATACTTTGGAAGGTGTGTCGGAGGAGGCGGGGATGTTGCCGATGTTGGGGTTCGATACAAAGGGGAAGGGGAAAGAGACGTTGCAAGAACGGCTTTGGCATCTGCTGGATGAGGATGTGGAGTTGGAGAGTGATGAGTCGGTTCCTGAGGATGAGAAGGGCGAGAAGGTGGATACGGTTGATGGGTATTTGAAGCGCAAACGGTGAGTAGTTCACCCATGTCGTTAATTCTCCTCATTTAAATGGTTGCTGTCTAGGCCATCCGGTGCTACTGACCAGCGCAAACGGCCACGACTGATGCAGTCATTCTCTTCAACGGACACCGCACTATGTACTCCCGAACAGGCAGAGGAAGAGTTGTTGGATTCATGGTGGGAGGCCACGCGCAGCAGCACACTCGTCGTCGGCGGTTTACCGTCATTGCCCCAATTTGATGGGATAGAGGATAGGAGGCAGAAAGCAGGCAAAGGACCGTGTCTGCGCCCCGCTTCCAGGAAGCAAGGCGAGCGAAAAAGAAGCGGCCGGAAGCGCGCGTACGTATCTGCAACCACTATTAGGTATGCTCCGAACTTTCGCTTATGCTAAGCCTCTCCAGTTCTATCCACTCTCGTTCGCGGAAGCCTACCAAATCTCTGTTGAAGCTCATGAACACGAACATTGCTACGTTGACACGCGTGCGTCGAACACATGCAAAGTTCGCGACGTTGAACGCAGCCGCCGATTCGGCGAATCCTGTTATACCTCCACCCGAGCCGGCAACTGACCATGAAGCGGACAATTCGATTATTGAAGAGAAAGGGTGGAGGATACAGGGAGAGGTTGGGCAGGAGGCAGCGCACGAGTGCTTAAACTGGATGGGGAGCAAGGTGCTGCAGCATGCTGGTTTTCAAGGTAAACGTTGCAATCTTTGTTCTATGGTAGTTGCTCACGCACGCGACATGAAGGGAGCTCGACGACTGCGTTAAGCGTTCTGACAAGCGTCACTTCAGAGTATCTACAGAACGTGGGACGGACCATTCGATTCCTGTGCGACAAGTACTCTAATACCATGACTTCTGAGGTTCGCCCACATCTTCCACCATAACATACCATTCGTAGATCTTGATTCTTCTTTCGTCCATCACTAGGAAATCATTCTTCACACGCTTTTCGAGGGGGGAACAACCGAGATCCAAGATTTGGAGCGATACATTAAAGATGACGTCGTGCGATACGGTGGCCGGCTTGGTGATCTGGAGAAGAAGCTTGTTGGGGCCTATCGTGACATGGTCAGTATCGTATTGTTTCTTCTTGTTTCACCTGCTTTATCGTGTCTTGCAGACGACCGTTGACGTTCCGAACGACGAAGGCATGTTTGAAGACGGCGAAGAGGCTGATCACTTTGCATCGTGCGTTCGTTTTCAACGTTTCTTACCGCAGTCGAATGACCGTCTTCTACAGAGGACTTGCGGATATTCTTGGCGGCGGCGAAGATTTCCTCGGTCTCCGAGAACTCGGTATTGAAGCAGAATTTGGTCTCAAGAGTCTTTCGATAACGAAACGACTTTGGAAGGGCAAGTCGAATGCAGAGGACCACTCGGCTCCTGATCGGTGTGTTCCGTTATGTTTTTCGTTTTACTCGTTGTATTGACGTTGATTCCAAGTGTAAACGCTGGAGAACCTCCGCCACCCTTCCCTCCTCCACCGGCCTTCGTACCTCTCGATTCTTCCAAGCTGGATTCACAGATCGGCTTGCTCAAGAATTTTTATCAGGAACGATTCACAGCGCTTGCTACATCATCTGCGCATCCACTTCCTCCCAACACTGCTCCGGCCGATCCCTTTTCCTTACCACCACTGGATTCTGCAGGCTCCTTCCCATCTTCATCCCCGTTTCCCTCTTGACTCGGGCTGTCTATCGTCATCGTTCTTCCCGATGATCCACCTAACCCGACGCGGTCTAAGATTGGACCTCTTGGACAAGTCATCTCGTCCAACCCTTCTACTTCTACAAGTAAGAAGAAGGGGAAGGCGAAGGAGACGAATGGAGAACGGGGCAATGATAAAGACGCAGAGGGCGCCGCTGCCCCGAAGAAAGAGCCCAAGAAGAAGAAGAGCAAGGAAGAGCAGAAGGACGGCACCGTTGAAGCGGATGGGAACCCTGCCAATGCAGAAGTGAATGGGACTGGCCCCAAGAAGAAACTCAAAGTCCCTAGTAGCGGCAAGAAATCTGTCAGTGCCAAGCCGCCTGATACCAAGCCGCCCGATATCCCCCCTGCGATTATAGCTTCTGCTTGACGTTCTTTCGGTGATGATTATTCTGCCCCTCTGTCTCCTAGCTCTCTTTCCTCCTCGGTTTTCTCTTTACATCTGACATTGTTTAACCCGTTGTATTTCGTGTGTTTTTCCGTGAGCAAGTCGAGCGCCAGCTCACCGTCCGAGCCAATAGAAATTTTGAGGAGTAGATTGTTTCAGAATGTAAGTCCGTACGGCGGTGGTCCAAGAAATTAAGGATTGTTGTGAAAGCCCTAGGACATACAGACCCAGAATACGTCTGCGGGTGAGGTGTAGCAGCAGTGGATCAAGCATGAATGATTCCCCTTTTGTGCAGTAGGAAAGATGTCATTGCCATCCCTTCATAGCGATTTTCCAGGTTTCCGGAATTCCTTATGTAAGCCACATGATGCGGAACACGCCAGTTCTTTGGTATACATCAGAAAGAGATTCCAACCTGAGCATTTACATGCACAAGTTCTGAAGATGATCATGGACTTCTTTCTTCTTAATGTGATACAAATCGGTAGAGTAACCACTTGGTTCACACACAATTCAAACGAATGTAGTTTCTTGATAGGAGAGATAATTAACTGCTAAAGAATGTAAAGACGTCACGGTATTTATAATGCTGTTAGATAAAGAATGTGAAGGATGTTCTCCCAAAAGTACCAGAAGTTTAAATCCCCCCCCTCCCCAAAGTCATGACTTCTGCGAGACAAAAGAACAAGAGACACGCCGGGTGCACTGGGCCGCTTGTCATGCAGGGTATGTGAAGCTAATTCGGAGAACGTAAATGTCCACGAAACACCCAGGGCCGGTAGAGCATACCAATCTATGCCATTCCTCAAGTAGACTCGCATGGCCTGGCGCCGCAGGCTGTCAGCTTAGGTTCGCGTTTGAGTTCCTCTTGAATGACTGCGGAGTGAATTATCAGTATGGAAGCGATAAAATCTGCAGTCCACTGACCTAGGGTTGGTGCAGCGCTGACATGGCCTAAGAGGGCAGTGGCGAAGAAGAGAGCCACGGCGAAGACAGAAGAAGCACGCATTGTATGAATAAAGTATATAGGTAGTAGTGAGGTAGATGGGCGTGCGTGCTGTAATGAAGGACTGTGATGGATTATAGATGGGCGAGCTTGCTGTAATGAATTTGATATTGAGACGGTTTAACACCAAGCCCTTATATAGGCGACGAAACGAAAGGAGAACCTTCCGTCCGCTGCGAGAGAGTAGTCTGAGACTCCTGGAGAGACTCGTGCCTAGGACAAACACACGGTCGCTCCAGCCCTACATCAAAAGTTCTCATGGTCGTGCGCCACGGTCCGTACGGTCCTATGATAAGCCCTCCTCAATTCGTGAACTCCTCAATTCTAAGGAGTTGTTTGAACGGCGTGTAGCTCCGACCTGACATGGACCAGCTCCGATCGGATCAGCTCCTCATGCTGTATTTCAGCTTGTCCGCCGTCCTCAACGGCAGGCACGCTGGATCTACGTCACTAACACAAAATAAAAACTTGTATGCTAGTCTAAGCAAGTACTGATATGTCATGCACTCATGACAATTTTATATGTTCTGGAAGCCGTGCCAGTACCCAACCTCCAGTGAAGCGGGCAGGCGTTCCACACGGCACACGTGGTTGATTGAGTCGAATGTAGGACCGACCCCACACATTGCTTGTCGCGTATGGCGAGCACCATCTCTGAAACGGAACAGCTTGTTCAGCATCACGACGTATGGGTGCGCATTCTGGTGATCAACGAGGATGCAGTTGAACGATCCACACATGCCATCGTTGATGTAATCTTTCAATGTACTCGTATATGTAATCTGACAATGCACTCCTATCGAAGCGTGAACTCACACATAGCGCAAGGGTCTGCGGCCTCGGTGGCCTCCGCCTCTGCTCCCTGGTAGGTTCTGCGCATAAACGCGCATGCAACGGAGAAGCGTCCCGGCTCCGCAATGACTCTCACACCCTCTTCAAATCTGTCAGGAGAATATGCCTCGATAGCCTCCCGCAGCACCTTCGCCGTGCGCTCAAAGTGAGTGTCCTCAAATATACCTCTGACATCGAGCAAAGAGAGTGTATACCTGGCCACCCTGTCCATCTCAAATGCTGCCTTGACGTGCATCACCGCGTCACCATATGTGTCAGGTTGAAGCAGCCGCTGCCTACATAGAAGCTCACATCGATCACGTCCAGCTCCAGTTCCCTTACTGTCACGGGCACCACTGCCAGTAGAATGTCAAATTTGAGCCCAAGGCGACACAGGCTCCTCATGTCGTCCGCCAGGATGCGCACAATAAGCGTGGCATGGGGGTGCGCACGTGCGACCTTGTACAGCTCGTCTGCACTGTCGAACGTCACCATGTCCATCCTGTCTTAGCTGCTTCGCGGACGAAGGGCGTGAGCTTGCATGGGTTGGCAAAGATGATACGCGAGGGATCCACCCCGGGTTCGAGGACTTGGGAGATCTCACCGGATATTGAACCTTTACTTTGGTATGTGCGCACACATGTCGTGTCTATTCCTTTTTCTCATTCCACTTGCGCAGCGGTGAAAGGCAATCCGGACCCATACGCATAAAACGTAATGACACATCTCTAGCGTCGTATACCCTACCCGCTCCATGTTTCCCATCCGTCTTTAGCCTCAGAGAGGATATTCGACGTAAATTGTCCAGAGGGCCACTGGTTTCGCGAAGCTAAAGCTTGAAAATCCCTTGAACGTTGCAATGGTGAGGAAGAAATTCGATTAAATTCGATTAAGGTGTAGAGGTAAAAGGACGTAACGATCTCCTTTCTGCCTAACATGGGTCTCCGTAAAGTCATGAAATATGTCTATATATAACGTCCATTAATTTGAATACAGCGCCACTACCAGTCATCATAAAGAAAGAGTGCAAGTAACCAAACGTACCTTAGACTACGATGGTAGACAGCTGGATCACAGCGACTCAACTCAAATAAGGAAGGATGGGCGTTTCCGAAGCAAAATATGTTCATTGTTATAGTGTTGGCCATATTACAAAATGAAGTGTAACTTACTGCTACGCGTCGCCCGTGACAGTGTCACATAGTGCCGGGTGACGTTTTAGGCGCCATCGACTGCCATATCACTACCCAACCAGTAACCAAGCATGAATTCCTACCCCTCCGAGCTGCTCACGCAGCTAGGTCCAGTCATGTTCATCGCCGGACTCGACGCGACAGCTGATCCACCTCACTCCGACACTGAAACCTCTGAGGACGATCGCATCCTCGGAAAACGGCTGCAGGCGGATCCGTTCCTCGCGCTCGTCAAACGCCTGCGCGACGTCCTTTTCGAGAAGAGCATCAAGAAGGGCACTGTATGGGTCGGCGATGCAGAACGCGCCGCTCCGGGTTTCAGGATGCTGTTGGTGGACAAGGTGTGTCGAGGGTAGGATATCTGCTGCGATCCTCCTCGGTGCTTATATCGATATCGTTCGTTCGTTTACTTGACGCCGCCGCCGCGCGTTTAGAATGTGCGTTTTCCACCACAGAAAGCAACCGGGCCCGAGGCACACTCCCCTCTCTCGCCGTTCACTCAGACGTCGCCCTTACACCCTGACGGACTCATCGCTCCGATCTGGGTACGAAAGCACACTGAGCTCCTCCCCTCCGTTTTTGTCCTGTTCCTGCGGCTATTTGAACCCCCATCCCGCCCACCACCGTCTCCCATCTCACCACTACACAACCAATTTACCAGCGAGAAAGTCCGTCCTTGCTCTTTTGTCCCCTTTCATCAGAATTCAACTAGGCCGCTTTACAGGAAGAAGAAAAACGCAGAGAGGAGGAAAGAAAGCGGGACGCGGAGTTGTCTGCTGAGATCGCCATCCGCAAGAGGGCGTGTAGTGAGCGCGGCGTGAAGTTAACGGTTGTCTTGATGGCAAGCCGGAAAATGCTCGGTTGGTCGTGCTGCATCGCTACCTGCCACTGAGCTTTTGATTTGAATCGTATATAACCCAGATGATCCCAATTTGGACAGCCGCCTCACGTATATTCGGCGTCAGTCTGGACTTGATTCACGTGCTGCTCTCTTTGTGCTGAGTCCAGTCAGCCCCAGTGAACTTCAGGAATTCGTCAAAAGGTGGTAACGTTGTCTACTCTCCAACCTTGCCTTTTGACTAATTGATTTTATTTTATTTTTCATCCATGTCTCTTTCGATTTGTTTTTTAAAAACGCCAAGTCTGCAGTCTGCACTTCATGATGCCGCTTTAGAGTATTACCTCAACCATTCGAAGCGTGTACGGCGTAAACGGAACAGACAGGTCGGAAGTATAGCCTCGGGCATCTCCATACACAGTCATACCGGGACATTCGCCACACCGACATCAGCTGGTAAGCCAAACCGTTCACTTGTCGTCGTAGAACATTGCTCGAACCGCGACTCGTCGCACGTGCGTAGCCTTTCCATCGCGTGCTCCCGTCCAGCCCCTGCGGCCGCAAGGCTGGATAGTTCGATATGAGTACAAAATGGCTTGTTTTGCCGAATTTAGAGGGGAGGAGGAAGTTGCTCGCAAGTGCGCCCGTTGAGCACTGTCCACGTGTTCATGATGCCTGACTGTATTGCATTCATAGGCACTTTCAGACGTCATGGGAGACATTACTAGACATGTTCGGCTCCACGGCTATTCTCCCGCCCCGCACAAAACGCTGGGCCGAGGCTAAAGTACTCGCTGATTGCATTAGTCTGAAGGTGTCGTGATGGTTCTTTCACGGGGGGTTGAATTACCTCATCACAATCCTCATCAGATAATCAAATTATATCTATACCGGGCCGAGCACTCGCGTGCCATGGCTCATTTCAACGCCCACCTGACGAGATTCGCAGACTTCAGCCGAGGATGGGGCATTGGCGAGGAAACGTGGGAGTTTTGGAGCTGGATCGCGCGCTGGTATGCATGACGGCATAGTCTTATTTTTTTGACGTCGTTCATTCGGGCTGGTGAAAGTGCAGGTATAGGATCCTCGCAGAGCTTTTGGACATGGCTACGTTGAGCACTCTATCCATACCCAAGCACCTACCGACCTTTCCCATCGCTCCGTTAACGCCTGGGCCTCCTGCGTCCTACCAGCAGCCTCAACACCTCTCCCTTGAACCCCCTCGCCCTGTTGGAGCTAACCCAAGCAGTGTCCTGCAGCACCCAGGGTTCTATTATTATGCTGCAGCCACATGCACGCAGCGACGCTTGGAACAATTCGTCCTCACGGATCAGGAGTCCCGCCACGCGAATGGGGTAGTGCCCACTAATTTAGCCAACGAGAGGAAGGTCGATCATAGGGTCATCATCCTTGAAGTACGTGTTTTTTTCTTCCCGTTGAGAATGGGTGCAGATTTTTTGGCCAGCTTTATACTAAAGCCTACGAGCTTTTCAAAAAGCATAGCTATGGCCAGGGGCAGAGTCGGCTCACTTTCTACATTGCATGTCGTATAGCCCAAACGTATCACGATAGCGGTAAATTCGATATGGCTGTGAGGTTCTTTGAGCGGATTGCGAAGACGTATCGGAAAGAGCGTTGGGCCATGCTGAAGCCGATATTGTCTATGTGGTACACGTGTGCACGTCAGATGGGGGACGTTGATGGTACTGTGAAGTTGTTGATTGAGATGATGTGCTGTGGTATGTGCTCGTATTTGACGTATCGCTGAAGCTAGAAGGCCTGTTGATTAGGTGCGCCGGATGACTTTGAAAGCGGTCAGCTTGAGGAAGACCTAGCTGCTGTGCTGCAGGTCAGCCATTTATCGTGTCTCTCTCTGGTTTACTTTTTTTATGCGAGAGTACAGAGTACTTCACCGGCCGCAACACCGTTCAAGATCGACTTCGACTCCTATACGCTCTGTGAAGCATATCCTTTATTTCGCAGAAACATTCCTGCTCACAACCTGTCGTAGTCCAATCACAGATGGTGTTTTGGCAGTCTGAAGTTGATATTTCAACAGCTGCCCCATTTCAGCTGCATCTCAGGGCTCCGCCGTCAACTTCCGTGGCAGCCCTGCCGTTCGTTTCGCTTCAAATTGAATTTTCAGACCGTCGTACACCGGTTATCATTCGACACTCTGCCCCTCTTCAGTCGGCAGAATTGAAATCACTGCAACTTGTTGATCTGGGATTCGTTCCGTTCCAGAGTGAAGGCGTCCGACCGGAAGTACAAGCGAACCTGCGATGGCCCCTGGGTGGCACTTTGGTGTTGGCGGGTAGTCTTGCATCACACACATCAACAACTTTGGGAGTTAGTGTTTTCTCGCCTTCGCAGCCCCAGCACCGCTCACCGTCGCATTGACCCAGATATTAAATGTGACACTGCATGTTTTGGAAGGAAATTGGTCAATTGAATTGGCCAACACCCCTAGTCCTTCGAAAGATTTAAAATATTCGCAAGCCCAGTGGCTAAGTTGTCTGGATCCACCCACTTTTTTGCCTATACAGGCGGAAAATCCATCGACTATAACGTAACGTATCCTCTATGTTTTTTGTACCACGTCAGAGTTGACGCTCATGGCAGTGTCCGTCATCGACCGCATCTAATCAATATCTCGTTATCTCACTCGGCGCCCGCATACCTCGATGAAGAGTATCCGATTATAATGACCATCACAAACATTGATGACCATGATCTTGATGTAGTGGTTGACGTTTTGCTTCAGCCTGTTGAGGACGCAGGCGCGTTTCCTATTTTTATTTTATTTGAACTATCGAGTGCGCTAACACAGTTGAATCTTGTATTGAGCAGTCAACCACATTAGTTTGGAAAATGACCGCTCCACAGGTCTCATTAAGGGTGTTTCGCACGGGTGTCTCACTCCGGGACAAGTGGTTGCAAAAACCTTATTGTTACACAACACTGGTGTCTCAGGGGATCGGACGATTGACGTCTCCGTCCAATGCGAAACTCCGAATTCTGGGGCCGGTGTAGATAACGATGTAGCTTCACCCGTTTCACCTCACCCTAGTGCCGATGTCAGCGAAACTTTACACACTCTCGTCATACCAACCTTTTCTGCTCTGGAAACTGAGTCTCTGGCGTCATATCGTAGACCTACACGACTGTCGACAGACCCTCCCTTGGCATCTGCCGATCTCGATTCTTATGAGGCGTCAACTCTTGACACACAAGCCGAGGTAGTGCTTAGAACTACAGTTGTCAGTCGAGGTCCGCAGGACGTTACTATTGAAAATCTCACTTTTCTGCCGGTGAGTCTTCATTTTCTTATATACACACATACCTTACGATTCACTCACTCTCACTTTGTCGTGGAGGCAAATGAGAACGAACAAGTCAAATTATTGAGTTGCTCACTGGACGGAGAACGAGATGATTTCCCTCTACGTAAGTATGACCGACCCCTCGCAAGATGCGTACTCAATTTGCATTCAGACTGTCAAGCTGGAGACGTATATTCTGTTATCTCCCGCTTCGTCGTTTTCGGGCAGGATGATGAAATTAAGGGGTCCCAAAACCCATCTCCCCCAGGGGCGTATGAGGTTACTTGGAGAAGGTGAGGCGTGCTAATCTTGGTGCGATCGTGATCTGATCTTTCGTTCAGAGCGGGGTCCTCAGGACAGCAAGGTACTCGTGCAGTCACACAAATTTCCCTTCCACCTTTGTCCGTTCCGCAAGATAGTCTCGACGCCCTTTTAGAATTGCAGGCGGCCGGAGTACTGCATGTCCCCATAACAGCTACACTAATCGTACGCAACCGGCACCCCTGGCGAACTGCAGACCTGCACCTTCAGCTCGAACCCTCCGATCACTTCGTTCTTTCAGGACTTCGAAGCGGAAGTCTACCTGTCCTGCTTGCAGGCGGCGAGGAGCGTTTAGCTTTCAACCTCATACCCATCTCCTGCGGTACAGTTCGATTACCTACCTTCAGGCTACTTGACCGGCGGAAAGAGACTCGCGGGAGCCAGATCGGGGAGGGACATGAAGCTGAAAAGATACCTGTCATTGATTCTCGACTCGAGGAAAGAAACGAAACGGGAGAGGAGATTCGTTTAATGGTTTATTTGTCTGGCGAAGGAAGTGTAACCCGGCTTCGTAGGGTGGACGCGGAGGGATTGAGTTTATTCATTACACCTTCCTCATGATTTCCGCTATCTTCACATTTTTATGAGGAAGGTCCACTGTAGATCAAATGGTGATTTCCTGCCCGCTGTCGCCGACTGAACTTATCTTTCCACCGATCCTTCAGCTTCGAAGTGTCGCCTATTCACATTCATCCGACCCGTGTATCAGTTGATAAATTATTGTGAGTGCAGTATAAAAATGGACACGAAAGTGGCGTGTATAGATTCGAAGCATAATGTAACAGTGGTGAGTCTCCAGCATCTACAGCTCGCTATTGAAGGGAGATTACATGACTGTATCGTACGGCGAACACCTACAGTAAATCATTCCCCGGAATGACATGTATTGCATTTGCCGACAGATCCAAACCGTTTCTCACCGCTGGTCGACTACTGGCAGATAAATCAAGTCCAGAGGTTCTGGACAGCCTCAAAACATCGTTCCTTCGTCGATGACCACGTAGTCTGTGACGACGGATAAGTTACGGACACATCGCGAGCTTAGATAAATGCACGCTTACCTGGACTGCGCCGTGGCACAAGTTTCGCTGCAGTAATGAAATAGTCAGCTCCCAGCAAGGTTAGTTTAAGAATGACATACGCGGAGGAAGAGTTCTTATCCGAATGCGCATGAAGTTGACGTTGCTTTCCATACGCTTCACAGTTTCCTTCCCCATATCTCTGGACACTGCGTCGTATAAACGCAGTCCTACGACATAATCCATCCTGGCCAAATCCAATTCGTCCATAATTTCGTAGGCGAATCCTCGTATACTCAGCGCAAAGGGTCCCCAAAATCGCGGTGAGCTTGGATCAGAGAGCCATGAGCTCAGACGAGCGATAACAGCAGTAGGGTCGTGTCGTAGTAATTGACCCATGGAGTGAAACAGAACAAGGTGAGGATTCTTTTGTAAAGCGGAAGACGGATGCGATGAGGCTGAGCTGTCACTGCTGGATTCTGCGTCCCTGCATCACCAAGGGTCACGATAGGTCGTCCACAGTCAATGATCAAACTCACATATGGTCTAGAAAGTCAGGTAAACTTGGGAGTGATGATGTCCTAGGCGCAAGTGCTGGGGGTGATAAAGCTCTAAGCGAAAAGGCTCTAGGCGATATCGCTAGTGTTAATTCTCTTGGGCGAGAAAGAAATTTGATGGCAGAACCAAGAACGATGGAAACACTTAAGTAGGCTAGGGCGACTTCCATGCGTCGGTGGGCTGGGGGCTTCGTTGTGGAAGACTAACTAATCGCTCCTAAAGGGGGTGTGCAGCCATGAACGGGCCGGCCTGCAAGGCGTGGTGCAGTTGAGGATCAGTTGCATGCTGGCAGCATGCAGCCGTCGGTATGTTTACAGGCCGTCACAACGTGGAAGTATCCTTGCTTTCACTCATAGTATGTCGACCAACTTGAAACCGTGCTCCAGCACCGCAGAGTCTAAATTACAAGGAGCAACCTGTACCAACAACATCATGGACGGCCAACATTCTGATTACACAGACCCAGTCTCCAAAAACCGCCTGACTCAAGGTTGCGCCATTGCCGTAGCTGTTGGAACCTGTGACGGCTGTGTCAAGCGCAGTTGACTCAATGCAAGTGGCTACTAACCATCTGGTACGCGACACCACAGAACTGCATGAATCTTGGCTCCCCTGTAAGCTACAAACTACACTGACACCATGGGAATTGATCACTCACCGGTTGAGATTCTTCTCGCGAGAATCCCCTAAATCGGGAAGTCCATAGTCAACAACTAACTGTCTCGAGGTGGGGCCTATGGAACACGATATAAGCTAGTAATACGGTTTCACCGTGTTCAAGGGAATTGTACCATCGAGACCAAATAAGGCCGTTAAATCTTTCGGGAACAACGCTGATACTTGCCCATCGGTCATGAGCAAAGTATGAAGCGGATCTGCGAGGTGATTGGACCGTAATAGAGCGTTGGCCCTGCGACTCTCCCTGGGACGGTATATTGAATGTCAACAGTTTACGTAGGAACGAGAGGATACAGACGAGTTGTGGAGGGCTCGCTTGACATCGTCTAGTTGCCGCCTGTGATCTGCCACTTGATCTTGCAGTGTCACGGGAATATGGTTTGTTAACAACTGTTGCTCGACCTGTGCACGCACTTGTTCGTCGATCTGATCGCTGATGTGTTCCGCCACTGATTTAATTGGCAAACACTTAGGAGAGATGCGGTCTAATCTGAAAATTCTTACCCTTGCCGCGAAGATGTTCCACGATATCATTCTGGAGGACGTCCTTTAAGAGTACTGCATTTGACGTTGTGACTATGGCATGTTTATTTTAAAAGGCACTCAGACCTTTGATTTCGTCAATTTTTTCTTCCTGCCGACGATCCTGCAGTTGGATGTGCTTTCGGAGACTGCGATCTACTATGTAAGATGATTGTCAAATGTAAAAGCGATCCACCGACGTGTTTATCTGCTGTGCGTTCTCAAGTGCAGGACCTAGCGCAGCTACTTTGGAGGTTTGCTCTCCCAGAGAGTCAAATGTCATCTAATCCCAATGCATCGATGTCATTGATCGGCTGCATTGTCTGATTGGGGTTAAGACTCACTCCCAGTGCACTCAATGCACCTTTCATGGTCATAAGTATTTCCTGTACGGCTTCGACCTCAGGCAAGGGGGCCTGTGTGGTAAGGCCGGTACCAGGAGAAGTGTAATTAGTACGGGGGCTGACGGCTTGAGATGCAGACATTGTGGTAGTGAAGCGTCAATGTCGAAGGGGGAGTTGAAGATGGATGGTAGAAGAACTTGATAGCGGCTGAAGTAGATCGCCTTCCCATAGCTAAGGAGGCAGCTGCCTCGTGGCGTTGGTGCGGTAGCGGTCTGCAATCCACGCATGCTAACAAATATACCTCATCGCGCAAAGCACAAAAGGAACGTAATCATATTTCTCATTCACATCGTAGTCTATGCCAGTGATTTCAAGAAACTTGCTCCTCGTGTTCAGTTACTGAGTATGTTTTATGTCGGAGTCGGGATTTAATATCTATAGCTATGATTATACCAATAACCTCAGAGAGGAGCGATGCGTCCAGAACAGAACAAACAGAAATGAGTAATAGTACCGGATCAAATTATGTGCTTTGAGACTTCGATGGCTCAGGAGGCCGAGTAGCGGCCGCCCAGATTGCGCTCTCGCCAGCAGCCGCTTCAAGTTGTGACGCCATGAGGGTGTGGAAGCGTGAGTTTTCCCTAGTAACCTATGTTTAAGTGTACGAGACCGATTATTGAGTACCGCGCTATTCCAGCTCATCCTACGCACCAGCTGTCTGTAAGTTCCAGATTCTGAGATGCGGCCATCTGCGTGGGAGAAAAAATGTAACCTTCCCCCCTGATCTGGTTTCCCAAAAAGAAAAGATGCACCTTCAAGAACAACAATACGTTCCGCTCTGGCTATTGTTGAAAGACGGTGTGCAACAATCAGACATGTCGTATCACGACCTTCAAGAATTGCGTCCACTGCTTCATTAACCTATAGTTTAGCCGTTAGCATCGTTATTCCTTACGTCGTACGTGGTACCGACGCGTTGTTCAGAAGCGGCGTCCAGTGCACTAGTCGCCTCGTCCAAAGTCAAGATGGTTGGTCTCTTGAGCAATGCACGGGCAATTGCCAGACGCTGTCGCTGACCTCCACTCAAACTTAGCCTTCCAACTAGCAATAGGGGAAGACTCTTCAATTATTATCTGATACTTATCCGCCATTCTCACTTACTTTCTGTGTCGAAGCCCTGTGGCATGGCCCAAACGAAATCACAGTTAGCTTGACGTGCGGCATCTTCGATTTCTTGTCGCGTAACCTCAGGGGAACCATACGCTATATTGGAAGCAATAGTGCCAGTGAAAAGCACGGGGTCCTTGACAAAGGCTCGTGTTCACATTCTAGTCAGTTGGGGTTATACGCACTTGTGGCACAACACCGATGATTGATCTCCATGACGTTGGCGTAAACTCTCGAATATCTATGTAACAACATATGGCGATGATTTTGAATCGGCAAACTGAGTAACAAACCTTGCCCATCGAACGTCACTCGTCCCTGGACCGGATCGTAATATCGTAGCAAGAGTGCATGTACACTCGATTTCCCGCTGCCACTTCGGCCGCTTCAAGTCACAAGAAAGCAAAGTTATTTGGTCTATGTAAAAGAACACCGGTGAAATAAGAGTGATGGACTCACACAAGGGCCACACTCTGCCCGACTTCGACCTCAAGATTGAAGTCTTTGAGGATGCTGACATCTTTGCGAGACGGATATTCGAACGAGACATTCTCAAACTTGATCACTCCTTTTCGTGCGGGATGTAAAGCAACACCAGCATCAGGGGGGATGACGGGCTCTCGTGAGAGAAGATCGAAGATGCGAGTGCCCGCACCAATGGCGCGCATGATCGAGGACTGAATCCCATCAGTTAAAATGAAGGCGTAGATGTTACAAAACGGACAAAGAAAGAACTTAGCATCTGTAGACCACTACCGACATAAACAGTATAGAGTAGAAGACTAGTCAGATCGCCAACGGATATAATCCCTTTTGAAACGAGCGTTCCCCCTGCAGAAAAATCAGGCGTTGAGTGTTAAAGTCATCTTTTTAGGCACAGACCATAGCCGAGAAGCAACAGTATTGTGACATTGCCCGCCCAGCCGGTACTCCCAAAGAACAACCCGCTGGCAAAGGCTTCCTTGCGAGCCAGATCTAGGACCGCGCTGACCTTGTCATTCCAGGATCGTCAGAAGACAAGGCTTCAGGAAAGTCGCAAATACGAACCCGCTCTGCGAATTTTTTTTCTTCCGTTGGTGTGGCATTATATGCTTGGACCGTCCGGAGTGCAGAGAGGGATTCGGATGCGATCTACATAGCCACGCAAAATTAAAATCAACGTGGCAGATTGACTGTAGGTATTTGCACGCACCTTCGTCATATCACCCACAGCTTCTTGTGTTCGATTGCTGAGCTGTTTCAGATAACGTCCGTAGAAAACCTGAGGCACGGGATTAAATTCAACAACGTTTTGTAGCGATTACTCAATTAGATAAACACACCGCTCCCAATGAGACTGGCGGAACAACGGCCAGCATCAGAGCGGTGAGAGTGGGTGACTGTATTACAAACCATATTATCCCAGGTAGACCTGTAGACGGTGGATGAAGCGACGTACGATCCAAAACATGGCTCCTACTGAGGAAGGTTTTTTTAATGGTTTTCAAACCGATTCCAATAAGAGTCACTTACATCCCACAGAAGCCATTACAATAGACCTGTTATATCGCAGACAAGGCGTTGTGAAGATAACATTCTGTATGAGATGTAAGATCATCATACCGCAGACCATCACTTAAGTTCTGAGTGACCCTGAAAAACAAAAAAAATCGATGGTTATGCGATAACACCTGGGACTATGTTTAATGGAGTGCTTACGACTCGCCAACTATCGATGCATCTGTTCCCAAGCGACTGAGAATGTCACCTTCGCCTTTCGTTCTTTCGACATACTCAATATCTTGTCTTGACGATAAATGAATAGAATTTTTTCAAATAGGAATCTTGCTTATTTACCTTAGTGCACTCGAGTAAGTGTCATTTCGTAGGCGTGCTACGATGCGTTGACCGGAGATCCGCATCAAAACGGCTCGCGTACCATTTGAAAGGGCACCGATTGTGAATAGGGATAATATCCCAATGGCGGCTTGTATGGGGGAGAGGCCGAACATTATCTCCTACGAAGATAAGATGTATACGTTGTTGGGGGATGGTTTATGAACATGAAAAGTACATACGGGATTCGAAGACGAGAAGTAATCGATGAGTTTTCCAATTGTGAGAGGGATTGACATAGATACACTAGAAGAAACAAATAACTGTTATGGCGTTGAGTTCTTTAGGACTATTTTGGGAGCTCTAAAAAAATTATGCGACCGTACCAATACGATAGCAATAGTCAAAGGCTTCCGTTCTGGTTTCGCCAGAGCAATAATCTTTCGGAAATTGGATGTTCCGGATGAGGGTGCTGTTGGATCCGATGAAGTGGGCAGTGATGGGAATATTTGCGCTATGCGTGTAAGGAGGGTTGGGCGTGACGGAACAGGAGCACTGGTTGGAGAAGGGAAGGACTTGGAATTTGGTGGCTCGGCACCAGAAGTCGAAAAGCGCGCGCGTCGACTGAGAGAAACAATCGTGCCACATGGTGATCTAAGGCCTGGAGACAGCGCTGCTGGACGGGGGCGATGGTGGCTTTGTGTGCGTGGAGAGGTCCACGCCTGCTTGGCTACTGTGCACCCTCTTAAATGAAACAGACGAATCATTTAATCGTGTTGGTAGGGAGACTTCCGTGATCTTTGCAAAACTCTGCAGAATAGCAGCCACAGCAGAGAGATCACCGTTGGAAGCGAGGGCACCGTGTTAACCCTCTGAGAAATAAAGTCAAACACCTACACTACGTAATACATCGGAGACCAAAATGGAGTCAATCACCTTACGCTGGTCACACTTGCGTGACACGGTATAACAACCACCTCATCACTTCATGTCGGACGATTTCCTCGCCCGGGAGAACGAGTTTCTTGGAGGAGTATTCAGTCCGGCTGCGGGAGGCTATGCATCAGCCAACGCGGATGACATTGATCTTGACCGTGCTGCTTCCGCCTTTCCAGATATCGACCTAGACGGTGATATCCCTCCGCCACCAATTGCGTTGCGAAGCACCTCCAATGCGGACGTTAAAGTTACCGGTACCGACGAGATAAACATATTTGAAAATGCTTTTCCTGATCTGGGTCCGACCCTTCAGGTGAGTGCAACTTTTACGCGCGCACTTAACGACAATAGCTCACATTCTTATTAGCAAACTTTCTCTCCACCACCTCCTCAGCAAAGTGTATCCTTCAGCACGCCAGCTTTCGCTCCTCGTCCTCAACCCTCTGCTGGCTTTTCCACACCCATTCTGCAAGCCCCAATTGAAGATGAGGAGGAGCCAGAAGTAATCAAGTTAGTATTACAAAGGCTTAAACGATATATCTCGGAAGTTTTACTATTATATTTTTAGACAATGGCGTGAGCAGCAGGCTGGGTCCATTCGTCAACGTGATGAACTATCGGCCCAAAAGCGGAAGGAGACAATTGCGAAGGCGGAGCGCTCTATTGACGAATTTTATGAGGAGTACAATGCCAAGAAAGAGAGACAAATCAAGGAGAACAAGTGGGTATATTATTTCTGTCCTTTTCGGTCACAAACATAAATTATTTTTTTCCTTCGTGCTCTTACATACATTCGATTCCCTCGCCCCCATTTCATTACGCCTTCTGAATCCATGCTTTCAGAGAATCAGAAGCTGCCTATCTGGCCTCTCTCACGGATTCATTGAGTGCAGGAACGACTTGGAGTCGTATCTGTGACCTCATCGAGCTGGAGAACTCGCAAAGCAAGACGCTTGCCCGTACTGGTACGGGAACCATCGATCTTAGTAGGTAAGCAAAAATCCCGGACATATGAATACTCCGTTCTGTTCCCTGTTACGCTGTATTCTGAAATGACCATTGTTTGTCAGATATCGTGAAATCTTACTTAGATTGAAAAGAGAGGGCACTGCGGCACCTGGCGCGGGAGGATATTGATTGCGATGGTGGAGGACGGAGACTTTGGCTGCTGTCCATAGATAACCGCTCGCTGTGTCATCGACGATTCACGGCAAGAAAAGTAATACTTAAGTCTTAACGTGATGGATATTTATCACCCTTGAGCAATATTTTGGAGCGTTCCCTTGTTGAAGCTTCTGAAGGTCGCATAATTAAGTATAGATGCTTATAAGTACGCTCCACTGATTGGCTAGGCTGCTGTTCTCGGGTTATCAATTTTCCTCTTAAACGTAGAAACATTCAGAAAAGAAGGAGCGCTTCATCTGCTTCAAGTTCAAAGCATTGATCGACATTGTCCCAGTTTGGAGCAAATGTTTGATTCGTCCCGTAGCACCAATCCAACCAAATAGTGCCAGTACCAGATCTCCCGAGTCTAAGGAGGACAGAATATACATGCGTTACAGATCTCGAAAGGCACTTGGGTGCTTAAGCTCAACGAATGCGTACAGCGTCAAGGGATGTTGACAGCGAAGCAAGTGTTTTGGGTAGCTAAAATATTCTTGTGACAGCACGAGCCTGAGGAAGCATTCAATTTGATAACCTGACGGGCGATGTATGCTTGGCCTTTATCTGTTCTTCGCGATCCTTGAGGACCCCAGGTAACCCCTTAGATAAAGCCGGGCACCCCGGGACAACCAGAAGGGAAGAATAGCATCAGCGGAATTCTGTCCAGAACAGCGTTAATAACTTACCTAGACAGTGGGTTAACTTGCCTAGGTATGGCGAGTTCCACAAAACCTGACTCAGGTGAAAATATTAAAGGTGAAAATATAGGTGGGCGAAAAGGGTCCAAATTGGTATCAGGAGGGCTCAGGGTCCAAGTATTGATCAGCGTTGCCCTCATTTATATGCTCTGCTAAAGCCGCCTAAATTGGTGCACGGAGCAAGAACGCGAAGATAGATCAAGGGGAAAGAGGGAAAGAGGGAGACCAGGGAAGGCTCGAGCATAGCCATCGGAAAGCCAGGGGTGCACGCAAATGCGAGAGAAAAAAGCTAAAGTCAGATCAGCGCGCGGGCATCTTCTAGGTTTTAGACTAAGGGCTTTTGGAGTGTCTGACTCCGAGGAAAACCGCGGGGAGACTGGATAAGTGCAGTGATCATCGGGTGCAACAATTGTAGACCAGTAGCGTTCGCAGCCGATTGAACTGCAACAGTAATCGGGTAACTCGGACTTGCGAGCTCGAGGTTGTTGAAGTAACTATTGACAATCTTGGTATTAAGATACACTGAAATTTAAAATGTCAGTTCGCAGAGGGAACCAGACGTTATTGCTAGTGATAGGTCGATCCACACCTGAAGATCTGAAAGCTCAACGTCAACCGCGAAGAGACATGAAAGGTATGCGTGACATCAAAATGTCACAATGTTCATGACATTGCTTAAGTTGCACAAAAATTGAGCTACGTACCAGGTTACATATGTAAGCGATTCCAAGAAATTTTAAACTAATTATACAATAAAATTCGGTCCTATAATGCAAGTGTGAATGAGGACATGGGGGAGTAGCGAGTGCGATCAGAGCAATTGACATGCGATATGTAGAGCAAGAGGAGCAAGATAGCAGTTTTGACAAAGCAGAAGCGATGAACTTGGATGGGATCAGGGGCCAGCGGCAGACTCGGAGGCCATGGTATGTTGATAAATCCAGAACGGCATCCAGCGAGAGCTGGTAAAGCGTCACAACGAGATGAATTTTCCTACTCAGAAGGCAGTTGAGTACGTTCGTTACTAGTGCAGCTCATGATTGAGAGCGAAGGTATGGAACCAAACCCCACTGAAAAGGGAGGAAGTGTGGGCATATAGTAGTGCCAGTGGTCACGATGGGTGTTCGAAGAACAAGTGGGTGGGTCCATGGGATGTAGGGGTGAGGCATGCGCCCCAGGATAATGAGTGTATGTGTATAGATCATCGGAAATACTGGAATTGAGGGGTGAACGAGAAGGGCCCAGTCTGTATAGAAGGGATTCCTTCGGAGGTGTGAGCTTGAGGGAATGAGACGTGAGATTGTGAAAAGGAGGATCGAATGGGTACCCGGAATGTGAATACAAGGAAGAGGGAGATGAGGTCGAAGAGACAGTGTCGTCCTCGTCTGAATCAGATGGACGTGAGGCGTCCGGGGGGCACGAGTTGGATATACCCTCAATATCTGATGATTCTGAGGCGTTTGCATGAACACGCTCCTTCTCCTTGCAGATGTTGCATTTTTTGCCTTTTTTCGTACACCCCTTACATCCTTGCTCGGTGCATTCAATCTTCTTTCGTTTGCAACCCGCGCATGGACGTCTGTAGATACGACTAGCATTAGCACGGAGTAATTAAATTAAATAAATCTTACTCTTTTTGACATTGAATCTTGTCTATCCGACAACCAGCGCAAGCCCTTTTGACCTTGAGGCCACGTCCGATGCCTTTCCTTGGTGTGTCGATGCATCGCATCTTGGCTACGACACATTTTGCACAGGGCCTCCCCGGGTCACATTTTTTATTCTTTTTGCGGCATTGCGTACAACGTTGCTTTACAGCCCTGGCAGCGCGGGGAAGCACACATTTCTCACCTCGCATCTCACAACGTTGGCAGTTGGGACCACCTGAGCATTTCTTGCCATCTTGCTGGCAGGGGATGCATGCTTTAAGCGGGGGTTCGGAAGTGGGAGTGGGAGTCGGGGCTTGGGCAGGGATAGGAGTGGGAGCGGAAATGTGGATGGGATTTGGTTTTATGGAGCGAAGTGTGGGAGGTGTAGAAGGGGGGGTGTGCCGTTTGCGTGTGGCGGCGGTCGAGACTGGGTTATCGTCCACACACTCCCGACCTTCTTGTATGCAGGACTGGCAAGGTCGTTTGTCATTGCAACTTTAGGAAAGGAGTCTAAGAAAGTCTGGCATGTCATTGAAAAGAAAGCAATACCTCAGTCTCCCTTGCCTGCATGCCATGCATCCATCCACACACATCTCTGGCCGTCCCTTCCGCACGCAGCAGTTACATGGTCTAGCCCTGTCACAGCGAGATTTCTCTCGTCGACATTGCGTACATGCCTTCGGTACTCGCTTGTAGGAGACAAGAGCCACCTCACTGAAGGTTGGCTCCTCGGGTTGCGTTGGCCGTATGTCGGGTGATTTCGGTTCTACTGATAATGGATTAAGGAGTCGACCGAGGGAAGTCATGTTGAGTCTAGGGGATCACTGGGGATGTAAGGAAATCGAGGGGACGAGGGGAATTCATGGGGAGAGTTATAAAGGCGATTACCCGCTCAAACGGCGACCTCCGTGGACCTCTCCCGATTCCGATTTCAGTTTGCCGTCGCGTTTCGAGATTTTACTAGGTGAAGTGTGGGAGTGGATTCGACGGGCATTCCGATTAAAGGTTGGGTTTGTATAAGCTTGTATGATTTTGCATCCATCAGCCTCACCACGTTTGTGTCGGGGTTGGATCGTCTTTTAGATCTAAAAAGATGCGCCCTAATTTTTTCACCCGCTTCCATGCCGGGGGGAATTCCTCGGAACGATCTTGCTGGTCCTTGGACATGTGTACGAAACCTTGAGTCTTCATATCTTGGACGCTCACACCTTTAACCCTCGAGCTAATGGACCATGGCCATTACGCTCATCTGATGACAAGTTGAAAGTGTTCCGACGTGGGATCTTTGGCATCGAAGAGTTGGTTCTGGAAAAATCCAAGAGTATTTTATTTGCTTCGCAAAGCCCTTGTGTTTGACGTGACGCGAAATAAATTGCTTGATAGATTGCCGGAAGAGATATTGAACGAGGCATGAACTTGTCATGATAACGTTCTGTGGTGGCGCTCAATAAAAGAGCCCCTAGCAATTCAGAGAAGGGCAGAGATAGACAAGTATTTCATCGTGTTGCAAAGTTGGCGAGGTTCACATCGTTGAAGGACATTTTGAGGCTTGAGGGTCATTTGAAGATGGGTTGAGGACACTGGCATTGTTCGCAAAGCGCAAATTCACTTTGAAGAATAATATCTTTTGAAGAAGTCTTGTGCTCGTATTCGGCGTTGGTAAAATGCCATGGCACGGTTCAGGCGTAGCCTAGTAAGGTGTACCGAAAAGAGGTGATAACGCACTTTATAGGATAGTTTGCGAGGTTGCACTACATCTGGAAAGCCTGCTCACGGAAAGTCAGTGAGGTCAGTCATGGGTTTGCAATTTGAGAACGATAACATAGTTGTATTGTTGTGTTGGCGAGCTGCTTGAGAACAGTCTTGAGCTTGAAGCGTTGACAACAAAGAGGTAACAGTGACAGATTATTATGTAGAACCAGCAACATTTGTATCAAGGCGTGTCAGATAACATATTCGTGTCTAACCTGTCTCCCATGCGCTGATTGGGGGGAAAATCCATTAAAGAGAAGATCCTGACCGACGTAGTATGCTGCAATTGACTTCTGTATAGCTGAATGAAAGATGAGAGAGCCCGAAGAACTGATGCACATCTTGGGCGATTGGTTTGGTAAATAAAGATTTGCTTGCCTGAAAGTGTTGTTTGACGAGTGCTAGTCAAACTCCGTATCCCTTAACTAGGGACGTAGCCACTTTGCGACGATTAATTCAGGTTGAAACTCATCTTGAAAGCACGTATGTCCATTCTATACACGTAAGTTACCTTAAGCTCATTCCGTAACGCAACAATATCACAAAGATAGAGTGCGAGCATGGATGTTGTCTTCTGCACGAATGCTGATTGTGGCGAATTGATGGCGAGTCCAGTCGCGAACTTGATTCTTGAACTTGTTTGTTGCAGGCAAAGTAGAAAATATAGGAACAAGTCCGCAGGAACTCTGCGTCAAATTTGTCTTTCAGACCACCTGCACCAACTTGAACTCTGCGCAGCGGGGGCGATTGGCAATATGAACGAAGACTGACCCCACGGTTTCCTAAATGAGTCCGAAGAAGTAAGAAATAGCTTGGTCAGCAAACGCTTCCTCGGGTGTCCATCACTTTGGTCGCCGGTGTGATGCGAGAATGGTGCCGGTAGCGGTGCCCTCCAGGAGACAAGACCTTTGGACTCGAGGAATCCTACAAGGTGGAGATTCTGCTATTTCGAAGGCTTGTCTTTTCATGATAGGAGTACTTTTGCAACAGTGGGGTACCCAAAAGCTTGGACACTCATTACGTGTAACATTGATGGGAGAGTTACTGCCGTCGATACGTATGTACGTCATTAGATATGCTATCATACTAGTAGCGACTTGGATGGTTGGCAACAAACACGTGACGAGTCTGACGACCCTCTTTGGCCGTCTGAGCCGTGTACTGTATGACATGTGCACATACTTGGCCAGTTAAAAGCTTGACTTGAGCTTCTGGCAACAGTTGACTCTCTTAAAGGCTTGATTGACCACTAAAAGTCTAAACCACTGTTTCTCAGTGTTGAGGTAGCTTGAGTACTAGTGCGCGCGCAGGAATCCGGAGCCAAACGGCCAATTGTGTAAGCCCGCCCACGGACTAGATGGGTACTGGGCAACACCACAGCGCATTGACGCCGTCTCTTGTGCTATGCCCAACTTGTTGGCCACAGAGGCTGGCCTAAAGCTTGGTCCCATTATCATCGAAACCTTTTTCAAACACTATCTGGAACGTCACAAGTCTGATAGGCACACCTCCAAAAGCTCCGAACGCAGCTCCACCTTACGGGAGCAAGATCTCCTTTGGCAGGAATCATTTGAGATTATCAAGGTCGCGCTAGCTTCAATATTCATCTTACTGCACGAATAAGTGGCTAATGTTTTCGTGGGTTTACAGTCGTTTCTGCACCATGCTACAAAGTACGTGGGACGATGACTTACGAGCGATGCATTGATCTTATGCATTATCAGACACACCGTGGAAGAGCTTCAGGAATTCTCGAATGCTCGCATTCCAGTAGCGCCATGGATTTGGGTGCATCGGGTTCTTGTTCCCATATCTGCATGTAATGCGGCCGCATGCTACCTCATCAAGGCTCATGGCGGAGAAGAGAATACTAAGCGTGTACTTGGAGGGTCCAAGTGGTGGCAAGTGCGCGGTATTCGTGGGTAAGTACTTCTTTTACCTTTCATGCAACACGGCTTATCAGATGGTGTAGCGTGGATTGTCAATGGATCTGCCAGAAGTCACACCTGCGCAGACGTAAAAAAAACAAGGAATCTGAAGCAGTTAGTGATGATCCGGTGCAAACTCCCCGGAGTCCTCATCTTTCCAATTTTCGCAAGTTTGGAAACAGGTGGGGCACTTCTCGTTCGGCCAAAAGTGACGAAACACGAGGAGGGTCAGGAGATAAATATGTAAGCGAAGAACATAGCGACGGAGACAAGGCGGCTGCTCCAGAAGATCTCATAGCGATGGACGGAACGCGCTGTATGCTGTACGCACATGGTGGTAAGTTTCTTTATTTATGCTCTATACCAGAGATCAATTGTAATGCCAGGTGGTTATTATTTTGGTTCTATTGATCAAACACGGTAAGGCAGATAAATGCCTTCGATGGTCTAACAAACCCTAATCGTTTCATAAAAGTTATTGTATGCAGCGATATGCAAGGAAAATCAACGGCCGCGTCTTTGGTACGCTCTTTTGAGGGTTGGCTCCTTGTGGTGCTGATGATCGCGATTCAGCCGTCAATTATCGTCTTGCTCCCCAATATCCGTTTCCTTGTGCCATACAAGACTTACTAGCTGCATGTATGCATGATTTCTTCCAGTAACGTGAACTTTTCGACGCTTACATTATTATGTGACAGATCTGTATCTCATTGAGCCACCACCTGAGGCCATCCATGCTCCTATTCCACCCCACTTGATTGTATTGGGTGGGGATAGTGCTGGCGGGGGACTTTGCCTAGCGGTACTCCAGGTAAGTGTTGACATAGACAGGCTGTGTAAGAAAGACTCGAGTTCATTAATTAGGTGATGCGCGACACTGGCATTCCGTTACCAGCGGCTGCAGTATTGATCAGTCCATGGTCCGATTTAACACATTCCTTCCCTTCTATCATTCAGAATACCGACACTGTACGTTCATTACTTTTGATTCCCCTCTTCTACCCATCTAATTTCGTTTAAAGGACGTAATACCTCTCTATGGGCTGTGCCTGCACAAACCTAGCGTTCTCTGGCCGCCACCGCCTGATGACATTGCCATGAGAGTAAGGACAGGCTTAAAAGAGCGTTTCAAGAAAGTTGCAAGAAAAGCCGTACGTGTGGAAGCCTTTATTTTACAAAAGGACGAACGGGCTGTTGTTGCCGATTTTGAAGAAAGTGATGTCCGGATTTGCAAGGATATTGGAGCAAACGGGAAGCCGTCGAGGCCAACCAGCCCTACCATTTTGAAAAGTGAGTATGGAAGGCCTAAGGATACGCAAGGGGGCGTGCCCGATACCACCAAAGGTGTTCATGATGCCTCCACGCCTATTGCCAATGTGGTAAATCCTGACTCTGGACATTCTGCGGCTGAGCCCTTGCCCGTAGCCGGCAGACCTCCCCTTCCTTGGGAAAATTCGGACGCTTTCAACCTCCTTATTGATGGAAGTTCCACTACCATCGACACACAAATTCAGCTTTACTGCCCAAATAACTTACTGGCACATCCTCTTGTTAGTCCTGTTTTGGGCTACCTTGGAGGACTGCCGCCCCTTCTAGTAATTGCCAGCGATAAGGAGGTTCTGAGGGATGAGATTGTGTATCTGTTTGTGCTCCTTTTTCCACTACATCCGCGCGACGATTGAGGCCTCTCGTATCTCTAGTGGACACAAAGCGGCACATCCAGATCGATTTTCCATCAATGAGGATTCGAAGAAGCTGTACCTACCATTGGAAACATTGGTAGAGCCGTACCGCCCTACTCCTGTGCATCTTCAAGTCTATGACGGTAAACGCGTTTAGACGTTACTACTGGAAGTCTCACCTAATCAGCCACGCAGACACTGCCCATGACTTACCCCTCTTTTCATTTACCACGCCGGTATGGGATCTGTATCGCTCATTGCACCTCTATGACACTAAAGAAACCGTTCCCAGGCGAAATATTGTTACCGAGCTGTAATTCCCTTGTATTGTTTTAGTGAACCGGTCCTGATCGACATTGTAGATTGCGTTATTCATCAAGCACTTTACCCCAGTTCTTGAAGATGACCTAGTCTTACCACTAAGTGCACCTTTTACCTCTAGCAGCGAGCTATCTCCGAAACCCTTCTTAGACCATGACCCCCAAACCCTTAGTCCCAGCTCTTCTGTTTTCCAGATTTCACAGTCGCGTTCTCCTTCCCGTATGCGAAGCATTCCATCATCGTTACGGTCTACGATCTCCAAGAAGCGAAGGGACCAATCACCCGATCAGCACCAGCAATTCTCCGATGACTTAAAAGCTACAGCAAGTTCCAACAGGGAGGAGTCATCGGACTCGGGCGATATCGCTGGCAATAGGTTCGGGAAATTGGAAGCTCAGCTGCAAGGACCGGGGACTGCTGGTTGTCCCTCCACTTATACTGCTCAGGTAAGTTTGTAGGTATAACTACTGCTAACTCGACTAATTTTCATGAAATAGACATGGCCACTAGGTGATGATGCCATGATCCGTGAACGCGTCTCCATTCGTGGTGCTTTGCGCCCACTTGAACCGGAATCTGAGTTATCAGCGTTAACCTTTCCGCATGATCACCTTGGAAAGATCAATGAGGCAGCTGCACGCCGTTATGTGACTGGACAAGGCAAGTGGGCAAGGAAGTTTGCCAATACTGCGAAGAAGATCGACTCCCAACGGAAGAAGAACTTGGAGCTTGCCAAGAGCGAAACAATACGCAGCTTAGTTAGTTATCTAACCATGTCAATATTCTATACAGTCTGACCATTCAATTCACAGGGTCAACTTCAAGAGCATCTTTTTCATGAGCATGACGTATTGCAAGCGGACTGTGGATCGCAGAAGAAAGAAAGCTTGCCCGTTTTCTTGTCTAAGAGAGCGAGGAATTCTTTCAGGGGAAGACCGCAAAATGAGTCTCGAACATGGAGTTGGGCCTGGGCGCTGGATGATGAACATCCCCCGCCAAGCAGTATTGTCTCTCGGAGAGACACAGTGGAGGCTCGGAATCTTGCCCGAGTAGCAGATCTAAGCGTGGACCAGGAGGAAAGCAAAATGAGCGGAAACATGCTGTGGTCGGTGTTGGTCAATTTCTTGACCGCCCATCCCGACCACAAGGAAAAAGAAAAGGAAGAAGACGCCGCCACCGTAGGAGACGAGACGGAGCGACGCAACGACAAAGCCGCGCCGTCCAAAGAGAACCATGTATTTAGCAGACTCAAGAGATGAGGATTTATAATACCCAATCTTCTACAAACTCGTCAAAATATAGAAATATACGTAGAATCCTAATAATATGCTTTATTCATGCAGATTTTCGGCCACAGCAACTCGTGAATATAAACACGAGCTATACCTCTTAGATCGGAAAGGATACAAGACGGCCACTCAGAGTGCACGTGCTACATACAACATTCATTTGCTAGTACTCATACATGTAAGCGAGCCATCCGTTTTAAGTACAACCTAGTTCTTGTAACTGCCGCTAGTTTCCGCGTCGATGACCTATGAAGAATTTCAGTACACCGTATACTGGCATTATAAACCTACGTCAAAGTAAGGGCACCCCGAGAACCAGCCAGCATGAGGATGGCCAATTTGATCGTGGCTAAGGTAAATAAGGTGAGTATCATTGTGGCGCATTTCTTGGAAATACGTACGTAAATTTGGCTTCCTCATGGGATATCTTGATCGTTGAGCTATTGGTACCTTGCGCAGCTGCGTCCGCAAGCAGTTGTGTGTGACAAGAGTTCTCAAACCTTGGTCGGTAAGTTAGATATGTAGTGGATACAAATGCAAATTGTACATGCAGACCTGATGAACCATGCCACAGCTTCTTCGACTGTGTGTCCAACAGTCAAGATACCATGGTTTTGCAAGATCAAAGCCTTTTTATCGCCAAGGTACTTCACAATATTTGCGCTTTCTTCATCCGCGATGACAACGCCACCAAAGTTTGGATATAGTGCATGATCTTCATAAAAAATGCATACATCCTGATTCGTGATGTCTACAGACAGACCATTAGGTTGACTAAAGTGATGCAGAAAATGTGTGAACGGTACCCAATGTCTTGCCCAATGTACTGAATGCCTTGCCGTAGATAGAGTGAGAATGCGCGGCTGCATCTACATCCGGTCTGGCGGCATGGATAGCAGCATGGATGCAATAGGCGGCACGGTTGTAGAGTTGGCGGCTTGCTGGAAGGGATCATGTCAATGCATAGCCACTTGACAAGATTAAACGATTTACGTTTACCGCCCGCGACAATATTTCCTTGTGTGTCGATTAGAAGAAGGTCCGAAACCGTTATAAGTGCAAAAGGAACACCGAAAGGATTAACCCTGATAGATAATCAGAGGTAGTGTGTTGATGGTGGGATTGGTGAATTACCAGAAGTGGTCTGGCTTGACTGGGTCACGAACTGTAATATGTCCGGCAACACCTGTGAACACTCCATGATGAGCAGGACGATCTACCAAGCCATATGAATCATATTTATTTACCTTCATCATATCCATATTTCGCGAAGATTCTGCACGTCGATCAGGTTGGATGTCCTCAAATGTTGGTGAGTCACCACACCTGAAGGCACAAGCCAAACGTTCTTTGACATGCTTGCGCTTCGCTTCGAGGGAAGCGAACTTGGGCATATCTGGACGTTTGAAGGCAGCCCGGGACTGCACAGGAGCTGCGGCAGTCTGCTTGATGTTTAGGACGGCTTGCAGCTGTTCATCGGGGGCATGTGTTGTGGTCTGCGTCTGGGAGGCCATGGTGAGAGAAGGATGGCCCAAAAATACACCTTTAATAAGCCTTGAAGCTGGAACTCGTGCCCACACAAGTTCGTGCCTCGGCTCATTTCGGACCAGTCATGTAGCTGGGCGAGCCCCACCATGCAGAAGTACAGTACGTTCCTGTCCTTCCGTCGGTTTGTAGGTCAGTTACCGACCGTACCTGTTTACATACCGTTTTTATTACACGTCAGTATCGCCCCTTCATACAGTACCACGCCAAAGACCTTACTTAGGCTTATACCATTATCTACATCACACCATATATCTTGAAATTAAACCCTGTTATACAAGTGGATATTGACAGCAGCAGACCCTAAAGGTACATTCAATATGTTGTCGAGTCCCGCAATCGCCACCTTTTGAGCGGCCCCCACCACCACAGCCACATAGTGTTTGGTCGTGCGCCATCTCTTCGTCGAAGTACTCCACTCTCTGGGGGAGTTACTTCATCATCACTCCCTTCCTTAGCACCCTCACCCCGCAACGCGCCGATATCGTATTCACCGCCAGGCCCTCCGGGAAATCTCCCCAGTCCATGCCCATTTTCAAGCTGCATTTGAATCTGGATCTGATGCTGCTCAATTGCTTGTACGCGAGCAGCTCGGACGTGTGCTTGACGTAAAGCACGCCAAGCTCGGTGAATAGCAGAGAAGAAGTGCGAAGAGTAGGAAGATATGTGTAAAGATGTACGATCCGGTGGTGGAGAATCGCCCGGAACGCTAGGAATAGAGCTTATCACTGTGAGGTCTATAGATTCAGCCTGGAACGTAGAGGTTTGCGAGTCTGCGGGCGGGGTCGGTTCATTTGGAGGATGCCGACGTCGCGCGAGCGTCGCGCCTACTGACGATCGCCAACGATCAAGACGGGCAGTAGTCCCAGCAGTAACTGACTCTTCCTCATTAGAGCCGAGTTTGCGCTTCCTACGTTTGGCACGTTTCTTTTCTTTTCTGCCACGCCTTTCCGTGTCGAGTTCGCGCGCGGCTATGCCACTGGCACTCCCGACCCACCACCACCATCCTAGAAAGCTTTGCCAAAGGACCACAGCCCATAGCAATGATGATAGCCATTCGAAGCGTGAACTGCTCAACACGTTGAGGAAGTTGAGCCCAGTGCTGATGCATGCAAGAATCAACGCGCCAGCTCCAAATGCCGCAGTACCGCCATCGGTGCGCCATGCACTATGGCGATTCACAAGAAAGCCCCAAATGAGAAGGGATAGCGTGAAGAGGAGTGATAGCGTGAGGTTGCAAATGTTGCGGGCGGCGTCGATGATATCATAGAGCTGTTGTTGGTGTGTATCTGTTGGAGCAGAAATATTCTGTTGGGGTGATGACTGGGACGAGGACACATTCAGTTGCGATGCCGTGTTGTTTGCGGGGGTAGAATAAGGTGATGTTGGTGAATAAGTGATAACTGGCAAAAGTGTCATAATGCTTGCAACAACAGCAAGCGGTCCAAGGAGCAGGAAAACAAGACGGGCTTCGAGTCTGGAGGGGTATAAAAATGACAAAAATTGAATGTGTGTGATCTGACGAGCACAACAAAGTATTAAGGAGAGACTAGTAATTCTAGCTGAAATATTACTCACCGACGCCAGAGCTGAGGTTCCTGCTTCCATCACATACCATGCTGCTACCTCAGGAGTAGTCCAAGCGCTAACTCGAGGGACGTCAATTGCGACATATTCGAACATGTATGGCCATTGTTTGCTCTTCTCTGCAAGCGCAGTCAGAACAACATAGAGATTTGCCATGATATTGAGGAGCAGGGTGCAGACGGCGGTGAATTGAAGAATCCAGTTGACACGAGCCAGTGGCCAATGATATTGCCATGTAAAACATAGCTGGATGAGCAGAGTCGTGGTGAGTGTGAGTACTATGCCTCCAAAGAGAAGCTGTACGGGGAGAGAGAGCGAAAAATGAGGTTGGTATTGTAGAAATGGATCGGACGCATAGCCGGTCTCGTTGCTCGACGACGCATTACTGTACCGTGGATCAGAAAGTCACATCGAGTCACAGAACCGCCGACTTACGTTTGTGCAACCACGGCACGTGCTTGAAGTAATACCAGTGCGCCCAACGACTCCACGATGGCGGAGAAAGTCATGAACGACGAGGGAGTGTACCATGAGCCAAGAGTTTTGAATCCACACTCCGCCTGCGCGGCTGCAAATCTTACGATCGAAAATCGAGAATAGTATAGTGCGGACGGTCACTTCTCGACTACATTGCTCCCGGCCGCCTAGTCTCGCCCCAGGTTCCCGGACTTCTCGGGAATAATTTGGAATCTTGAAAGGAGTTGAATCCCAAATTTTGGGAAAATTACGTAAGCTTATGTAAGAGGGTCAAATTTTCCTCTGTCGGTGGTCTGGTAAAACGGTCTCCTAGGAGTCCAGATGCCCAAACGGTCTCGAGCTTCTAGAGATACAGCACGTGCACCCACCAAAGAAAGCTGGCCAATGTGGATGAAGATCTCCGGACTATGTGCCTAGCACATTCACCACTGAAGAGAGTGACCCCAGTTTAGTTGAGGTCTCCCCAAAGGTTTGACACAAGTCAAGCTGGAGGAAGAGGCACGGAAACACCTTGAAGATGGGGAACCAACCTACCTTGATGATGCAACACTCGGTGTGCAGCCCACTCGCAATGACTGTTGCATGTCATGGGTTTTCTCTCTTCAGAGTGATTTTTCCAATGAAAAATCCATGCTACAACAATTGAAGGAGCCGGCCACAAATGTATTTTTTGCCGAAATTTCATTGTGAGCTGAATCTGATTGAGCCTGCAAGGTATGTGTATTTGACTAATCACTTGAGTTTTTAATAGTCTGTCCATCTTTTTAGAATTCTCAGAGGTTGCAGATGGCACCTTTGCAACTGCTTGAGTTGAGGTACCACTGTGCCTGGATCACTGCACCACTGTTGTATCTGAAGGTTTTTTCGAAAGTCCTACCAGTATATGGATGCTTACAGGTAATGTCTTCAATCAATACATAAAAGATATACTATTTACAACAAGCAGAAAGGGCCTATCTGAAAAGCAAGCTGAACAGGTGGTTAAGAAATACAAGTTGCACCGGAAAGTTGGGCAAGGCATTTTTATGGATATTAATATGATTACATCATATTCAGCTTCTTTTCAGACTGGGAAGATTCAAATAACTATCCAGACTGTTTTAAAAGATGAATTAAAGGCTTTATATATTTTTGGCTATTTTTCCCAATTTTTTTTGGCTATTTTCACAGGAGAGGGTCAAAAATTTCAGTCTTAAAATTTCAAACATGTTTTAGCCCATCTGGAGTTTATTTTTCTTACAATAGGCATCTATTAGAACCTCTACATGGTGTTTCGTGACATTATCACAACTTTGTGTGGAGGAGTTACAGTTGCGAGTCTCTCACTAAGAAAAATAGGCACCTTGGTCGAGAAGTGACTGACTGCACCGTAGGCTTGGTGCAAGCCTTGAAGCTCTGCTTCATCTCCTGGGGAGAGGCTTGGAGGAGTTTATAGTTGATTGGTATCATTCAATAAGTCCGGAAAACCAAGGAACACCATTTCCTTGGTGCAGACAAATGAATCTAGGGCCAAACATACTTTCTGTGTGTGTTAGAACCCAGATTCATTCCCAGCTTTTCCGCTTTTCTCCAATATATTCCGATTTGTATTTCCGACTTCCTCCACCTGTTTTTACTTATCTCCATCCCATCTATATTTAGTCATTTTCATCAAAGATCTACATCTTCGGTCTTATGTCCATATTTACTTCTACCCCGATCCCGTATTCGCTCCGTTTCGGATTTCCGTATTCATATCTTTCCGATTCAGTGTGAAAGGCAGTAAATTCTGGCAGTAAAGTACTTGTTTTCAACTGGGCTAAAAGGCCACTATGCCAAGTTATCTGGCACAGTCTGCGAGCACTATTTAAGCAGCAACATATTACAGAGTCACCAACCGACGAAATGGTCTGTAACATTCGGATTGTATCAATTCGTTATATATACGACTCCTCCATGTACTTTGTTAGTCAGTTCGAATATTGACCCACCTTGACTCGAGAACTTCTCACTTCCGTCTCTAAGTTTTATCCAACTCTCTGATCTTGTCCGACTCCTCCAACATTCCAACCTTCCGAAATACCAGGACATGAAGGATCCAAGAGGGCACAACCTATAAGTTGAAGCCAACGTCCATACGTTCTGATTTCCGACTTCAATCCTGAACTCCGACATTCCGACAAATTCCGACATCCGACGAGAAGAAATCCAGCTCATAACAGTATATTTGAACTAAAACTCTTGATCCATTCACTATACCTTCTACCAGATCCCGTACTGTCACCGGAATCACAGACCCCAGATCTAGCCTCCCGAATAACAAACCAGAAGACGACTCCGGTGATGATGACAACATCAACAACAACGAGGACGATGATGACGATGAAGAAGATGAAGGGAAGGCTATGCTAAAAGCCTTGGAACAGATAGCCAAGCACATGGGAACTCCAGATAAAAGTCAAACTGGAAAAACCAAACTCCACAAACCCAACACCTTTGACGGATTGGATTCCCAAAAGCTCCATCCCTTCCTCCTTCAATGCAAGCTCCACTTCTGCAATTGTCCTCAGACCTTTTCCAGTGACGAAGCGAAAGTTACTTATGCTATCTCTTTTTTAAAAGGGACGGCTTTAGATTTTTTCGAGCCTGAACTCTTAGACGACAATGCCTTCCAAGACCCGCCCTGGCTTACAAACTATTGGGACTTCACAATGGTACTCTGAGAGAATTTCGGAGCTTACGATCCTGTTGGTGATGCAGAAACTGAACTTGACAATCTCCGAATGCGCGACAACCAACACATCACAAAGTTTATTGTAGAATTCAACTGCCTAGCCACTAGAGTCAATTGGGGCGACACCGCCCTTTGTAGGAGTTTTTATACTAAACTTCCCGATCATATTAAAGATATTCTTGCAACCCAGGACAAAGCCGACACGCTTCCAGAACTCCAACAACTCGCACAAACCATTGACAGCCGTTATTGGGAACGACAAGGCAAAGTCAACCGTGCCACCACTTCCAACAATAACTACTCCGGTAACAGCAGCAAATTGGACAAGCAAGAATCCTGATCGAACCAATCACAGAAGAGGATGAACAACAACAACAGTTCGGCTTCTGCCTCTTCTACCAAACCTCAGTCCTCCATGTCGAATTTCCAAAAAACTCCAGATATTCCCAACATACTCAGAAAAGACAGAAAACTAATGCAACAGGAGAGACAGCGACGCATGGACCAAAACCTTTGCATGTTCTGTGGGAAACCTGGGCATATCGCGAAGGACTGTCCACAATCAACCTCTCTTAATGCTCAATCGAAGGCCTGAGTGGCCTCTGCAATTTCGAGCAAACCTGAGTCCAAGGCCGAACCTGCGGCCATTATGGATTCAAAAAAATAATAAGCAGCTCTGAGACCTCTGCACAGACCCAGAGTTGTGTTGATTCCATCTGTGCATTTTCTGAGGTCCGACTCAATGCTTCTGCTCTTTCAAAATCTGATTCTCTTACTATACGACTGACTTTCGACATTATTCCGAATACTAACATTCAAGCTCTTGTGGACTCTGGCTCCACGCACTGTTTTGTAGACTCATCGTTTGCTTCCAAGCTTCCACTGGAGTTCGACAACATTCTGCAAATCCCGCTAAAACTTTTTGACAGCACTTCTAACATCTCAATCACGCAGGCTATTGATATGCCAATCCGCTTTCCATCTGGCGCAAATCAGGTCATTGCTATGTATGTAACACCACTTGATTCTGGCTGCTCCGTCCTGCTAGGACACAACTGGCTCACCCACTACAATCCATTGATTGACTGGGTATTGAGCAGTATATCGTTCCACATTCCTCAGCAACAAGATTCAATTCTGACGTCACTCTCTGCGAAATCTGCATCTGCGGTCTGCGGAATCCCGAAATCCAATCACACGGACGCCCCTCCAACATCTGAACAAGACTCACCTATTGACCTAGTCCCTGCTTCTGCATTCGCTCGCTTGGGCAAACTAGGCAATGAGGAGATCTTTCAGTTATGCATATTTCTGAAAGGAAGATCTGCTTCCATCATCGACGCTTCCCCGAATCCCGATCCAACAGCCAATCTCGATGGCGTTCCATCGGAATATCACAAGTTTTCTGACGTCTTCAGCAAGAAGAAAGCAGAAATCCTCAATGATCATTGACCGTATGATCTCAAGATTGACCTGATAGAGGGAGAGAGTCCCCCCTTGGGAACCATTTATTGCCTATCTCCAGTTGAGCTAGAAACACTTTGAAAGTGCATTGATGAGGCACTAGCCATAGGATTCATCCGCCCTTCATTTTCTCCGCACGGTGTTCCGGTACTATTCTCAAAGAAGAAATTAGGCGGACTCCGACTCTGTATCAATTTCCATGGTCTCAACAAAATCACGAAAAAAGACCCATATCCGCTTCCCCGACTTTCCGACCTTTTGGAAAGCCCCGGAAAAGCGCAGATTTACAGCAAATCAATCTCCGATATGCTTACCATGGAGTCCACATTAGAGAGGGCGACGAGTGGAAAACCACATTCAGGACCTGATATGGTTCCTTTGAATGGCATCTTATGCCCTTCGGTCTCACTAACGCACCAGCTGCTTTTCAGCGATTTGTGAACAACATATTCAGCAACATGCTTGATGTTTCAGTCCTCATCTATTTGGACGACATCTTAGTTTACTCCAACAACCTGGAAGAACACAAAGAACATGTCCACAAAGTCCTCCGACGTCTCTGAAAAAATCGACTTTATGCAAGATCTGACAAATGCGACTTCCACAAGACAACGGTGGAACATCTCGGATATATACTCTCTCCGGAAGGACTTTCAATGGCAGACGATAAAATTAAAGTAATCCAAGAATGGCCCGAACCCCGAAAAGTAAAAGATATCCAATCCTTCCTAGGCTTTGCGAACTTTTACCGATGCTTCATTCATAATTACTCTGACATTGCAATTCTGCTTACCTGACTCACTGGGAAATCCGTAAAGTGGAACTTCTCTGATGAGTGTTGGAAATTGTTTGAAACACTTAAAAAAGCCTTCACCACAGCTCCAATCCTTACGCACTGGATTCCCGATTGTCAACTCATTGTGGAAACCGACGCTTCGGACTATGCCCTTGTGGCAATCCTCTCTATCATTTCTCTGGCAGATGGCCAAATTCACCCTGTAGCTTTTCATTCCAGAACTTTCACTGCCCTGGAATTAAACTACAATGTTCACGACAAAGAATTACTTGCTATTTTCAAAGCTTTCAAGATTTGGCGACACTACCTCGAAGGTTCTGGTTCCACCATTGACATTGTAACCGACCACAAGAACCTTGAATATTTCGCCACCACCAAGCTTTTAACCCGACGACAAGTACAATGGTTGGAATACCTATGTCAGTTCAACCTTGTTATCTGATTCCGACCCGGGAAACTCGGAACAAAACCCGACTCTTTAACAAGACGATGGGACATCTATCCTAAACAGGGGAGTAGTGACTATGCCAGCGTTAACCTGCACAATTTCCGCCCGGTTTTCACTAATGAACAGCTGTCATTGTCCCTCCAAGCCACATCCCTTAACGTCACAATTCTCCACGCAGTTACCATCAGGGACTTCGAGAAACTCCATGAAGAAATCTGACAATCCATCTCCTCCGATCCCGCAATTTCCGACTATCCCACAAATCCTCCAACACCCCGATGGTCAGTCGATCCTCAAGGACTCCTCCAACTCGACAACCAAATCTATGTTCCCAATGTTAACAACCTCTGACTCCGTGTTCTACAATATCTGCATGACCACCAAATCTCCAGACATTTCAGACAAAACAAGACACTCAGCAACATCCGACGTGAATATACATGGCTGAAACTCCGAGACTTTGTTATCTCTTATGTCAAATCCTGTACAACATGTATGCGATCAAAATCCCAACGACACTGGCCTTATGGATTCCTTAAGCATTTACCAATTCCACCAAGACTGTGGAATTCCATATCCTTGGATTTCATCAAGCTGCTTCCGCTTTCATTGGGTTTTGACAGCATCCTCGTTATCATTGACAGACTCACGAAACAAGTGATATTCATTCCAACAGTCACGACGATCACTTCTCTGATGCTCGCTCAGCTTTTCGTTCTCCACATCTTCTCCAAATACAGTGTTCCGACGCACGTTACCTCCGACCGAGGTTCTGAATTCGTGTCTTCCTTTCCCGCACACTTGGAAAGGCGCTAGACATGAACCTCCATTTCACCTCCGGATATCACCCCGAAGGCAATGGACAAACTGAACGAATGAATCAGACTTTTGAGCAATACCTTCGCATTTATTGTAACTATCAACAAGATAATTGGGTGTTAGATCCCAGATCCGACCTGTGTTACTCCAACTTTTCACGTATTCCGATAAGCTCTTTTCCGCTTACTTCCGACATGTCCTCATTTATTATTCTTAGTCACGATTCTATTTCGACATTATCCCTGTACCTCTTATCTTGATTTCTGTATTTGCTCCGGCTCCGGAACTCTGTATCACGCACATCTTGATTTCTGTATTCGCTCCGACTTCGGAACTCCATATCACGCACCCTTATCTTCCGTTCCCGATTTTGGAATCCCACATGTCTTAAATACGTTCTCTCTTGATCAAGCTTCTTTAGCTTGTAAATCGTGTCGTATCGTATTGTATCACATTGTATCATATTCTATCACATTGTATTGTATTGCATTGTATCGCATCATATTGTATCGTATCTTATCGTATCATATCATATCGTATCAAATTCCTTCAAACCTTGTTCGGTATTCCGATTATTCCAATCATCCTGATCATCCTGATTATTCCAATCATTCCGATTATTCTGACCCTACCTCATCCGACATTCCAAGTCCTCCTTGATTACACTCACTTTCCAGTAAAGCTAACCCTTGCTCGATATTGATTTATCGTTACCCCTGTTCCATCCGCATTGACTCCACATCCCCGAGTTTTCAAAGCTCCCGCTCATCTCCGATAAGTCTCAACGCATCATTGGCACTGACCTCCGAACAGACCCGACCAATTGGAACCCTGATAACATTTCCGGTCTTCAGTCCAAAATACCAGGGCACTAGAAATCCAAGAGGGCGCAACCCATAAGTTGAAGCCAACACCTGTATAGATCAGTCTTCGGATCTCCGACTTCTGAGTCATCCAGTATTCCATGCATTTCCAAATATTGCAACCATTGATCTTGGTCGAGGAGAGTTCTGACCAAATCCGACCCCGACGTCAAATCTGGCGAACCCTAACAGTCTGACGTCGAACCCGGCACGCATCTCTAACAGTATTTACAAGCTAACACTCTTGATTTCTATAAATGTCTTCTGACACCTGAATTCAAACATCAATTTGGAAGATACCAACAGATCTACCGAAAATATCGTCAACCTATCAAACGTTCACAAGTACCCCAGTTTTCTCAACAAGTGCCTCACAAACGAAGACTTCAAACCCGACCTGATCCCGAGCGGCATCGACAATGCGACTTCCAACCATCCTTGTGATGACTCACAATACATGGCAGCAATTTCCGACCAAACCCCGACTTTGCCAACACCGAAACTTTCTGACATCCTCGGACAAGACAGCAAGTTAATACTACAGGAGAGACAACAATGTATCAATTACAAGTTATGCCTCTACTGTGAAAGACCTGGTCATAAGGTGAAAGAATGCCCGAGGTCATCATCCTTCACCAGGAAAGCAAAATCCTGAACCGCAACTGTCACGATAAGTGATTCCAACATCAAGGTCCCTTTAGAGGACCTTCTGAATCCCCAAAACTGACAGCTCAAAGACTCTCGAGCATGAATCCGTGTTCACATCTTATTTGTGCCTTACTGAGAACATCACAGACACTTTCCAAAAACACCCTTCGTACTTCCAACAATTCTGCCTAAACTCCGACAATCACCCTTCCAAACAGTTTCGACCAATCATTACGTTGAAACACCATCCTTTCGTATTCCCGCTTTCCGCCGATCTCCGCCCTTCCGTCACCAATGACATTATGTCGCAACACCCAGTAGGTGCTCCACGCCAATCATGTCCTCCTGTAGAGCGAAAAATCCAGTCGCTATTACATTACGTATAACGACACTTGCTTCTAATTGTTCCGATGTGTTGGGAACGTCACTAACCCACCCACTACAATCCGTTGATTGACAGGGTATTGGGTAGTACCTAGTTCCGCACTCCTCAACAAGAAGATTCAATTCTATGACATGTCTTAGGAAACCTGCAATCTGCATTTTTCTGAATCTCTGAAAATCCGACTTCACTGCGACATCCCCCGACCCGCCATAACGTCCAACGTCAATGCTTGATGAAACCTCAACTCGCAATGACGATGTGGAAACTTCAGTGCATTTCCGAGAGGAAAATCCGTTACATCGATTCTTCCATTTCCCGACAAGCAATCATCAATATTCTGCTACATACTCCAACAAGATCACATCTATTGGAGGGAGAGAATCTCACTTTGGGAAATCATTTTCCTTACATCCAGTTCTGCCAGAACCACCTCGAGAACATTAATGAGACTCCAGCTATAGGATTTCATCCAATACATTCTGCACAGTACGTCTGTACTTCCTCGAGAACACCCCAGGACGATCTCCAAGTCCGAATGCTGAATCTTCCTCAAAGACATCCTTCCACATCCAAGATTTAGTTTTTCCGACCTCCAACTTCCAGACTTCCAAATCCGACTATTCAAGATACAATGCAGTTACTCCGACTCTAAGTCTAGTCATCAATACCGATTTCTGCATTATGGGACAATAACTGACAAACTGCCTTCAGAATCAATAACAATCTCCTTCAAAAGGCGCTGTTAAACCCCTTGTATCCATGAATGCACCATCTGTACATCCTCTGACTCACATTTCCGATTCCGACCCTTCAACCATTAGGACAATATTCCAGGCCAAATATCAAGTACCTTACCAATGTTTCTGAAAACAAAACCCACAACTCCACCAAAACATTTCAATTCCTATTTTTCCTACACCCTTTTCTTTCCTACATGTCTTCCTTACTCTGTTTTCCTTGCAAACAGTTCTCCGAAATCCCAAAATTTCCAATTCACTCCTCTTATCCCTTTTCAAGTCCAAACTTCTGATATTCTCCGAATTCTCAGGTAATCCGTGATTACAACGATTTCAACCAGACATCATCAAGACCACTATCGAGAAATTTTCCAAGAAGACACCATTCATCTCCTTAGAAAAGCCAATACATTCTTGATGAATCCTTTGGTCCTCCAACACTCCAACTCCTTTACCTACCTTCTGACGTTTGAGGTAGACGATGGGTCGTCTACCTTAAAGGGGGAGTAGCCACTATGTTGACACCTTATCCATTTCCAATCCCCCACTCCAACTCCGATCTTTTCTGACAATTCCAACCAACACTTCAATTTTTTCACTCCTACTAAGCTTCTATTTACATCCCACAATTCCAGAATTCCTCTGACATCTGTGACCGTTCACATCCCGATATTCCGACCCTTTCAAACTTCTTCATGACTTCTTATAAGTCCAATCCCAATTCTGAGTCAATCCTGACATTCGTCGATTCCAACTTATCCCGATTTCTTCGACACCCTTGAACTTCAAACATCTTTGATTCACTGTTTCTCGTCTTTCCGAGTTTTCCATTCTTCTGATCATTTCCATTTTTTTTCAATCATTTCACTGTTTCCGATCTTAAAACAACAACTTCATTGTCTAAACCATTCTACATTACTTCACCGAAATTCCTCTGATTTATTTATATTACTTTTTCCCCTTCCGACTCCTACTCACTGCATTGTTTCCTCTTCCGGCCCATTGACCTCTGGGTCAAGCCCCGCCGTTTTCCTCGATTCCTCCTGCACTTGTTTCTCTGAATCCGCATCTCCCGGATTCACTGCCTCCTGGCCAATTTCCGCCTCTGGTTCCTGGCCAACTTCCGCCTCCGGTTTCTGGGCGATTTCCACCTCCGGAACCTCCTCCCCCGGAACCTCCTTTTTCGGTATCTCCGGGACGACATCGACGTCCATCCCGATGTCATCTGCTTCCTTCGCCTTCCCTTTCCCCTTATCCGCCACCTTCTCCGATTCCGGTTGCGGCCCGACGTTTCCCCCCTCATTCTCCAACCTGGCTTCTGAGCCCAACTGTGGTTGTGGCGCCGACGCTCCGTGGTACGTCTCCCGCCGCTTCTGGAATTTGAACTTGATCTCTGCTTTCCGGTGCGACTTCTTCAACGTATCGTTGAAAGTCGCCATCCCCTCCACATTGTAACAGAGCCACTTTGTGAGGGAATGGATGGTTTTTCGGAGCCCGCGGACTTCCGCACATCCTCCGCCTCGTCCTCTGTCGTCTGCTCTTTTCCTTTACCCTTCCTCGACGATGCCACCCCTTCCCGATCCGCGACTACTTCCGCCTGACGCCTTTTTGTCGCCGGTCCTGGTCCGGCCTCTGTGTTCTCCACCCGAACCCACCTGAATGCCAGTAACGACGACTTCCCTGCCATCTCCGCCGCAAAATCCACGTCGCCTGGCCTCATGCATTTCTTCCGATCGTTCTGACACCAAATGCAGGCCCACTTCCGCGATTTTCCAGTCCTCCGCTCCTCATCAATGCACTCTAAACCCCGCATCTGACAAAGCACGCACCTATTGTCGAAGTCATCGGCCTCCGACCACACGTCCTCAAGACGCCGTTTGCAGCCTCCGACGAATTCCGAACCGCCTTTCGGATACCGGTCGACCTTCTCTGGCTAGTCCAATTGTCTGTCAATCCATCAATCAGCACACAACAATCCAACTTACTGAAAAAATTTTGAGTCAGGCCTCCTCCCGCTTCAACTCCTCCCACACCGCCCGCGTCGACTCGGCTTTCCACCGATTCGCCTCCTCCTTCCGCTTCCTCTGATCCACCTCCTTCTCCTTCGCCTTCCGATCCCTTTCTTCCTGCTCCTTCCACTCCCGTTCCTCCTTCTCCTTCTGCTCCCGCTGTTCCGCCGCCTCCCTCTCCTGCTTTTCCTGCTTCACTTTCGCCCTTTTCCACATCTTGGCCTCCAATTCTGCCCTACTCCGCTCGTACTCCCTCACTTCGGCAGCAAGTTCTTCGCCAGAGCTGATTTTGATGATGGAACATGTGGGTGACGACGACTTGGAACACGATGGCATTCTGGCTTGGGTGGTGGTGGTAGGGGATCAAAAGCGATTTGTGTTTTCACAAAGCGTTTTCTCCTATATATATGTCCGATCCAAGATCTCAGCCTTTACGGACAACCAACACCCAAAACTTCCCATGGTATTCAATAGCGTAATCAGCCTCGAGGGCTCGGCTGTAAAAGGGAGATACTGTTAGATCCCAGATCCAACCTGTGTTACTCTGACGTTTCACGTATTCCAATAAGCTCTTTTCCGCTTACTTCCAACATGTCCCCATTTATTATTCTTAGTCACGATTCTATTTCGACATTATCCCCATATGTCTTATCTTGATTTCTGTATTTGCTCCAACTCCAGAACTCCGTATCACGCACATCTTGATTTCCGTATTTGCTCTGACTTCGGAACTCCATATCACACACCCTTATCTTCCGTTCCCGATTTTGGAATCCCGCATGTCTTAAATACGTTCTCTCTTGATCAAGCTTCTTTAGCTTGTAAATCATATCGTATCGTATCACATCGTATCGTATCGTATCTTATCGTATCATATCATATCGTATCAAATTCCTTCAAACCTTGTTCGGTATTCCGATTATTCCAATCATTCCGATTATTCCGACCCTACCTCATCCTACATTCCAAGTCCTCCTTGATTACACTCGCTTTCCAGTAAAGCTAACCCTTGCTCAATATTGATTTATCGTTACCCCTGTTCTATCCACATTGACTCTACATCCCCAAGTTTTTGAAGCTCCTGCTCATCTCCGATAAGTCTCAACGCATCATTGGCACTGACCTCCGAACAGACCCGACCAATCAGAACTACGATAACATTTCCGGTCTTCAGTCTAAAATACCAGGGCACTAGAAATCTAAGAGGGCGCAACCTATAAGTTGAAGCCAATGCCTGTATAGATCAGTCTTCGGATCTCTGACTTTCGAGTCATCCAGTATTCCACGCATTTCCGAATATTGCAACCATCGATCTTGGTCAAGGAGAGTTCTGACCAAATCCAGCCCCGATGTCAAATACGGCAAACCCTAACAGTCCGACATCAAACTCAGCATGTGTCTCTAACATTGGGCTGAACTTCGTCCAATTGCAGAATTTGCCTATAACAACGCTCCAAACATGACAACAGGAGTCTCTCTGTGCTTCGCTAACAAAGGTTACAATCCCGACATCTCCATCCATCCCGAATGCGATCTCGTTTCATCCCGTGTGAAAGATTTCACAATTGACTTAGATGAACTCCACCAGGAACTCTGAAAGAGAATTTCCGACGCGCAATCCCAATACGAGGAACCCGTGAACAAGAAACGTTCTCCAGCTCTGGACTTCAAAGTAGGTGACAAAGTCTTCATCAAAGCCAAATTTTTCCGCACAATCCGACCTTCAAAGAAGCTTGCCGAAAAATACCTTGGACCTTTTGATATCATCGCACCCGCAGATACCAGTAATAGAGCCTTTATTCTCCGACTACCTGACAGTATGCGTGCTGTTCACCCATCCTTCCACGTTTCCATGCTAGAACCTGTGACTCCGAATGAAATCCCAAACCGAATACAGCCTCTTCCTCCGCCAGTTATTATTGAAGGCAAACCCGAATACAAAATTGATGAAATTCTGGACTCCAAGATAGACACTTGCCGACATTGCAAGATACAATACTTGGTATTCTGGACAGGTGATCAAGGTACCAATGAAGAAACCTCGTGGATTCCTGCTACGGAATTAGGCAATGCTTCAGAGATTGTTGAAGACTTTCATCACAAATATCCTGACAAACCCGGTCTGACTCTTCCTTAACTTTTTTCTTTCTTTTTCCGATTTTTCCTACATTTTCATGTTCAAGTCCCTAATTACATTTCCCTCTGTTCCAAGAAATTCTGCCTCGCATTTCCACTCAAATCCCGATTCAATTTTCTGACTCCATTTCCCACATTTCATCCCTTTCCATTTCCTCCATCCTTACTTCCAATTCCTGCTCCTGGTGCTGAACCATCCTTTGTACCCATGAGGTGAGAATTTGCGTCTCCTTGGAATGTGTCCACATAGAACTCATGTGATGATCGACGGATTTCCATAACTCTCGGATTTCCTTCACCAGCAACTCCGCTGTTCCTTCCTCACCCGTATCCATGCCTTTCACGACTTCTTCCACAAATCCCAACATTCCTGGTTGACGGCACATCCTCCCATCCTTTGTGCATTCATTGCATGTCGCATTTTCCCCCTCCACTATCGGTGAACAAAAAATATCCCAAACCCAACATCCCGCACAACAATACTGTTCATGGCCAACCCGGTTAATCACAGATTTGTGAACCCTCCTACAGGCAATGGATCTATCCACCACATCACTTTTCCTTCCCCAAAATTTCTCCTCCGATTTTTTGTCGGCCTTCCTCTCCTCCTTTTCCACCTTTTTCCGCTCTGACCTTCTCCGCTCCAATTTCTTCGCCGCTTCTTTTGCAACTCCAAAATCTCACGAATACGTGCCTCTAAATTGGTCCCCGACTCCGAATCATCTTCGGAAATCAGGTCCTCAAGCAAGATAATTGGCGGCATCAACAATAACGAAAAAAGAAGTTATGATACTTCTCGTCAAATGCAAAAGGGTTTCTTGGCAATGTTAAACAACCTTGAGTGATTGCAGCCTCTAAGGAAAAAAACCAATGTTTTTTATGATGAGTGTTAAACAGAAAGTCCTTACAAAAAAAAATTATAAAATAAGGCTTCAAAATCTATGTTTATTATTTATAATAAAGGGCCTAGAAAAAAATGTTTAGACTACCGTACTCAAAACCGTCACTGGTTCGTAGGTTGAGAATACTAAGGTGTAGAGCGAAGACTTGTTAAGGAACTTGGCAAGAACCCTTCATAAGTTTGGCAAAAAGAAGGACCACTCTGACTTAACTTAGCTATAAGTTAATATCTAAGGTGGTGGCACAAAATCGGAGGCCCCGACTGTTTACTTAAAACATAAGAATCTGCAATGATTAATATCATAGTATAGTTTCTGAAATTTGCCCAATGCCATTAATATAAGTGCGGTAATGAGAGTTACTAATCGAATGTCTGGTTAATAGCGGTCTTGGCCGCATGTTAAAAAAAATAACTTTAATAAAGTAATACACTAATCACTATATGCTTGAACACCATAAATTATTATACTATTTAGAATAATTCCTAGCAATAGATTTACAGGTTGGCAAGGCTCCTGCTGCCGTAACCAGACCCAGCCCTTGATTTTTTTCAACTATATAGTCTTAATGCTTAAGGGAAAATTTTATAGTAAAAATTAAAAAAAATAACGGTTTATGGGCAAGTAAATTAATAAATAATAAAAATATTAATACTTTAACGACTATACGTGATATAAAAAGGCATAGTCTGTTTACTAGAAAATAAGAATAGCAAAACCAAGAAAGGAACAGTGTCTCTAGGTTTAATATCCCTTTTGATAATTCTAAAAATAGCTAGAGAGTTATTGGTTTGGCTCAGAAAAATTTCCCTTGTCACTAAGAAGGCTAGCACCCTGACCTTAGTTAAAATAGTGAAAAAAGAATAATCTATAGAACCTTAAAAAAATAATTAATTATAAAAGCTACAAAAACAATTTTAACAACAAACCAATGGTTTTCAGTGCTAGGTCTTCTGCCACCACCGCACCACACTACAAATATTTCAAAACAACAAAATTTAACTATTAGTCTAATCTTTAAAAGGAACTTAAATAGAGGTCTACCCAAATTAACTCTTAATCCTATTATAAGGTATGAAAATCCAGATTTGCAAAAGTCTTTAATATTTAAGGAAAATATAAATAAGTCTTTTGTTTATAGATGGATAATAAATTAAACAATAAGGAGTATTTAGGAAGCACAGCAAATGCAAAACGTAGACTTTTAAAATATTACGATTTCAGCAGTTTAAATTTAGTTAATATGCCTATTTATAAAGCTATCTTAAAATATGGCCATTCAAATTTTAATTTTGAGATAATTGAATATTGTGAACCTAAAATGCTGATTCAAGCCGGTAGGCAGAGAACAATATTATTTAGATAATTTTGATTTTGAATATAATGTCTTAGAAAAAGCAGATTCCCTTTTTGGTTATAAACATACAGATAAGACCCTTTCTAAAATGAAAGGTCGTAAAAATGCTTTAGGATATAAGCATAGGATAGAAACTATTACTAAAATGAAAGAAATCTCAATGCATCAAAGCCACTCAGTAAAGGTTAAAAAAAAAAATAAGAGAGATTTGGGTGCCCCAGGCCTTGAAAGGAAAATAAATGAAATTCTCACTAAAGAAAATAAAGAAGTTTTCTCTTTTACTAATAATTCTTCAGCTTCAGTGTGCTCTGCTGCTCTGCAACCAGAGGCCTCGCTCTTTTCAAACAAATCTTCTTTTTTGGAAACGAAGAAGAACTATGTCCTTTTTTTAAATGACGCTGGTGAAGCCCTCATTCAATTAAACAAGTCAAGAAAAAAAATCAAAGGTAAAAAAGTTGTCGTTACAAATATTTATACTAATGCTACTATTGAATATGAATCTATTAGTGAAGCTGCGTTAGCTTTAAATATTACTCGAACAACTTTACGTACTTATATTAAAACCCAAATTTTTTTTTTAAAATTTAAAAAAGAAGGTACTGGTTTAGTAAAAGAAACCTTTCTAATTAGTATCAAACAATAAACTGACTATTCTTATTTTTAGTATTATGCTTAACTATGAGGATCCAAAGGTAGCAAAATCAGTTGGCCATTAAATGTGGTCTTATATCAATAATGTAACAATGGCCTCACTGTCTCTACAAGTTGCTCAGTGAAATTGAATTGTGAGTGCAGATGCTCACTGCCTCCAGGGGGATGGGAAAGTTAGGAAACTCAGAGTAAAATAAATAAATAAATTGTGACTAGGTAAGTTTATGTTAATAATGTGGTGAAACCCCACCAGATAATCCATTATCTGAGTTCTAATAGTGTCCATTATAAGTAGTTTCAAAGCATGAAGCCTATTTATTAAGGAACTTGAATTATAAGGTCAACTGAAATGTGAATTCACATAATTAAGCGTATTATTGATTGTAGATAGATGTTCCTGAATTTATCTTAATGGGTCTAATATCATAGTACGTATAGTGAAGCCCTAAGTGATTCATTAAAGTATTAATATAAAAACTAGGTAAGCCCAATAATGACCATAAATTTGAATTAGTGGAGTTTTAACTTAGAAGTTAAATAGCCATTAGTGGGTAGAGGAAATTCAAAAAAGCAAAAGCCTTGTTGTAATGATAAGGATAGGTTATAATTAACTAATCTGAAAGGATGCTAACTTTGAATTGGTCTTAAGAAAAAAAAATGTTTAATCTAGCATTGGTAGGTAGAAATCTAAATCTCCGCCAACCTAACGGGAGTAGGCCGAATATTAAATATTAATTAAATTAAAAAATAACATTATATTATAAAAAATAACAAGGCTGGCTTTGATTATTAAGGCTGTGGAGTAAAATTTTTAACTTTTCCATTTATTTTTAGATTGCTAAATTTTCTCTATTGTATTTGTAAGTCTGAGCCCTGCACTGCTAACATTATATTATTAAAGTGAAACAAACATAAAAAAATAATGATAAAAAACTTAAACTTGAATAACTCAATAACATTAAATAATTTAAATAGAGACTTTACTAAACCCAGACTAAATGCTAAGTTAGAACCTTGGCAAGTGACTGGTTTAACCGATGGAGAAGGTGGTTTTTATTGTTCTATTTTAAAATCTGAATATGGTTTAACTGAATTTAAGGTAAAATTAGAATTTAAAGTTACACAAAAAACACACTCAGAAGGAATACTTTATGAAATACAAGAATATTTTGGTTGTGGGAGTGTAGTGATAGATAATAGAAAAACAGATACTAAAAAGTATCATATCACTTCTTTATCTTCAATAATAGAAAAAATAATCCCTCATTTTGAATCTTATCCTTGTTTAACATCTAAGTATCTAAATTTTAGTGATTGGAAAAAAATAGCTTTCATTATGACTAATAAAGAACATCTAAGCCCAGAAGGGTTGAAAAAAGTTAAATATTTTAGTTCAAAAATGAACACATCACGAGACTTTGAAGATAAATATAACCACTGTAAAATTTTTTTAGGATTAAACACAAATGGAGAAATTACTTTCGAATTAACAGCACAGTGGTTGCAAAGTTTTTTAGACGGGGAAGGTATGTTTTATAATTATATTTCTGAAAATAACAGAAATGGTCATACTTCTCCGGTTGTGGATTCTTCTCTTGAAATAGGTCAAAGCAGTCACGACGTTGCTATACTATTAGCTATTAAAAATACTTTTATGGTGGGTACTTAAAACCTAAGTATACTGTTAACGATATATTTGAATGTAAAAATTCACTGCCTACCGGCCTTCAGTTAATAGATATATATTTAGAGACACTAAAAAGATAATTCAGTTTGTGGATCAACATCCTATGTTAACTAGAAAGTATTTAGACTATCTAGACTGGAAAAAATTTGTAGAATTAAAAAACAATGGAGCGCATAAAACTTTAGAAGTTTTAGAGTTAATGAAACAAATCTAATCTAAAATGAATTCTACTCAGGGGGCGGCGGCATTAAAAAAAGAATATATATTTACTTATTTACAATTAATTTAATAACTTAAGGCTTGAGCTGTATGTGATAAAAGTCGCACGTACAGTTCTTAGAGGATGTTATAGTAGTAATACATAACGGGGCCTCAACAGACCCTATGCAGCTTTACTGTAGTTAGTTATCACGTTAATCTACAACAGGGCTGATCAATAGTGATTAGGGATGTCGATAGACGAAAGATGGAATTCCTCCTGATTAGAACTGGGTTAATGTTTACCTTACTCCCGTAAGGGGCGGAGGGAGCATTGACTAATTGACAGTTTGACTGGGGCGGTCGTCTTTAATAGAGTAGCAAAGTACATCCAATTGTTTTTAAATTCATAAAAACACTGCTCAATACTTTCATGCTGATGGCTTTACTCTTTCTACTTTTTCCTTTTTAGTAATATGGAAGTTAACCTTTTGGCCACATCGCCGAAAAAAAAAGAGTTAGAAAGGTAAGACCCTTAATATGAAGTACTTTATTTAAACTCTATTTATAAAAAAAATAATTATAGAAGCTTAAGGATTTGAGCTGTGCACTGCTAATAGCGCTCTCACAAAAGAGATGGGGTAAGGATTAAATTCCATATCGATTAGCTTGTGAAAAAAAGTAATTAAATATAATTATAATAAAAATTAAACTAAATTTAATAAATAAAACTTATTCCCTTTTTTTTATGGCCAAAGGAAAAAAAATAATAAGATGGGGCTGATAAGTCGAACCCCATCCATCACTCTTATATATCACATTAGGGGTTTCGCTTAATAACCAAACCAAACCTCCCATGCTGATCTTAGGCCTCGAGGGATTGGCCTTAAAAAGGAGATACTGTTAAAACCCAGATTCACTCCCAGCCTTTTCCGCTTTCCTCTAATATATTCTGATTCGTATTTCCAATTTCCCCCACCCATTTTTACTTATCTCCATCCCATCTATATTTAGTCATTTTCATCAAAGATCTACATCTTCAGTCTTATGTCCATATTTACTTCTACCCTGATCCCATATTCGCTCCATTTCGGATTTCCGTGTTTGTATCTTTCTGATTCAGATTGTATCAATTCGTTATATACGACTCCTCCATGTACTCGTTAATCAGTTCAAATATTGACCCACCTTGACTTGATAACTTCTCACTTCCATCTCTAAGTCTTATCCGACTCTCCGATCTTGTCCAACTCCTCCGACATCCCGACCTTCCTAAATACCAGGACACGAAGGATCCAAGAGGGTTCAACCTGTAAGTTGAAGCCAACAACATCTGTACGCTCCAACCCCAACTCTGAATCCTGACTTTCGACATTCTGATAACTCCGACATCCGATGAGAAGAAATCTAGTTCATAACAGTAAGTCCCTTTGCTCTTGTTGGGTATTGCATCTAGTGATATCCTGCTGATGCCCGTAGCTAGTAAGTAAAAGGGGATTAAGGCAAAATCAACCTACCTGTTCTGGTGTAGCGGCGCTTGCAAGGGGTGCAGGATAGGCACCGGTAATGTTATGTGGAGCAGAAGGTACTGGACCCAGGCCTACATCCTTTGCACGAGTTGCGACACTCGCAAGGGGTGTGGGACAGGCACCGGTAACATTAGGTATGGCAGAAGAACTTGAAGGTGCCAGACCAGGGCCTATGTCCTTTGCGCGAGTTGTTAGCATATGTGGAAATTCTGAGTGTGAGGTTCTTACCTGTGAAGCAGGGGTGCTGACATGGGCTCTTGAGGGCTGTTGAGGAAAATGTGCAGCGAGTGTCTGGTTTATATGGGATTCTGTGGGTTGATTCATGGCTAGAGGGGACAAGGAAAGATGGAACAAGGAACGATACCTCACCTGAGTGCTTATATACCACACTTTCGCTACTACTGGCGGGATGAAAGAAAGGTCACAGCTGACCGTGCTCAAGCTGGAGGGGATGGAGTTGGCTGTCAGCAATCCCAGAGCTGAAGGGTGGAGTCGACAGCTTGTGGTAGAGCTGATAGTGCAGGGGGGAGAATGCCGGGAGTGTCCGAGGTCTCAAGATCTGACAAAGGAGTAATTTCAAAAATCGTCAGAAAACATGTTAGAAAACACAAACCATTGAGGTAGATCGGAAAATATAATGTAAGGCAAGGGGATCTCCGAAAACATAATGTCAACCACGAGCTCATCAGGAAACATAATGCCAAGGAATGCACGCACTGGATCAGTTCACAAACATAAAGAAATCAACAGTTGAGATAACATAATGTTTTTGGAGGTCCTGGAACATGAAGGAATAATAATATTAGATTGGGAAACATAAAGTAACATAAAGGATTTACTTTATTGGAAAACATGAGGGAAATGCAATGTATGCCATCTTCAGAAACACTTGGAATGATTATATGTTCTAGATCTAAAACATAGAATTTAGCACACATTTGTGATCTCAGAAAACATGAAGTAGACATATGGTTTAAGTCTCATTTTGGACTGTTGTGAATAAAAAGTTTTCAGAAGAGTTTTCAGGCTCAGGGAACATGGCTGTAACAATAAGTTTAGTATCATTGGTGAATCCATTGCAACATTGTGTTTCTCACTTGTTTGTGACTGGTGGAAATATTATGTTTATTCAGGTCTGAAAAATCCAAAATACATTATATTTTTGACTGTGTTTTCCAGAGTTGAAAACACATCAAAAAGTTTAATTTTGGTTGGCTTCTCAGCCACAGAAAACACATCTGAGAACTTTATGTTCTCAAGGTGTTCACAAGGAATTTTCAGCATTCCTGAATCCAAACTAATTTCCTGTGACTTTGAGATGAAAGGAAATGATTTATTTCTGAAGAAATTGAACTGACCAGACATATGATACAAGCATTTTACTTTTGTCTTCATAAATTCTTTTTAGATACAAATTGATATCTTATTTCATAAAAGGTTTGACTAATTTCCAAAGAAATTGAACCGACCAGATGTATGATACAAGCATTGTACTTTTGTCTTCATAAATTCTTTTTAGATACAAATTGATATCTTATTTCATGAAAGGTTTGGCCAGCATGAAGCGCCAGCAAGCCTTGTTATTATTATTCTGAGTACGGAAGACATTGTTAAGTATCAGGCATTTGCAGGGGTCCTCATGCTGTTATGAACTGGATTTCTTCTCGTCGGATGTCGGAATTTGTTGGAATGTCGGAGTTCGGGATTGAAGTCGGAAATCGGAACATACGGACATTGGCTTCAACTTATAGGTTGTGCCCTCTTGGATCCTTTGTGTCCTGGTATTTCGGAAGGTCGGAATGTCGGAGGAGTCGGACAAGATCAGAGAGTCGGATAAAACTTAGAGACAATGGTGAGAAGTTATTGAGTCAAGGTGGGTCAATATTTGAACTGAATAACGAAGTACATGGAGGAGTCGTATATATAACGAATTGATACAATCCGAATCGGAAAGATACGAATATGGAAATCCGAAATGGAGTGAATATGGGATCAGGGTAGAAGTAAATATGGACATAAGACCGAAGATGTAGATTGTTGATGAAAATGACTAAATATAGATGGGATGGAGATAAGTAAAATCGGGTGGAGGAAGTCGGAAATACAAATCGGAATATATCGGAGAAAAGCGGAAAAGCTGGGAATGAATCTGGGTTCTAACAGTATCTCCTCTTTAAGGCCGAGCCCTCAAGGCCTAAGATCAGTGTGGGAGGTTTGGTTTGGTTATTAAGTGAAACCCCTAATGTGATATAAGAGTGATGGATGGGGATCGACTTATCAGTTCCCTGATCTCTTATCCCTACCCTCTTCTGAGCTAAAATGTCGATGCCGCCAATTATCTTGCTTGAGGACCTGATTTCCGAAGATGATTTGGAGTCAGGGACCAATTTAGAGGCACAGATCCACGAGATTTCAGAGTTGCAAAAAGAAGCAGCGAAGAAATTGGAGCAGAGAAGGTCGGACTGGAAAAAGGCGGAAAAGGAGGAGAGGAAGGCTGACAAAAAATAGGAGGAGAAATTTCAGGGAAGGAAAAGCGACGTGGTGGATAGAACCATTGCCTGTAGGAGGGTTCACGAATCGGCAATTAACCAGGTCAGACACGAACAGTATTGTTGTGTGGGATGTTGGGTTTGGGATTTTTTTGTTCACTGATAGTGGAGGGAGTGAATGTGACATGCGATGAATGCACAAAGGATGGGAGGGTGTGTCATCGACTGGGAACGTCGGGATTTGCGGAAGAAGTCGCGAAAGGCGTGGATACAGGTGAGGAAGGAACAGTGGAGTTGCTGGTGAAGGAAATCTGAGAGTTGCGGAAATCTGTCACGCGAGTTCCATGCGGACACATTCCGAGGAGACACAGATTCTCACCACATGAGTACAAAGGATGGTTCAGCACCAGGAGTGGGAATTGGAAGTAAGGATGGAGGAAATGGAAAGGGATGAAATATGGGAAATGGAGTCAGAAAATTGAATTGGGATTTGAGCAGAAATGCAAAGCGGAATTTCTTGGAACAGAGGGAAATGTAATTAGGGACTTGAACATGAAAATGTAGGAAAAATCGGAAAATTGGAAAAGGAAAGGAAAGTTAAGGAAAAGTCAGACTGGGTTTGTCGGGATATTTGTGATGAAAGTCTTCAACGATCTCTGAAGCATTGCCTAATTCCATAGCGGGAATCCACGAGGTTTCTTCATCGGTACCTTGATAACCCATCCAGCATACCAAGTATTGTATCTTGCAATGTCGGCAATTGTCTATCTTGGAGTCCAGAATTTTGTCAATTTCATATTTGGGTTCGCCTTCAATAATAACTGGCGGAGGTGGAGGCTGTATTCCGTTTGGGATTGCGTTCAGAGTCGCGGGTTCTAGCATGGAAACATGGAAGGATGGGTGAACAGTGCGCATACTGTCGGGTAATTGGAGAATAAAGGCTCTATTACTGGTACCTGCGGGTGCGATGATATCAAAAGGTCCGAGGTATTTTTTGGTGAGCTTTTTTGACGGTTGGGTTGTGCGGAAAAATTCGGCTTTGATGAAGACTTTGTTACCTACTTTGAAGTCCGGAGCTGGAGAATGTTTCTTGTTTGCGGGTTCCTTGTATCAGGATTGTGCATCGGAAATTCTCTTTCGGAGTTCCTGGTGGAGTTCATCTAAGTCGATTGTGAAATCTTTTGCATGGGATGAAACGAGATCATGTTTGGGATGGACGGAGATGTCAGGATTGTAACCTTTGTTAGCGAAGAACGGAGAGACTCCTGTTGTCGCGTTTGGAGCGTTGTCATAGGCGAATTCTGCAATTGGAAGAAGTTCAGCCCAATCATCTTGTTGATAGTTACAATAAATGCAAAGGTATTGCTCAAGAGTCTGATTCATTCGTTCAGTTTGTCTGTTGCCTTTGAAGTGATATCCGAAGGTGAAATGGAGGTTCATGTCTAGTGCCTTTCCAAGTGTGGGGAAAAAGGAAGACACGAATTCGGAACCTTGGTCAGAGGTAACGTGCATCGAAAGACTGTGTTTGGAGAAGACGTGGAGAACGAAAAGCTGAGCAAGCATTGGAGAAGTGATCGTCGTGACTGTTGGAATGAATATTGCTTGTTTCGTGAGTCTGTCAATGATAATGAGGACACTGTCAAAACCCAATGAAAGTGGAAGCGGCTCAATGAAATCCAAGGATATGGAATTCCACAGTCTTGGTGGAATTGGTAAATGCTTAAGGAATCCATAAGGCCAGTGTCATTGGGATTTTGATTGCATACATGTTGTACAGGATTTGACATAAGAGATAACAAAGTCTCGGAGTTTCGGCCATGTATATTCACGTCGGATGTTGCTGAGTGTCTTGTTTTGTCTGAAATGTCTGGAGATTTGGTGGTCATGCAGATATTGTAGAACACGGAGTCAGAGGTTGTTAACATTGGGAACATAGATTTGGTTGTCGAGTTGGAGGAGTCCTTGAGGATCGACTGACCATCGGGGTGTTGGAGGATTTGTGGGATAGTCGGAAATTGCGGGATCGGAGGAGATGGATTGTCGGATTTCTTCATGGAGTTTCTCGAAGTCCCTGATGGTAACTGCGCGGAGAATTGTGACGTGAAGGATGTGGCTTGGAGGGACAATGACAGCTGTTCATTAGTGAACACCGGGTGGAAATTGTGCAGGTTAACGCTGGCATAGTCGCTACTCCCCTCTTTAGGATAGATGTCCCATCGTCTGGTTAAAGAGTCGGGTTTTGTTCTGAGTTTCCTGGGTCGGAATTGGATAATGAGGTTGAACTGACATAGGTATTCCAACCATTGTACTTGTCGTCGGGTTAAAAGCTTGGTGGTGGCGAAATATTCAAGGTTCTTGTGGTCGGTTACAATGTCAATGGTGGAACCAGAACCTTCGAGGTAGTGTCGCCAAATCTTGAAAGCTTTGAAAATAGCAAGTAATTCTTTGTCGTGAACATTGTAGTTTAATTCCAGGGCAGTGAAAGTTCTGGAATGAAAAGCTACAGGGTGAATTTTGCCATCTTCTGGAGAAATGATAGAGAGGATTGCCACGAGGGCATAGTCCGAAGCGTCGGTTTCCACAATGAGTTGACAATCGGGAATCCAGTGTGTAAGGATCAGAGCTGTGGTGAAGGCTTTCTTAAGTGTTTTGAACAATTTCCAACACTCATCAGAGAAGTTCCACTTTACAGTTTTCCCAGTGAGTCGGGTAAGCGGAATTGCGATGTCAGAGTAATTATGAATGAAGCGTCGGTAAAAGTTCGCAAAGCCTAGGAAGGATTGTATATCTTTTACTTTTTGGGGTTCAGGCCATTCTTGGATTACTTTGATTTTATCGTCTGCCATTTAAAGTCCTTCCGGAGAGAGTATATATCCGAGATATTCCACCGTTGTCTTGTGGAAGTCGCATTTGTCAGATCTTGCATAAAGTCGGTTTTTTCAGAGATGTCAGAGGACTTCATGGACATGTTCTTTGTGTTCTTCCAGGTTGTTGGAGTAAACTAAGATGTCGTCCAAATAGATGAGGACTGAAACATCAAGCATGTTGCTGAATATGTTGTTCACAAATCGCTGAAAAGCAGCTGGTGCGTTAGTGAGACCGAAGGGCATAAGATGCCATTCAAAGGAACCATATCAGGTCCTGAATGTGGTTTTCCACTCGTCGCCCTCTCTAATGTGGACTCCATGGTAAGCATCTTGGAGATTGATTTGCTGTAAATCTGCGCTTTTCCGGGGCTTTCCAAAAGGTCGGAAAGTCGGGGAAGCGGATATGGGTCTTTTTTCGTGATTTTGTTGAGACCACGGAAATTGATACAGAGTCGGAGTCCGCCTAATTTCTTCTTTGAGAATAGTACCGGAACACCGTGCGGAGAAAATGAAGGGCGGATGAATCCTATGGCTAGTGCCTCGTCAATGCACTTTCAAAGTGTTTCTAGCTCAACTGGAGATAGGGAATAAATGGTTCCCAAGGGGGGACTCTCTCTCTCTATCAGGTCAATCTTGAGATCATACAGTCGATGATTGGCGAGAATTTCCGCTTTCTTCTTGCTGAAGACGTCAGAAAACTTGTGATATTCCGATGGAACGCCATCGAGATTGGCTGTTGGATCGGGATTTGGGGAAGCGTCGATGATGGAAGCGGATCTTCCTTTCAGAAATATGCATAACTGAAAGATCTCCTCGTTGCTTAGTTTGCACAAGCAAGCGAATGCAGAAGCAGGGACTAGGTTGATAGGTGATTCTTGTTCAGATGTTGGAGGGGTGTCTGCGCAATCAGATTTTGGGATTCCAGAGACTGCAGAGGCAGATTTCACGGAGAGTGATGTCGGAATTGAATCTTGTTGCTGAGGAATGTGGAACAATATACTGCTCAATACCTAGTCAATCAATGGATTGTAGCAGGTGAGCCAGTTGTGTCCTAGAACGATGGAGCAGCTAGAATCAAGCGGTGTTACATACATAGCAACGACCTGATTTCGCTGGATGGAAAGCGGATTGGCATATTGATAGTCTGTGTGATTGAGATGTTAGAAGTGCCGTCAAAGAGCTTTAGCGGGATTTGTGGAATGTTGTGGAACTCCAGTGGAAGCTTGGAAGCAAATGATGAATCTACAAAACAGTGAGTGGAACCAGAGTCCACGAGAGCTTGAATGTTAGTATTCGGAATAATGTCGGAAGTTAATGGTATGGTAAGAGAATCAGATTTTGAAAGAGCGGAAGTGTTGAGTCGAACCTCGAAAAATGCACAGATGGAATCAACGCAACTCTGGGTCTGTGCAGAGGTCTCAGAGCTGCTTATTATTTTTTTGAATCCATAATGGCCGCAGGTTCGGCCTTGGACTCAGGTTTGCTCGAAATTGCAGAGGCCACTCGAGCCTTTGATTGAGCATTAAGAGAGGTTGATTGTGGACAGTCCTTCACGATATGCCCAGGTTTCCCACAGAACATGCAAAGGTTTTGGTCCATGCATCGCTGTCTCTCCTGTTGCGTTAGTTTTCCGTCTTTTCCAAGTATGTTGGGAATATCCAGAGTTTTTCGGAAATTCGACATGGAGGACTGAGGTTTGGTAGAAGAGGCAGAAGCCGAACTGTTGTTGTTGTTTGTCCTCTTCTGTGATTGGTTCAATCAGGAGTCTTGCTTTTCCGATTTGCTGCTGTTACCGGAGTAGTTATTGTTGGAAGTGGTGGCGCAGTTGACTTCACCTTGTTGTTCCCAATAACGGCTGTCAATGGTTTGTGCGAGTTGTCGGAGTTCCGGAAGCGTGTTGGCTTTGTCCCAGGTTGCAAGAATATCTTTAATACAATCAGGAAGTTTAGTATAAAAACTCCTATGAAGGGCGGCGTCGCCCCAATTGACTCTAGTGGCTAGGCAGTTGAATTCTACAATAAACTTCATGATGTGTTGGTTGTCGTGCATTCAGAGATTGTCGAGTTCGGTTTCTGCATCGCTGACAGGATCATAAGCTCTGAAATTCTCTCGGAGTACCGTTGTGAAGTCCTGATAGTTTGTAAGCCAGGGCAGGTCTTGGAAGGCGTCGTCGTCTAAGAGTTCAGGCTTGAAAAAATCTAAAGCTATCCCTTTTAAAAAAGAGATAGCATAAGTAACTTTTGCTTCGTCACTGGAAAATGTCTGAGGACAATTGCGGAAGTGGAGCTTGCATTGAAGGAGGAAGGGATGGAGCTTTCAGGAATCTGATCCGTCAACGGTGTTGGGTTCGCAGAGTTTTGGTTTTTCTGCTTTGACTTTTATTCGGAGTTCCCATGTGCTTGGCTATCTGTTTCAAAGCTTTTAGCATAGCCTTCCCTTCATCTTCTTCATCGTCATCGTTGTCCTTGTTGTTGTTGATGTTGTCATCATCACTGGGGTCGTCTTCCGGTTCGTTATTTGGGAGGCTAGATCTGGGGTCTGTGATTCCGGTGACAGTACGGGATCTGGTAGAAGACATAATGAATGGATCAAGAGTTCTCAGTTCGAATATACTGTTATGAACTAGATTTCTTCTTGTCGGATGTCGGAGTTATCAGAATGTTGGAGGTTGGGATTCAGAGTCGGGGTTGGAGCATACGGACGTTGGCTTCAACTTATAGGTTGTGCCCTCTTGGATCTTTTGTGTCCTGGTATTTTGGAAGGTCAGGATGTCGGAGGAGTCGGACAAGATCGGAGAGTTGGATAAGACTTAGAGACGGAAGTGAGAAGTTATCAAGTCAAGGTGGGTCAATATTCGAACTGATTAACGAATACATGGAGGAGTCGTATATAACGAATTGATACAATCCCAATCGGAAAGATACGAATACGGAAATCTGAAATGGAGCGAATACGGGATCGGGGTAGAAGTAAATATGGACATAAGACCAAAGATGTAGATCTTTGATGAAAATGACTAAATATAGATGGGATGGAGATAAGTAAAAACAGGTGGGGGGAATCGGAAATATGAATCAGAATATATCAGAGGAAAGCAGAAAAGGCTGGGAGTGAATCTGGGTTTTAACACTTACAGCCAACTGTCCGTGGAAGAAATACAGCAGTGAGGAGAGCGCTGGTGAGTACATGGCTTTTTCAACCACAAAACCGGCCACATATATTCCACCTCTAGATTGTTACCTCAGGCCCTCAAAATGCTGCCACCTCTGGGATGTCATTCAGTTCAAAGTCCCTCATCCTCCACCCACTACTCAAGGCAATCCTCCCCCTCAACCTCATTAGTAAATTCGTCTTGATTCTGACAGGGTACTTTGATCTGAACAGCACTGTATATAGTGTAGAGACACTGACACCAGCCTACTTTCAAACGACTGCTCCCGCGATGAATGTAGGTTGTCTATCTGCTAGATATAAGACCATGTACTTATGCAAATGTTCTAGATGGGAGGCAACTTGACTTGTCTCGCCTCCGGTGGTTCTCCCACTGTCGATACTCCTACATTACCTGAGGTCCACATTTATATTACTTGATAAAGTCCTTGCCATCTAACCAATGCTGCCGCAGATACAAGATCAAGTACAACAGTTTGCTCATCAGTTTTTGTTGCAGCTGTTGCAGCTCCTCAACAGTGTAATGTGTGACACCTCTGTTGCAGTTCAATGGCCCAGACATGAAACGAGAAACGAATTAACTAGAGAGGGATATCTCACAATGAGAAATGAACCAACTACAGATGGATATGTAGTGGATGAGGATGAAGTCGACTCAGACCTTTAGATTTCAAGACTGAGCCTGTTTGGTCCACTCCTTAGGAGCTATTCAAAGCACTGATATTTTACTGTCAATGTTCAATCATGACCCATTATATGCTGTGTTTCAGAGCTGTTTCCCAGAGCTGCTTTTAAGAGCTGATATCCAGGCTTATTTCAGGAGCCATTTCAAGAGCCATCTATCTATCTTTCTTTTGTAGCATGGAGGATTAAAAATGTCACGTGAATAACACAAGTAGGTCATAATGGCGCAAGAGGTCTAAGATTAGAGCAGCGAGATACAGCGGGGAAGTGATTTGTGAAAAGCAGATGCGTGTGCGAGTGCCAGAACTAAATTGCCACTTTCTATATGCTTCATTCGTGCCTGTTGCAAAATTGGGATTCTGACATGACGAATGCTGGTGTGGATGCTAATACCTGTCACAGACCCAATGTCCCCAATAAGTGCATATGAAAGCGTGGTGAGCATAAGGAGAGTGTGTAAAAGAAAATATGACACTGACATACACAGACCTTTCCAGGTCAAACAGAGATGGCCATGTCCATTGCCAGTGGTCTAACAAGGTTTGTCACAGGCTCCACAGGGTAACACATGAGCTTCAAGTTGAGCAGATATGTGTTGCAAATTGGTGGCACTGTCCATTCTATCTTCCCAGTGAGGCATGAAAGCAGGTCATCTGGCCATTTGCATTAGGAATGGACAGAGAAGAAGGAAAGGTTGGAAGGGACCTGGAATTTAAACAAGAACCAACGTAGGGTGTGAGTCGACTATAGAGGAGATCGATTCAAACTTAGGTTAGGGCAAATCGCTTCTATCTAGCTGCCTTCTATGCTACTATTTCTTGGAAGCGACCCCCTAGTATTGTACAGTAACTCCAGTAGTTCCGTTGACTCCTTTCTGCAGTTGAAAGTATGTTGTTGGCATGGTGAAGGAGAAGGGAGATTTGAGTCTGAATCGAGGGCAGCTATTAATACAATAGGCTCACGATTCCATTTAACCATGCAAGTTGAGTGTGACTGTGATAACACCCTTCTCTTCGCGAGAACGAAGTTGAAATTGAGCATACCGGTATCATTTCACCACCTGTGCATAGCGCATTTGAAACCATTGGCGCGGCGCTGATGACTCTTGGTGTGTGTGACATTCATGCGTGGAGATTGGAGGATGATCTGGACATCCAAAGTTGTAGCATAGTCACCCATCATCTCATCTGACTATCATGACATATGTAGTACTCCTTTATGGCTCTTGGACAGTCGACAAGGTATATCTAAAATAATGGCCTGTTAGCTAAGTCGGAGTGTGTATATTTCCTTGAACACAAGTACCCACTCTAGTTATCATACCCTATATTGTAGATGCTGAAATAATTGACTGCCCCAAATATTCAACGCTGGCCCAACAGCGCCTACATTCTTGTCGACTGCTGGATTTTCACTCCCATTCCGAGTCTCCAGCGGTGTCCGTCATTATCATGGTGGCCACTATATTTGACAACTAGAATATGCTGACTGGCTCCTGGTTACATAGGCCCAAAACCCAAAGTGCAAGCTCATTTTTACGCGTGCTGTGATTGTCGTGACAGACTACTGCACAAGGGAGCGTGAAGAGATCCACTTGAAGCGTGTCACCTGTGCACCTGAATGTCTCCGCACAACCGAGTTCACTTTGTCATGCGGATCAGGGGGTTTGTCTGTCCTATCTTTTCTGCCACCCTTCATGTCATTAACATTGTACTAGTCTTTAGTATCAACGAAAATGCACATAAACCTCGCAAGATCCTCCAGCTCCTTTGTCTCTTGCAGATCAATGGCGTGTTTGTGAAGGTCACCAATACCTGTATCGTTTCACCACCTATGCGTAGAGCATTTGAAACCATTGGCCTGGCGCTGACGACTCTTGGCACCCGTGACTAGTCTCCTTGATATGCATATGCATGTTCTGATAAAGTCCTAGCGAGCCTAACCTAAAGTCTGTCCATGAACTGATCTACAAACGAGGACACGGAAAAGTGAACAAGTCACACATCCCTCACAACAATGCTGTCATTGAGGCTATGCTCGGCAAACACGATATCCTCTCTGTTGAGGACCTCGTCCACGAAATTTTCACTGCTGGCCCCAATTTCAGACAGGCACATTCAGTTCAGTTCTCATGCAGCAATTACAAATGCTAACATATCTTCAAATTCACAGGTATCCAACTTCCTGAGTCTAACCCTTCTAGCAGAACCTTCATTGTGACTGTTATTGCATCTGTATGTGCTAAACTCGTGACGAAGTAGAACCAACAAAACATACTCTACAAGCATTTCTAATTTGCCTATGTACATATTTCTGTGATACGAGACGATGTTTTTTTCAAAGGTGCGGTCGGCACGAAGCGTTGTCAAGCCTTGTATCTTTATTGTTTAGGGATAAGCCGGAGACCAGTCATCCACTTCCTTCCAAGTTTTGTTGTAAAAATTGTGTGGTAGCCCTTCTACCTATTGTGACATTAGACATGAAGTCTTTTGTATATAAGAGAAAGTCACATACCTCCTTGGTCCAGTCTGTCCTGAGAGGTTCCAATATCTGCTCATGAGGCGTGTTCCTGGGTCTAGCATTTCCTAGCCATAGAGCATGATGCTCTCGATACTGATGATCAATTGTATGCAGTACCTTGGTAACTTCTGCTGATTGAAATCCAAGTTTGACTCTGTGGAAACGGTGCCATTGGTGAAGAGGTTCATCAGGTCTTGCTGGGGTTTCCTCGATATTAGTCTCATCACCGCTCATACCCGTAGTACCCAGTGTGTTGACAATATCTGCGAAAGGTTCTAGATCAGGGTTTCAAGCACAGGTTTCCAGTCAAACACTAAAAAGCTTTACGAAGATGAGTGAGATGGATCAAATGTACAAAATAGATGGCTCACTGATTACACTCTTCTTGCTCACCGTGCAATGAGTTGACATTCCTGTTTGTGCTTCTCTCGCAGCTCTGGACTCATCACTGCTTCCTTCCATGTGTCTTTAAAATCATAAAATCGCTGTATGAATTGATCCCGTAGTCCCGTCAGAGTTAACTCTGGGAGGTCTTCATGACAATACCATTGCTTGGTCAGCACAACCATAAACCCGTGTGCAAGGAAATTCCCAGCTGTGAGGTTCCATTGGTGATGTCATTCATGCTGATATGCAAAACGGAATGAGCCTTCTGTTGTTGGACCTAGACCATCCTCTACCACATAGTTGTGCACGTCTTCATCGGAGGCACTGTTCTTGAGCTGGATGGAGAAGTACGTCATAAAATCTCGTATGCATGCCTAAGATAGAATATCAATGTCAACCAAGGTTAGCACTTGATCATCTCCACACACACACCGCTAGATACTTCTCTTCATCAGTTTTTTGGTGACGCCAAGCACCACCTCCAAAGGTTCTTGTGGAATAGTGCGTGCCGGCTGAGAACATGTTGACTGAATGTTTTCTGAAATGTGAATATTACCGGTATTCGCTGCATTACCTAGAACCTGGAGATATGACAGGATTTCCCTCTGATTACTTTGCATGGCTTGGCAGGTTGACGCAAGCGTTCCCATGTGCCGCTCAAGCTGCTGCTGCTGCTGCACTAATTCATTGAGCTTATTTGGGGTGGAAGGGGGAGATGGGGGTAGAGGCAGCAATGCGGGGGGATAGGATATTGGCTGCGAGGTCAACACATGAAACACGGAAGCCAGAGGTTGGACTCCAAGGTGTGCTGTGGGGGTGACTGTGCTGAGCCATAGGTACCTGTGAGTAAGGTTCTTGTTGAGATTGCAGGACTTGTTGTCTGTGGTCATTTGAAAAGGTTGATGCATGGAAGGTGGAAGCCAGAGGTTGGACTCTGAGGTGTGCTGTGGCAGTGTAGTTACCAGAATGAGCCATAGGTACCTGTGAGCAAGGTTCTTGTTGAGACTGCGGGACTTGTTGTCTGTGTTCATTTGAAAAGGTTTGCACTTTAGAATCAGAAATTAGTGACAGGCATGATCTCAGCAAGTCAAAATTCTACACTACTAACTGTGTGAAGTTTGTGTGTTCTGAAGAGCTTGCATCTGAACATCGGTATTCGTACCTTCCAATTGCCTTTTCGATCGATATTGAGGTATATGTCCCCAGTCAATTGAGCTTGCACCCCCCAAGGAGATATTGGAGTCCATAAAAGGATCTTCTGAATGGACTCTAGAATGTGTATCTTCAGCAGCAAGATCTTCCTGTGGATGTGAGGGCCCTGTGCGGTATATAGAATCCTGCTATGATCATGCATGTTAAACTTTCTCATTACATCAAAGGAGTCACCTACTTCATGATTGGACTGGCTATTACCAGAAGGTTGGCTGAAGGGAGTATACTGAAAGAGCTCTGTATATCCTTTGGTGTGAGTGAGCTCCTGCAAAGAAGGAGATTTAGCATCGTGAGATCCATTTCTAGGAAAATGACAGATACCTGAGAGTCAAATATGCCATCATCCACAGGAACAAGCTGTTCAAGAGTATTGTAGTGAGGTAACTTCAAAACACATCAGTCAGTGACAGAGATATCACTGTTTGTGATAACTCAGAATGGAAGAAAGCCTGGCTGTAGGCAGTGTGTTTTCTATGAGTTGGTTAAATTTGGGTTCTGAGGATCAACGAATGTCACCTTGATCTGGAAAAGTGATTCTGGGTAGGGATAGTGGCTCAGGGAGGGGTCCCATAGCCACATTGGTATTATCTGCTGGGACTCGAGTATTCAACTGAATTTGAGGGGAAAATGCAGATTGTTCAACCATATGAGCTCTAGAGCCCGCAGCCACGGATCCATTGTGTAGTACCGTCTGATGAGAGGATCCTGACAGCAGAGGTTTACCGATGGACTATCATGACATTGAGTGCAGGGTGTTAATGGAAGAGGATTATATACATACTGATAAATTATTATGGCAAACACGTTTGCTTCTCCGAGGTGCAACCCTGTACGATAGGGCAGCCAATGGTGATCTAACTCACTTCCTGCATGTGAGATCTGCAGAGCGTTGATGAGAGATGTCTACCTGTGATATAGACTTTAGGTTGATAGCGAAAACGTCTGGAGACACTATGAGAGCTTACAGAATGTGAAGATGACAGTATCAAAAAGGGTTGACCTTGGATGCTTGAACCGGATGCCTGTCATTTTATCTTCTTTGTAACCCAAGGCGTAAGCAAATCCTCAGGGGTTGGAGACCTTCGTCGCTTCCCTTTGAAATCGGATGCCATGAAAGGTATGATAGGTGTAGAGTTAACATGTGCATGCTAGTAAGGAGGAGCAGCATTATAATATAGTATGCCTTGCAATGATATAAATACACACCTTTGATGACCATAATAGGTCAAACAATGTCGTGTGTTAACTCTCCATTGTTACCTTAATAATATGCCTTAGCCGGTATGTCTTTGTGTTGAGTGAAAGGTAGAAATGTCACGTGATCAGAATCGGTTGGACTTACTTGCAAGATGCTAACTCAAAGCAACACCTTAAAAGCAAGTCTTGTTTATGCATTAATGCCAGCTTGTCTGTCCCCCCTCTTTCCACTTTTCCCATTACTCAGGGTTCGGCCAACAACCCATGAACATCAGTCATTGTCTAAAATGAAGTGGTCATTTGTTGATCTCAATGTGAGTGGAATGATATGCACATTGTCACTCGACAAGCCAACCCTACTCTCCTCCAGCACTCCGTCACTTCTGTGAAAGCTCATGTCTTTGATGGTGTTGGTACCCATGACAAGAGGGCTCCTGTTGTTGCGACGCATGAAGGGCTATCTCTTCTACCTCTAGTCCACATATTTGGCAGGCGTAAACCAAGAACCTGTTACATAACAATCATCACTGAGAGTTCTCAAATGTACTTTGTGTCTTACATATGCGGCCCTAACCTCCCAGTGAACCATGAGGTTGAAGCAATCACAGGCACTTGTTGGAGAGGGGTTGTTGTTGTTGTTAGGACATGGGGACATAATGTGGTTAATATGAGGCCCCAGGACAAAGCCCCTGTAGTCCAAGCTCTTGCTAGGTTTGTGACTCAACATCCCTGTCCTCCCCAATTTTGATTCCAGCCTGCTGCAGGTTCACAGAACATCTCACGTTGAATAGTGGTCGAATGAGGACAAATGAACATCTACTCTTCTGATCTCACAATTTTGTCTGATAGATAGATTTGAGATCGGCTTTGTATCTTGACCGTATTATCTTAATGATCCCCTTACCGATAAATTTTAACCCCTAGACTATGTACAATGAGAAATGATGAGCAATGAGCAAACAGTGCTCAGTGAACGGTGGCAAACCTAAACTTGGTCCATTGAAGCTTCAAGATATATAGGTGATGCAAGGGTAGGGTAGGCAGATAGTGGTTGCAAGTGGTTGGGATGGCAGATGCTACCAGACAGGCTCTCTCTGGTTTCTTCATACAACCAAGGTGACGGTGCAAGCAAACAATGAGGATGGACATTGGAAATTAGGATTTGGAAGCTTCAAGTTTGGAACAAATTGACCTTGGTCACATAACCTGACTCGGTCAATGCCATATTCTGTTCAATCCTGTAGCTTTGCAACCCAAAGCACATCTGCCGATGATTGAAGGGATCGGGCAAGGAGTAAATGTACAGTAGGACAGTTTAATTGTGGAATTTTCTCAGGTATACACAGAAATCAATTCATGGTTGTCAACTATCGGAGACCATCCCAGGATGGACTTCACTAAAGCACTGCGGCACGCTCCATTTTTTAGTTTGCAAGGACTCAGAAACAACGGCACATCTGAAAGGGGAGAAGTGTTGTCTTGTTGAGAAGTGGAAGACTTATGTCCTGCAAATGCGTCAAGTTGAGAGGAAGGGGATGAGGGAGGATACTTGGTCGACTGGGGAAAGTGACGGCAGACGTCTCATCATTCTTGCGATGGTAAAAGCCAAGTCCTGTGTGAGCTTCTGAAAAAGTTTGTTCCTGCACACAAATTTCGTTTTGCAGTCCACGGCTACGCAAATGCCCTCCTCACAAGGGATTTTGCTACCCTGGCCTAGGACACACACTAGTTGTCCCTTTGCCTGTGATGCATCTGGAGACCTTTGCTGCCCAGTGAAGACACGATCTCCCTCGTCAGTATACTTCATCAGCGAATATGTAGTTCAAGTGACATACTTGCCAATTTTGCAGGCACCAGGATTGAAGAGACTCGGATTTAGGGAGGGGTGATAGTCGGTCTGATCACTCTGAGTAACGCAGAGGGCATTGACAATTACTACTGAGTGTGTTGTACATGTGAAGGTATAGGAAAATGTGTGTACCTCCCCTTGGATAATGATTATCAGCAACAGTTTTCCAGTGAAATACGCCAAGTGCAACATACCGAGTAACCGTGCCTCGCGTTTGCCCACTCATCTTTGCAGGGGGTATGTGCTAGAATGAGCCAAAGCCGCTGTGGTGAGCTTGAAGAGGTCCTCGTTGATCGCTACTGCACTTGTAGAGGATGTTCGGAAATAGTCAAGGTACTGTGATGCTGCTGTCTCTGAAGCAGTTGTGCTATGAGAGTCATGGTAAGTGTGGCACTGGCATTGCAGGCAAACGAAAGAGCCTAGTGAAAACATGCGGACTGATAGTTAGTGTGAATGACCCAGGGCGACAACAACTGGGCCCAAAACCACACACCTGAGTGGATTGTCTTAGGTCAGTCTCCATGACCTCATATCCCAATACATACACACCTGAAAAGCTTTCACATCAACATTAGGAAAACCTGGCTTCAAACCTTCACCCCTTGTCCACCCAATATCCCCAATACACTCGACAAACACTTTCAGCACTGCATGGTCTGTCGCATCAACAACTTTGCCCCATATCTTTCTGACCCCAGGAACAAATGTAGTGGTAGGATATGAGCCTTCAGATGCTATACAGCAGCTTGTAGATGTGAGTGAGTATTTGGTGTGTGCTACATGTGTGTGCGACATGGCCAGGAGAGTATGGAAGGTGAGTAGCTTGAAAACCATTGTGTATGGAAATAAGTTGATGAAATAAGCAGCAAGTCAATGTGTTGTTGGCATACTCGATGCAGAGACTGTTCAGTAATGAATAGCAAGTGAATAAGAGGACTTTGCATTGAAGCACAATAATATTGGTGAGAAACATGAGATTAGGATGAGCTTTGGAGACCCTGATGACATTGTCTGTTGGGTACCTCGAATATTGTTTGGATGAGTGTTTTATTAGTTCTCAGTTCTCTCTGTAACAGCAATCATAAATTGCAATGAAATTTTCAATCATCATGTTTATTTTAGATTCCAGAAAACTATATTTTTACTTGGGTGAACATCCACACTGTAGGAAAAGACACGCCGAACTGTCAGCTCGTAAGGAGCTGTCAGCGAAAAGACGCCATTTGAATGGTGTGTAACTCCACTGTGCCTTAAGCAAAACAGCTCCGAATGGGCATCAACTGGACTGTCAGCACGAGCAAACAGCTCTGGGGATGGAAAAACAGCTTCCCCCCTGCGCACGCTGTTTTTCAGCTCTGGAGCTCCACCGTATACACGTACAACTCCACACTTGTAAGCCCACAACCGAGTCCTCACTTATGTAATCATCTGAGTCCACTTAATCACAGTCTACGTGTGACATAATTAAATATGCTCCAACTCCTGGTTGCACAAGCCCGTTGTCATGCTTTCCGAAAAATATATCTCACGGCAATACAAAATATGCCAAAAAAATCTTCAGGCTCGCATGATGTACTCTATACCACTGCCTGCCGCTCCGAGTCATGAATGGGAGACCACCTTGTTAACTGTGATAAAAAATCAAATTTGCACGTACATTTTGGTTCAATACCCTTGTGTGGATCTACAAAAGTCAACTTACTTTTTATTGGCAGTGAGCTTGTTATATAGCTCAATCATTGCAGTGTGGCATTAAGTCATTTAAGCTGATGAATTGGGCCTGTTTTCAGTCCAGCCGCTGAAACTCTGAAAATCACCCCAAAAAAATCAACCTGAGTGTGTCCTCGCTGTGTATCCAGATTCACGCCCATTGGGACAGTGGTCAGGAACAATGACCCAAGTCCTCTTGATGACTCCCGCAGGAAGGAACACGATCGCGTGGAAAAGGAGAAGGAATGGCAGGCGATGATCTGAAGGTGTGCGGAAAGGAAGAAAATGTTAGATCCCAGATCCGACTTGTGTTATTCCAATGTTTCACGTATTTCGATAAGCCCTTTTCCGCTTATTTCCGACATGTCCCCATTTATTACTCTTAGTCACAATTCTATTTTGATATTATCCCCATACGTCTTATCTTGATTTCTGTATTCACTCTGACTTCGGAACTCCGTATCACGCACCCTTATCTTCCGTTTCCAATTTTTGAATCCTGCATGTCTTAAAATATGTTTTCTCTTGATCAAGCTTCTTCAGCTTGTATATCATATCACTATCTCTCTCTCTTACATCTCTCTTATATTGTATACCTTATACCCTTCTCACATCCTTCATATCTCGTTACCTCAACTTGTTATTCCAATATAACTCACAACTTCCCGCCCATCCTATATCATTGAACCTTTATTACACTTCATCACTCCAAACTTCTACCTGCAATAAGGCCTTCAAACCTTGTTTGGTATTCCAATTATTCCAATTATTTCTGACCCTACCTCATCTGACATTCCAAAACCCTCCTTGATTACACTCGCTTTCCAGTAAAGCTAACCCTCACTCAATATTGATTTATCGTTACCCCTATTCCATCTGCATTGACTATTCCATTCCCAAATACCCAAAGCCCCCACTCATCTCCGATAAGTCTCAATGTATCATTGGCACTGACCTTCCGAATAGACCCAACCAATTGGAACCCTGATAACACTTTCCGGTCTTCAGTCTGAAATACGAGGGCACCAGAAATCCAAGAGGGTGCAACCCATAAGTTGAAGCCAACACCCGTATAGATCATTCTTCGGATCTCTGACTTTCGAGTCATCAGTATTCCGTGCATTTCCAAATATTGCGACTACCGATCCCAGTCAAGGAGAGTTCCGACCAAATCCGACCCCAACGTCAAATCCAGCATACTCTAACAGTATATACAAGCTGACACTCTTGATTTCTATAATGTCTTCTGACACCCGAATTCAAACACTCAATTTTGACGACACCGACAGATCCACCGAGAATGTTGTCAACCCATCAAACATTCACGAGTACCCCAGTTTTTTCAACAAGTACCTCACAAACGAAGACTTCAAACCCGACCCAATCCCGAGTGGCATCGACAATGCGACTTCCAACCATCCTTGTGATGACTCACAATAGATGGCAGCAATTTCCGACCAAACCCCGACTTTGCCGACACTGAAACATTCCAACATCCTCGGACAAGATGGCAAGTTAATACTACAGGAGAGTCAACGATGCATTGATCAAAAGTTATGCCTCTACTGTGGAAGACCTGGTCATAAGGTGAAAGAATGCCCGAGGTCATCATCCTTCGCTAGGAAAGCAAAATCCCGAACCACAACTGTCATGCTAAGTGATCCTGACATCAAGGCCCCCTTAGAGGACCTTCTGAATCCCCAAAACTGACAGCTCAAAGACTCTCGAGCACAAATCCGTGTTCATCTTATTTGTGCCTTACTGAGAACATCACACACGCTTTCTGAGAAAACCCTTCGTACTTCCAACAATTCTGCCAAAACTCCGAAAATCACCCTTCCGAACAGTTTCAACCGATCATTACGTTTAAACACCATCCCTTCGGATTCCCACTTTCCACCGGTCTCCATCTTCCGTCACCAACAACATATAATGTTGCAACACCCAGTAGGCAATTCACGCCAATCACGTCCTTCCGTCGAGCGAGAAATCCAGTCGCTAATACATTGCGTATAACGACACTTGTTTCTAATTGTTCCAATGTGCTGGGAACACCACTAACCCACCCACTACAATCCATTGATTGACAGGGTATTGGGTAGTACCCAGTTCCACACTCCTCAACGAGAAGATTCAATTCTATGACATGTCTTCAGGAAACCTGCAATCTGTGTTTTTCTGAATCTCCAAAAATCCAACTTTGCTGCAACATCCTCCAACCCGCCATAACATCCAACGTCAATGCTTGATGAAATCTCAACTTGCAACGACGACCTGGAAACTTCGACGCATTTCTGATAGGAAAATCCTCAACATCAATTCTTCCAATTCCCAACAAGCGATCATCAATATTCCGCTACATACTCCGACAAGATCACATCTATCGGAGGGAGAGAATCTCACTTTGGGAAATCACTTTCCTTACATCTAGTTATGCTAGAACCACCTAGAGAACATGTTAACGAGGCTCTAGCTATAGGATTTCATCCAATACATTCCGCACAGTATGTCTGTACTTCCTCAAGAACACCCCAGGATGATCTCCAAGTCTGAACGCCAAATCTTCCTCAAAGACATCCTTCCACTTCCAAGATTTAGTTTTCTGACCTCCAACTTCCAGACTTCCAAATCTGACTATTCAAGATACAACGCAGTTACTCCAACTCTAAGTCTAGTCATCAACATTGAATTCCGCGTTATGGGACAATAACCGACAAACCACCTTCGGAATCAATAACGATCCCCCTCAAAAGGCGCTGTTAAACCCCTCATATCCATGAATACACCATCCATACATCCTCCGACTCACATTTCTGATATGATCCTGACCCTTCAACCATTAGGACTTTATTCCAGGCTGAATATCAAGTACCAATGTTTCCAAAACAAACCCACAATTCCACCAAAACTTCAATTCCTATCTTTTCCGACACCCTTTTCTCCCCTACATGTCTTCCTTACTCTGTTTCTCTTGCAAACACTTCTCCGAATATCCTGAAATTTCCAATTCACTCCTCTTGTCCCCTTTCAAGTCCAAAAAATTTCCGATATTCTCCGAATTCTCAGGTAATCCATGATTACAATGATTTCAACTAGACAACATCAAGACCACTATCGATATCCAATCTTTTTCCGACAATTTCCAACCCAATGCTTCAATTTTTTGCTCCTACTAAGCTTCTATTTACTTCCCGCGATTCCAAAACTCCTTCGACATCTACGACCGTTCACAGCCCAATATTCCAACCCTCTCAAACTTCTACATGACTTCTTACAAGTCCAATCCTGATCCCGAGTCAATCCCGACATTCGTCCAATTCCAACTTACCCCGACTCTCCAACACCCTTGACCTTCAAACATCCTTGATTCACTGTTTCTCGTCTTTCTGAGTTTTCCGTTTTTTCCGATCATTTCCATTGGTCTGATCATCTCCGATTTTCCAATCATTTCCAATTTTCCGAGCTTTCCGATTTTCCGATCATTTCATTTTTTCCGATCTTAAAACAACAAGAAACAACTTCATTGTCTAAAAATGTTCTATATTACTTCATATATTACTTTTCCCCTTCCGACTCCCATTTACTGCATTGTCTCCTCTTCCGGCCCATTGACCTCCAGTTCAAGCCCTGCTGTTTTCCCCGATTCCTCTTCAACTTGTTTCTCCGAATCTGCATCTCCCGGATTCACCGCCTCCTGGCCGATCTCCGCCTCCGGTTTCTGGCCAACTTCCACCTCCGGAATGACATTGACATCCATTCCGACTTCATCCACTTCCCTCGCTTTCCCTTTTCCATTATCTGCCGCCTTCTCCGGTTCTGGTTGCGGCCCAACGTTTGCCCGCTCATTCTCCGACCCGGCTTCCGACCCCAACTCTGGTTGCGGGGCTGACGCTCCATGGTACGTCTCCCACCGCTTCTTCTGGAATTTGAACTTGATCTCCACAATCCTGTGTGACTTCTTCAACGTATCATTGAAAGCCGCCATCCCCTCCACGTTGTAGCAAAGCCACTTCGTGAGGGAATGAATGGTTTTGCAGAGCTGGTGGATTTCCGCCACGAGCCCCACATCCTCCGCTTCGTCCTCTGTGTCGTCCTCTGTCGCCCGCTCCTTTCCTTTACCCTTCCCCAACGACACCACCCCTTCCCGATCCGCAACCGCTTCTGCCCGACATTTTTTTGTCACTGGTCCTGGTCTGGCCTCCATGTTCTCTGTCTGAACCTGCCTGGACGATGATTTCCCCGCCATCTCTGCCACGAAATCCACGTGGCCTGGCCTCGTGCACTTCTTCCGATTGTTCTGACACTGAAGGCATGCCCGCTTCCGCAATTTCCCGGTTTTCCGCTCCTCATCGATGCGCTCCAACCCCCGTGTCCAACAGAGCACGCATCTATCGTCGTACTCATTGGCCTCTGACCAGAGGTCCTCAAGACACCATTTGTGGGCTCCGACAAATTCCAAACCACCTTTCAGATTTCGGTCGACCTTCCGTTCACAATCAACCTTGTCTGGCTAGTCCTATTCTTCTGTCAATCTATCAATTAACAGACAAAAATTCTGACTTACCCAAAAAATTTTGAGTTGGGCTTCCTCCCGCCTCAACTCCTCCCACACTGCTCGCATCGATTCGGCTTTCCGCCAATCCACCTCCTCCTTCCGCTTCCTCCAATTGGCATCCTCCTTCTCCTTTGCCTTCCAATCCCGTTCTTCTTGCTCTTTCCATTCCCGTTCCTCCTTCTCCTTCCGATCCTGCTGTTCTGCCACTGACAAGCATGATACTCGACAGTGCCTACTACTTCATAAAAGACGCTCACTGCACACGTGCCTATCTTCATCAGCTTTTGCCAGACCATCATCTGCTGTGCTACCTCCAGTCCGCCAGACACATCATCTCCACACTCATTCCATCTTCATCAATTCTATTTTTGATATGCCATCCAGCATTGCCGCCACCACATCCCATGAATCGTTTCAGATGACCGCCAAGCCAGACATACACATTGGGCCACGCATCAAACTTCCTAGTCAATGTTCTCCCCTTGATGTTCATTTATCCAATCCTCCTCCACATGTCACACATCGTCAGTACTATCCTCTATATGTCGAATCTCCTGAAGGCCCATACCAAACATTCCCCTCCTATCCTCCTTATCGCGTTCACGATTGCATTTGGGTATTCGACCCTGTCTTCCATGCTCCCTTCCATGTCATCAGCTTCGACCCAAACTACAAACCAGTGAATGGTTGGCATTGTATCGTACTCAGGAACTACTGGGATATCAAAGATTTTGGTCCAGGAACAGAGATTTGCTACGGTTATGTGCCTAAGGACTTCATCAAGCAGGACTCGTCTTCGTTCCCTCTCTGGAGGAAATTCGTATCCAAGTGTCGTGATTGGTTCAAATGTTTCTGAATCGTCTTCAAGTCAAGTAACTCACTTACTCATCTTCGGAGATATTTGACAAGCAACTGGAATCCTATTGGACAGCTATGACTCATTTTCATCACCTGACTCACTCACTTCTTTCTTGTACTTCTATTTCCAATTGTTCCACATGGTCTATTGTCTGTGACTCACTTCTATTCTATTTCTGGCTTCTATTTCAAATTCGCTGCCATATTTCCCTTCATTTCTTTGACCACCTGACTCATTTCTCCATTCCATTACAAACCACCTTCCTATTTTGGTTTTCTGCCTCTTGCCGTTAGTCATTTCTCCTGTCTGCTGTCAATGACATCGTTGTATGGCATACTCACATCATTTTTTGTTCTGCTCATGTATATAAGGCCTGTTTCGCCTTAGTGTACCCCAATTCACCTCTTTCAGTTGGATTCACTTGTCTAAGTCTAGGTCTAAGTCTACTACTGTTGGAGTTTGACGAGTTGGAGCTTCTGGGGTCTTATGTACGCAAGTGGACAGTAATTAGAGTTTCAAACGCCTTTTGTCTCTGGCTACAAAGTAGACCTGCGTCTCTACCTTCTAACAGGTTATAGGCCCCGACACTGATTAATCTTCAGAAGTCTTCTAACGTCTACTTGCATCTACTCACCGCCAGAGTGTCCAGTTTGGACATGTGTTAAAAACAAAGCCCTCAACACCAGAGGCAGAGTCGGCATAGAGAACTGAATAGAGTCAGTACCCCACCACCAGACATCGCACCATAATGCACGCACAAACAAAATGTCTCCAAAGACCACATCCATCCCACTACTTAATGGCAGCCATTATTTCAACTGGAAGTACAGAATGCAGATGGAACTGCAGCGAAAAGACTTGTGGGAGGTTATAAAGGAGAGTGACACAAAACCAAGTAAGAGTCAACTGGTAAAGTACAAGGCATGGATGAGGAAGGAAACTCAGGCTTTGGGGGAGATTGTGTCCTATGTCAAAGACAGCCAACTCAACTACACGAGAGTCAGTGAGGATCCGAAGGTTGTCTGGGAACATCTTGCTGAGGCTCACGAGATTAAGGGATGGGTGGCAAAAATTCGACTTTGCAAAGAACTCTTCGGAGTTCAGAAATGCGATGAGCAATCAATGCAGGAGCATCTGAATGCCATCAGCAACATCATTGAACACCTCTCCGCTATCAACCACCGCCCCACAAATGACAACATCATTACCAGCCACTTTGTTGGCCTCCCCACTGAACATGAGGTTGTCATCGTCATGCTCGCATCTGGGGATGAAGAGAAGCTTACCATCAAATGGGTCCAAGACTGGCTGCTTGCTCATGAAGAGAACATACATGCTCGAGACTCACAAACAGATTCACCTGGCCCTAACCCCCAGGAGTCTGCACTCGCCACACGCATCCCCCCTGGTAACGGTTCGAGATCTGAATTGAAAGACAACACGAAATGGAAGAAAAATGTCAAATGCTACACTTGCAACCGACGTGGACACTTTGCCAATGAATGTCCCAAATGGAAAGGCCCCATCCCAGACCCAGAGTCCAGTACCGAGACATCTTCATCGGCAGAGGAGGAGAGAAAAGAAGAAAACGAAAGAAAGAGAAGAAAAGGAAGAAGGATGAGGAGAGAGAGAATGAACGAGAGAAAATGACAAAGGAGCTCACCGCCACCGCTTTTGCAACTTACACAGAAACTGATGCGAGTTTCGAAACTCACAGCTCTGATGTCGCGTAGCTTAGGATTAAGGGGGAGCCTCTAACGAAGCTCAACTCGAGGGGGAGTGTTGGAGTTTGACAAGTCGGAGCTTCTGGGGTCTTATGTACACAAGTGGACATTAATTAGAGTTTCAAATGCCTTTTGTCTCTGGCTACGAAGTAGACCTGCATCTCTACCTTCTAACAACTACTACGTCTACGTCAAGGCCAGCTTTGTCAATCACGTGACACTTGCTGTTGTATCTCGTCCACGCTTACATCAGTGTATTACGTCATCATCATCATCATCACTGCTACGTCTTTGTCTTCATCTTCGTTCTACCTTTCTTGCTGCTGATAGCAAAGCGCACTGAGCCGAACACCAGTGTTAGTAGCCGTGCAATGACGACACCGCTACCCACTGTCTTTTGGATCCATTTCCGAAAGTAAACCAACACCGCCTCTCTCTCCTGCTTCTCCCGCTTCACCTTCACCCTTTTCCGCATCTTGGTCTCCAGCTCTGCCCTTTTCCGCTTGTACTCCCTCACTTTGGCGGCGAGTTCTTCACCGGAGCTGATTTCGATCACGGAACGCGTGGGCGATGACAACCTGGAGCACGATGGCATTTTTTAGGTGGTGGTGGTAGGGGATCAAAAGGCGATTTGCACATCCACAAAGCGTTTTCCCTATATATATGTCTGATCCAAGATCTCAGCCTTTACAGATAGCCGACACCCAAAACTTCCCACGGTATTCAATAGCGTAATCAGTCTCAAGGGCTCAGCCATAAAGGGGAGATACTGTTAGATCCCAGATCCGACTCATGTTATTCCAATGTTTCACGTATTCCGATAAGCCCTTTTCCACTTATTTCCAACATGTCTCCATGTATTACTCTTAGTCACGATTCTATTTCAATATTATCCCCATACGTCTTATCTTAATTTCCATATGCACTCTGACTTTGGAACTCTGTATCACGCACCCTTATCTTCCGTTTCCAATTTCAGAATCCCACATGTCTTAAAATATGTTTTCTCTTAATCAAGCTTCTTCAGCTTGTATATCGTATCACTATCTCTCTCTCTTACATCTCTCTTATATTGTATACCTTATACCCTTCTCACATCCTTCATATCTCATTACCTCAACTTGTTATTCCAATATAACTCACAACTTCCCGCCCATCCTATATCATTGAACCTTTATTACACTTCATCGCTCCAAACTTCTACCTGCAATAAGGCCTTAAAACCTTGTTCGGTATTCCAATTATTCTGATTATTCTGATTATTCTGATTATTCCGATCATTCCAATTATTCTGATCATTTCCGACCCTACCTCATCTGACATTCCAAAACCCTCCTTGATTACACTCGCTTTCCAGTAAAGCTAACCCTCACTCGATATTGATTTATCGTTACCCCTATTCCATCTGCATTGACTATTCCATTCCCGAATACCCGAAGCCCCCGCTCATCTCCGATAAGTCTCAATGTATCATTACTGACCTTCCAAATAGACCCGACCAATCGGAACCCCGATAACACTTTCCAGTCTTCAGTCTGAAATACCAGGGCACTAGAAATCCAAGAGGGCGCAACCCATAAGTTGAAGCCAACGCCCATATAGATCAGTCTTCGGATCTCCGACTTCGGAGTCATCCAGTATTCTGCGCATTTCCAAATATTGTGACTACCGATCCCGGTCAAGGAGAGTTCCGACCAAATCCGACCCCGACGTCGAATCTGGCATACTCTAACAGAAAGGGGCCTTTGTGTAGAGATAAACCTTGTTTTTTTTTTTGTTGTTGTGCTCGATGGCACACGTGAGCATGATTTGTGGATACGCCGAACCTAAAGATGTTGAGAAAATTTGGACATGCACTTTAAACATGAATTGACCATGCTTGCCACCATCGACGTTGGTATTCCTTTTCAAGGCAAATGTACATTGATTGTGACCGTGAGCAAGGGATGATGATGTTCAGAATGTTCTACTGAGAGACAGGCCCTCAACTGAGTAAGAAACAACCATAGGGAGTTCTCATTGAGCAAGCGGTTCACTTGAAAAATGCATGTTAGTTCAATTGCCTAAGTGTTTAGATGGACAACACATACCTGCGATGATAAAACCTACATGGTGCAGCAAGGAGAGGTTCCAGGGTCGACCTGTGTACCAAACGGAAGGGTTACTATCTCGCAGGTACTGTCTGAAAGCTGGATGTACAGCGAACCATGGAATATCTCCCTGGCACTTGCACATCACGCTGAAGACGGTGGGATTTCATGATGTCATGAGTCACCTGGAAAAAATATCTACACTGTTAAAAACCGCCCTTAACCTGTTATCTTTGGTGGAACAAAGTTAGTAACAACAAATGTGGTTAAAGAACCCTTCCGACGAGGCCGAAAGTGTTAGCGACGATGTATGCAAAGTATACAGACTAAGACAGTTAAGTGAATGGTGCCGAGATGGTGCCTACTTGTCGGGACTGGAATAGAGAGGTAATTTGAAAGAAGAAAGTAGAATTCACTTAGCAAATAAAGTTCTAGCGATGTTATCGACATTGATCGTTAAGACTGAATAGAGATAGAGATAAGAGGATGATGAGTTCAGAATAGTCGTTAGACTCGTCGTTTGACTTAAATGTGTAGATGACACCAAGTAAAGAGAGGGGGAGGACTTATGATAATAGAACTAAAGAAATACATGCGTTCTATCCTACTGTTTTATACTAGACGTATTCACCGATGTCGGATAGATACCATGTGGGCTATATACTAAATGGAGGTATAACTTTTGTGGTGATTGATGTTCCTATCTACTGTGATTGGAGCCGCATATATCGACGATCGGTTGTTAGGTTGAGTGATCCGAGCTTGGATGGTGAATATCGCTAGTATTGCTAGTATTGCTAGTGTCAGTAAGACGTGGAGGGGATAGTGACAGTGATAAGTGTCGTTAGGTGTCGAATCATGACAGTAGCCCTCTTTCTAGTTCGGAGCCCCAGTGACGCATATGGAGAATTGCTGTGATTTGTTGGATAGTCTTGTGGTCTGTGCACGTCCTGATAGGTGTTGAGAGGCGTACCACCGATAATGTCACCTGGTCCATGCGCAGCATGTGTCATTAACATAAAAGCGGGCCCAACCTTGAATGAGTCTTCATTCAGTTTCCAATGGCGCCTTCCTTCAACACTTTATTAAGACAGTTCCAGACCAAGGCATTGACTGAACCTGAGCAACGCGAAAGTCTCCTCGAAGAAATCAGGATATGGGTGAAGGAAATGGAGGGAATAGATGTGAGTAGGACCACTTCTTGTTGATTTCTGTTGCTAATGGATATTGATAACAGGACGAGCTATCGGATGCAATGGAGGCTCGTCTATCCATACAGCTGAAGTTTACAATTCCACCCAAAGTGATGAAGATTCGAAGCGATATCAAGGCAGCGAAGTCTTGGGCATTGGTAATGAAGGTAAGTAATTGAGCATCTCCTTATCGATTGTTCCTGACTGTTGTCGATAGGGGGGCTTCACAGTGGCTTCGCCCAATCCTTTGGCGATGGCTGCTGTGGGCCTAGCGAGTCCACAAATCGATACTCCACCGCCGAAGGCGATTCTGTCCGTCCCAGTAGCCCCACTCTTCGGTAAAGGGGCGCTGACAGAGGATCTGACGGTCGAAGCGGTCGATCAATTGGCCCACGATGATATTGCCATTGTTCCACGACACGAAGCTAAGCTTCTCGGTGGTGTTGGGATTGCCAATACGCATCAGATAGGTATGCCAGCAGAGTATGGTGATCGACTGGCATATCATATCGCTGGTGTCATATATGTCGACGTAAGTAATTTCCTTATTGACTGTTTATGTTCTTGTTGACGTCCGATAGGGTGTTGTGGTCGAGAATGAAAAGAAATGCGAGATGTGTGATCACCACGGTTATTGGTGTTACGGGTTACCAGGGTGTGCATGTGGACAATGCTGTCGTGATGGAAAGCAGTGCAGCCTAAATCGTAAGTAAATGGTTTGTTTGTGGTTGCCATCGCTAATATCTTCTTGTATAGCCAAACGTGCCAAAGGGAAGGGCAAGGTCGTCATCACTTCATCCAAGAGCATAGGACACCTCAAATCCGCATCGCCCGCCATCGCTGGGCCTTCCTCTCTACCCCCTATCCCTTCAACTCATTCACAACCCTCTCGCAACACTAAGCGCCCCCTTGACCTCGTGCTGAACTCATTGCCAGGGGAATCGCCTATTCGCCCTTCTAAGCGACTTCATCGCGATGTCATCAGAAGCAGCGCTTTGCAAAGCTTGCAGGATTTGATGGTGGAAGGGGCTGATCAGATGGATCAGTTAGCGCAACAGTGGATTATCGCCAATAATGCAGTAATGGGGGTTCAAAAGGAAATGTTGGAGGTTCAGGCATGGATGAGAAACACAAATAAGAAGTTAGAAAAGTTTTTGTGAAAGAGTAATAAGGAGAGTGTGAATAAGAAGGAGCTTCTCTTGAAATTAAAAAATGATCGCTTTAAAAATTATTGAGTGAAAAGCATTTTAAACTATGAATGAATGAAAGTTTTTTGGAAGAAAGAGTGTGAAAAATGGCTTTTCAGATGTCTTGCGCTATCAATGTTGCTTCAGAAGGAATTCCGATGCTGTCACTAAGACTATCATCATGTAGTGGTTTGGATTAAATGAGGGTTTTTAGCTAAAGTATGATTGAAAGAAGAGTTTTTAAGGTTGGGGCTTATCGGGATAAGCCTTGTGAAATGCTTCGACAGGTTTTGGTGCATGTTGAAGATTGTCGGAATATTCCCAACTTGTTGTGTCGCTAGTGTGTTCATAGCCCTTCCATTCGAGAAGATATTTTTTGTGTTTCCTTCGTTGTCGGGAGTCTAGAATGTGACCAACTTTGTATTCGAGGGAATCCTCAATTTCGACAGGAGGTGGAGGGTCTGGATTGCGGTTTCGGATAAGACTTGGGGTCACAGGTTCTAATAGCGATACGTGGAAGATGGGATGAATCTTCTGTAATGCTAGTGGTGAGCCGAGTCAAAACATGTGTGATGACACCCTTTCGACTATAGGATAAGGTTCCAGCCATCAGTGATCAAGTTTCTTGGATGGTCGCTTGGTTTGGATGTTTTGGCTGTCCAACCAAACTTCGTCACCAACTGTCAGCTTCGGAATCACTGTGTTTTGATTGTCGGTTGATGTTTGATACTGTGCCAAAATTACCTTAATTTGTTTGCAGAGATACTGGTGTCATTCCTTTAAGTCTACAGCCATTTGGTGAGCAGTCTCCGACAGAACAGTATCAAGGGAAACTTTGAGGTTAGGATGGAAGCCTGTATTTGCAAAAAATGGGGTGACCTGTGTTGCTGAATGCAAAGTGTTGTTGTATGTGAATTCAGCAAGGGGGAGGAGATGTGACCAGTCGTCTTGCTGATAATTAACATAAATCCGAATGTACTGTTCAAGGAGTTGGTTGAGCCGTTTGGTTTGTCCATCTGGTTGGGGATGATAGGCTGTCAATAAGTTTGCCTTGATGTCGAGAGGCTGGCATAACAATCGCCAGAAACAGGAGATAAAGTGTTTGCCACGATCAGAGACAATGTCAGATGGTGTGCCATGTTTAGAGAAGACATGTTGAAGGAAAAGGATGGCTACATCTTTGGCATCAATGTCACGATACGTGGGGATGAATAAACCCATCTGTGTTAGTCTATCAATGATGACTAGGATTGTGTCGAATCCATCGGATAGAGGCAGTCCTTCGATAAAATCCATCGAGATGGAATCCCAAGGTTGTTCTCCAATTGGTAAGAACTTGAGCGGTCCAAATGGTTTATGGTGAATAGATTTTGCATTGCGACAAGGGGTACAAGACTTAACATAGTCGGTAATGAAGGCGATGATTTTTGGCCAATAATATCGCTGTCGAATATTGTTAATAGTTTTGCTGATTCCTGGGTGTCCCGATAATCGATGGTCGTGGCAGGATCTGAGTATGTTGAGTCGAAGGTCCTGGTGGTCTGGGACTTAGTATAGACCATTATACAGAAGGAAATCACCATCTGTTGATAAGGACCATGGGTCAGGGCAATCGTCGGCAGGTGGTAATTTCTGTTGGAGTCTCTGTATATGGGTCTGAGCGAAGGGGTTCGTATGAATTCCTTGCTTGATGGAGGAAAGAAGGGAGGCTGAGTCGAGTACTATGGCTTGCAGAAGTAACTGTCCAGCTTTGAACATGGTCTGGAAGTTATGAGGATTAGCTTCTGTATAGTTGCTACTCCCCCCTTTGGGGTACACATCACCACGACGTGTGAGTGCATCTGGTTGTGTTCCAAGACGTCTGGCGCGATAGCGAATGATGTAGTTGAATCCTGAGAGATATTCCGACCAGCGAGCTTGCCGACGGGTGAGTTGCTTTGTTGTCGCAAAGTATTCCAGGTGTTTGTGGTCGGATAGGACAAGGCCTACATGGGTAGCACCTTCGAGGTAGTTTCTCCATTGTTTAAAGGCCTTATCATATATCTCATAGTTCAATTCAGCTGGGTTCATGCTTTGCAAATAGAAGGCAATAGGATGGATATCACCGTCGTCGGGAGAGATTTGAGAGATGATTGCTGCGACGGCATAGTCAGATGTGTTGGTTTCGATGACAATAGGGTTATTGGGGTCGAATTGAGTGAGAATTGGAGCCTTAGTGAAGGCAAGCTTGAGGTGTTCGAAAGCATCATTTTGCGGTGTATTCCATGCGAATGGGGTATCCTTATGCATCAGTCGTGTTAGCGGAAGTACAATATCAGAGAAATGAGCAATGAAACATCAGTAAAAATTGGCAAAACCCAAAAAACATTGGACATACTTCAGGGTTTTGGGTGTTGGCCAATTGTCAATTGCATCTGTTTTTGCAGGGTCCATTGATATGCCAGCTGGCGATACGATGAACCCTAAGAATTTGATGGAAATGGAGTGAAAGATGGACTTCTCGGGTTTGATATGAAGGTTATGGTCTCTAAGATCAGTGAGTACCTGCCAAACGTGTTTCCGATGGTTGTTGATGTTGTCGGAAAATACTAGAATGTCATGCAGGTAGACTACAACAAAGTGATCAGTCATATCTCAAAGAATATCGTTCATAAAATGTTGAAATGTCACCAGAGAGTTTGTGAGACCCATCAGTAGTACTAAAAACTCGAAGGCCCCATATCGGGTGTGGAAGGCTGTTTTCCATTTGTGGCCAGGTTTGAGCCTAACATTATAGTAACCAGCGCGAAGATCAAATTTGCTGTAGATTTTCGCTGATTTGAGCTGGTCGATAAGGTTACCAATGAGGGGGATCAGATAGTGATCCTTGACCATAATCTTGTTGAGAGCGCGATAGTCAACAATGAGTCGAAGGCCCCCATCTTTCTTCTTAGTGAATAGTACTGGTGCTCCACCAGGGGAAATGGATGGTTGGATGAAGCCTTTTCCAAGCATATCGTCTAGGAATTCGCATAGAGCCCCCAGTTCTACTCCTGACATTGGGTATATTGGTCCATGGGGTAGTGGTTTGTTGTCTTCAATTTAAATCTGTGGTTGTAGGACCTATGAGGTGGGACGGCCTTCGCCTCTTGTCTGGAAAAGACATCAACAAAATCGAGGTATTTGTTGGGTACAGCCTTGGCGAGCAGTTCTGATTCGTCTGTCAGTAATACTTCACCATGAAGTAGCGATGTCAGAGCAGGTTTGTGGAAGCTAGCAAGTAAATTTTCAGACTTGAATGTAGGTAATGATGGAATAAAATGAAAAGAGTATATGTCTTCTCCTGCATTTATGAATCTCCTGAATGCAGCAGCACCAACAAGAGTGATTTTCGGAACTTTGCATGTTCAAATATCGGTAATGAATCTGTCGGGAAAAGGTAATGGGTCAGAAAATGTAGTTGGCATATTCATATCGATTAGCAACTGGAAGATAGGGGGGTTGGATTGAGAGAAATTGGGTTTCAAAAGGATACCTGATGGTGGTGATATAATTGCCAAAGAACCAGGGACTGTTGAAGGGGGCGACCCTGAAGAAGTGTGGAGTTCTGGGATGGTATTGAAAACCGAAGGTAGCGTCGATTGGATGTCCTGAGTGGTTGTGATACAAGACATGGCGGTGGTCATCGTCGGAAGTGTTGAACCAGTGCCAGATTGGAAATGAAGTGACATTGAAGCCCAATCGATTGTCGGGTTCATGGCTTTTAGCCAGGGAAGACCTAGGACAATTGGGGCTGATGGATGAAGTTGAGTAATGAGGAGTGATAGAGATTGAGATGACGAATTGGGAAAAGAGATAGTGGTTTTAATGTATTCGTGGATGAAACTGCTGGTGGCAGGTTTTCCATCAAATAGACATAGAGAAACTGGTTGCAAAAGAGATTGTCGGGCCATCAGAAGTTGTGTCGCTAATTGTACATTGATAAAATTTGATGTTGCCCCGGAGTCTATGAGGGTAGGTACAGGATCAGAATGATCAGAGAGAGTTAGATGAATGATGAATGAAATGTCGGATTGAGATACAAGTCCCGACCATAATTGTACAGAGGGAATTGTGTGCAGGTATGCCATGCGACCCATTGTGCACACGTTGGATGGATCGCTGATTAGTTTTCCGCCAAGGGTTGAGGTTCCTCATCTATAACTTCTTCGATTGTTGCCGATTGAGTTTCTGCCGAAATGGTAAAGGTGGCTCGTCCTGACACTTGTTGTGGGTTCTTTGCATAGATACAGTCGCGACTGCGATGATCAGGTTTTTATCCACAATAAATACACAAGCCTTTGGCTTTATGGCGCTCCTTCTCAGTGTCGGTCAAATGACCGGTGTTATCGAGTACACTGCTGAGGTCTTTTTGGTCTGTTGCTACTCCTTGCGATGGTTTTGATCTGTCGCTGGAGTAGTTGTTGCCTCTTTGTTCGAATGGCTTGCACTCCGATTCCTTTGTATATGTTGAAGTGCTTCCAGTCTGGAAAGCTGATGTGGTGTGAGAGGTTTTCTTGTTTTGGCGAGCCCAGTAGCGATTGTTGCATTCCAGGGCTTGTTGTTTGAGGGTGTCAAGGGTTGTCGCTCGTGGTAGTGACAGAAGATGGTCTTTAATGCATTCGGCAAGACCTTCATAGAACACATCGTAGAGGGCGGGGTTGTTCCAACCTGTATGAGGAGCATGTTCAGCGAATTTCATCATGTATTTATTTGCACAATAATTATCCTTCATTCTGAGTTGTCAGATTGATCGTTGGGCAGATTGAGCGAGGTCGGGTTGTCCAAATGATTGGTTGAGAGCGGTAATGAATTCATCCCAGTTGGTTCGGATGGTTGTTTCGGGTGATGCGGTGAGGTGTGGGAGCCACCAATTGAGAGTGATCCTGGAGAGATAGGAGGCCGCATATGCAACTCGTTGGCAATTGGTTGAAAACCTTTGAGGTTTGTTATCGAAAGCCATAATGCACTGCACGATAAATGCTCGGATAGATTCCGGTTTGGTACCATCAAAGTGAGTCAGTTTCCTGTTGCGATTGTGTCATTACATAGTAAGGGACGCCATAAGGTTGGTACCAGGGACCGTTCGCTGGTCCTCCAGGTGGTGGTGGTTCAGATGGTGATCCTCCAAAGGGATTGCCAGGGGGTCCACCAGGAGGCCTGGGAGGTGGTCTGCTAGGAAATTCTGGAGGAGGTGATTGTCCTGGGTGTCCCAAAGGGGGTCCAGGAGGAAGAGATTGAGGTTGCGATGGTGTTGACACATTGTGGCGATGCGACGTAGTCAATACTGTTGGACTAGGCGGCGGAGCGGAAGGAGGCATTCTTGGGAAGCCTTGCCATTGTCTGCTGTTGAAATCAGGTGGGTTCTCTCTAAAAGTCGGACTGTTGAATGGTGAAGGTGACACATGAGAGGGACTCGGGTGTTCCATTCTTGGCATCATCAGACGAGCGGTCGGTGGTTGCGGAAGTGGGGTTGCTATTGGATCAACGGGAGGTCGATGAGGTTGAGCAAACAGAGGTTGGAGAGCGATTGGTGGTTTACGTTGCATATATGCGGTCCCAGGACGAGGATAAGGGGATCTGTATTCATGCATTCGGGAAGTAGTGCTGGGCCAAAAGATATTTGATGCTACTGCTGTATAAGGATGATTAATTGCTTGTCAAGTTGGCATATAGAGTTCTGAATCCGACTGTGCCGGTGTCAGGATTGGTGGATGTGAGGAAGATGGAAGCAATGACATAGTTGTCAACAGATGTGGTAACTGTATGGGTTGATTACTGATAGGTTCTAGAGTGAGACCAGCCCATTGCGCTCGCGTACGAGCTTGCACTAGTTGTGCTCGAGTCATGACAAGTTGTCTCTGCTGATCGCTTATCAGTGCTTCAGTCTGGCGAAGATTCTCACTAAGTTGTTGAAGTTTGGCTTCCTCTTGTCCTATTGTTTGAGGTAATACCGACCTTGCTTGATGTGGGAATGATGACATATGTGGGGGGAGGTCTGGAATAAAGCCAGGTGTAATATATGCGTCAGATTGGTGCTGTTGGGATGCTGTCGGATCAATCTGTGGGAAGGGTGCTGATCCACCTCTATTTGGTAAAGGTAGCGGTGTGATGGCGGGTCCTTGGGAATGGGTTTGGATACAATCAATAGGGGAGTATCAGGGGTGACCTGATGAGTCGATTGTCCTATCTGACATACTTGAAAGGGAGAGACTGGGAGGAGGATTCCAACTAGTAGGTGTTAGTTCTATTATCCTGTCAAAACCCGCCCTTAACCTGTTATCTTTGGTGGAAAAAGTTAGTAACAACAAATGTGGTTAAAGAACCCTTCTGACAAGGCCGAAAGTGTTAGCGATGATGTATGCAAAGTATACAGACTAAGACAGTTAAGTGAATGGTGCCGAGATGGTGCCTACTTGTCGGGACTGGAATGGGGAGGTAATTTGAAAGAAGAAAGTAGAATTCACTTAGCAAATAAAGTTCTAGCGATGTGTTCTAGCGATGTTATCAACATTGATCGTTAAGACTGAATAGAGATAGAGATAAGAGGATGATGAGTTCAGAATAGTCATTAGACTCGTCGTTTGACTTAAATGTGTAGACAACACCAAGTAAAGAGAGGGGGAAGACTTATGATAATAGAACTAAAGAAATACATGCGTTCTATCCTACTGTTTTATACTAGACGTATTCACCGATGTCGGATAGATACCATGTGGGCTATATACTAAATGGAGGTATAACTGTTGTGGTGATTGATGTTCCTATCTACTGTTATTGGAGCTGCATATATTGACGATCGGTTGTTAGGTTGAGTGATCCGAGCTTGGATGGCGAATATTGCTAGTATTGCTAGTATTGCTAGTGTCAGTAAGACATGGAGGGGATAGTGACAGTGATAAGTGTCGTTAGGTGTCGAATCATGACAGTGACTCACCACAAGCAAAGTCGGTATGTGTGCGGTCTGAACGAACCAGGTCCCTCATTTGTATTTGTGACCGACATCCTTTGCACACACGGTCGGCACACGCTGGAATGGCATATGAAGTAGTGTTGAGAAGGGGTAGGCCTGGTGAATGGAGCAGCTCTAAAAGGAGACAAAGACGTTATCTAAGGTGTACAGGATGAGACTAAGCCCACGCCTCATTTGCCAGAGCATGAATCAAAGGCTGGGAAGGCCGTGGACATCTCAAAAAGCCATGGATGAGTTATTCTTGGAGATAAAATGCACGTATGTGTTTAATGTTGAGGATAACAGTCGTATCCTCAATTTTTGATAATGCATGTAAATATAAACAAAATCCATTGCAGCCCGCAGGTCAGTTACTATGGGCACTGTCAACAATATGTAAACTGTAAATTATATCATTAAATGAAACAAAAAAGGATAGAACCCAAAGATCTGAAGCTTGAAGTCCAGCACACCTGGTGACCCCTACCCCTACCACTATGATATCCGGGGTTTGCAGGCTTAGTAGCACCCAAGCTAGTGTTATCTAATCTTTCAGTGGCTATTTACCAGAGCTTGCGAAAATGACAAGTCATTTCATCCTCCGACAACTCATTCGTCTTTCCTCCCCACCACAACTCTCCCTCAAATTTTCGTATGTGGAACCAGTCAACTACACCCTCCCCTCATACTTCTATTTGTCTCAATATGCCACCTAAGAAAAACCATCACGCGCAAATCCAAAGTAAGTACTACCCTTCTCCTCAATGGCTGCCTTAATTCCTGAGACCCGTGCATCACTCCAGAACTACTGAAACAGCTTCTGGATAATGGTTTAGACCCTCAAGACATTATAAACAACTCTGGTGCATTCCCTCCACAACTTTAATGCTGCATATAGCCAATATTAACACACTCTCAGTTCTTAAACCTGCACCTGCTGCCCAGCTATCCCCTCCTGCCACCCAGCCTAGTTCATCTTCTCAAAAGATGACTAGATTATGCATTCTTCAGCCAAGAGGTATGATCCATCTTTCATAAAAACTGCAAGTTTTTGACATTGACAGACTGACCCACAGAAAAATTATCGCTTTAACCCCCCTCTCACCACTCACTCCTCTCGCATCTGAAGTCGAACAGGAACACCAGGGACTTGAAGATGAGCCAGCCAGAAGAAGAACAGGACAAATCTTCAATCTCCTTAGTCTTTCAATTAAACCTTTTGCATCTCCTGACCTCCCTGCTCCCCACAGAAGCCTGCTCAGAACCATCCAGACACTGCAAACAAGGACAAGTCTGCCTGCTCTACACAATCAGCACCTCAGTCTCCCCTGGTGAGTCTACTATTGTCGCTCCATCACTATTCAAAATTGTGTTGCAACCACACAGCCACAGCCAATGAAGAAGACTCACAAAACCACTGCAGTCCATATTCTAACCACCACCCGTTCCCATTCCCTCCTCACTGAATACTCTTGACATTTAGATGGCTCCGCCCCAGGTACCTTCTAATCTCTCAGGTTGTCATTTCTTCTGATAGCTCTTTTTGCGCAGGACATGCCCGTGATCATTCAAAAATGCAAGGCCATCGAAGATCATGATTCATGAGGACAAGCCCGAGCTTGCCCCACCTGTGAGTCACATCTGCCAGTCCAAAGTTTCTTATTTGCATTGATTGTAGGCCAAACGTTCCAAACATGTGGTGACTGTTTTCACACTCTGTGTGTTTGTACTCATGAGTCCCAATTTATATAGACAACGGCCCGTCCAGCACAGTGGTTCGTGTTTCCCTATCGCATGACTCGCTTCTGATCTATGTTAGACAATGGTGGCCAAGATCTCGGTAAACGTTTCCTATTAATGCTACATAATACTTACCTTTGGTCGCCCCAGAAAACAAAAACAGCCCCAACCGCCTCCAAGGTAAGCAATATAACATTCACCCGCTTAGAAATAACCTGTATTGACCAGAGGCAATGAAGCTCATCAACTCAAAGAAGACCAAAAAAATAAAATTTTAAATCCTAAGAATTGTCGCTGACAATAATTCAACCAGGCTTAATTCACCAGATCTTCCTTCCATTCCCCTCTTGACCCATCGCCTCATTGCATTGAAACTCGCACCTGCACATGCCTCGCACATATCGGTCCTGCAATCACTTTTTTTGGCACCAGCACTCGCTCATCTGCACACATCGACTCGCCCAATGTTTTTATCCATTCCATTTTCTGTATCATGCTTTATTTTGCATTCCTCATTGTCCTCCGAAGGACCCTGTATTACTAGTGCGCTCTACCTGCTTATATGACATTTTTTGACATGCCCCATTATCTGTTTGAACAAGCTCAAAATCAGCTTATATGACCGACTCTGATTTTCAGCTTCTAAGAATGGCTTAAGATATCGGCTTATAATGGGTCATGATAGATAATAAACTAACAGCTCCTTCAACAGCTCCTTAGGAGCTGGCAGAACAGCTTGTTAGGAGCTGACTGAACAGCTTATTCGGCTAGCTCCTTATAAGCTGGTATTTATCTTGTTATCTTCCTACAGTGTCCAGCCCTCCACGTGTTTCTGAAGGAGACTGAATGACGACGCGGCAACACCATGGGGGCGTTTTACTGGACCAACCTTAACTATGATCAATGTATACTAGTCCACATGTATATTACAAAACAAGGTACGTCTTTTAAATCAGCATCATTATTTGGCACACACAAAATCACATGTTACTGGGGGTTCACGATGGCAGGCACATACACTCCAGTCTACCACGTACAGTGTTAGATTTGTGACAATATACAAGGAAGATTTCGACATTCACCTTGTTGAGAGATATCACCACGCATTCCTCGGTATTTATTGAGCAGCTTGCATAAGGGAATTGTATGCAATTTGAAGGAACGATTTCTAAATCAGAGAATCTGTTTCCCCAAAGAGATGCCTGGAAAGCAGGGAATTTCGTATATATGTCGAGACCTGGAGGGGGCTGCACACGAAATTGGACAGCAAGAAGTAAAATGGGCATCTGGTAGCCGGGAAGTATAGCATAGAATATATTGTTGATAATAGCTGGTCGAGGCTTAGCTCTGAGGTTTTCTGGTGGTAAAACCATGACCTGACTACTACCCTTGATGCCTGTTTTCGATGCCTCGGTGAGTTCAAGTTGTTCATCCACCTCCTCAAATAGTTTCTTCAAGGATCCCCCTCTGTTTTCCCCAGCAGAATGATTTGCAACATAATGGACACCATTATGTTCGATATTTTGGAGATGAATGGCCCGAGGTTTAATCAGATTCAGATCCAAATGTTGTCTTCCATAGAATTTCCCTAACGCTTTGTACGTGTCTCATTGGAAGATGCTCTCCTTATGTGTTGGTTCTTCTTCAGGTGAGATCATAGACTCGTCAGGGACTTTCTCATCGATATCTTTGAACCACACAAGATCATTGAGCAATGTTCCACATGAATCCAACTTGAAGCACTGCTGATAGTGTTTTTCCAAGCCTAAAGTTTGCAATGAGTCTGAAAATCCTTGTGATTTCATGAAGTTGTGAAGATTTCCAGCCATTGACATTGAATTCATCATTGTTGTCTCAATTTCTCCTGTTTCTAATGTTCAATAGACTTCTATATCCAATAAGGGAAACAAACCGATGTTCTGATTCATCTTTACTCTCTGGAGGTGTCCTATGAGTCGTTCAAATGTAAATGTCCACCAAGCATGAACTGGACCGAATTTTGTGAGTAAGTTGGGCAGATGGAGCGAAGCATGTAGGTTAGGCTTGTCCCGATGTTCCTCGGGATAGAGATCTTTGAGTACCACCTGGTAACGTTTCATGAAGAGAAGACAACTATCGATACATTTTTGTGACAAAGTCTGAGATGTTGCCAAAAGAACGGCTTGTACAAGGTCCATAAAGTTTGTCATTAAAGCAAACCTGCGGTCAGCGTCTAGAGACTCCTGAGATTGTTGATCCTGGCGGCCCCATAACTGTATCAGGGTGATAGGCAGACAGATGGTGCATAAGGTGCGCCATGCATCTGCTTTCAGCTTCCCCCAGGATGGACTGCCGAAATCCAATGGAGGGGGTGTGATCCAAGAAGGTGCAACCAACCGTGATATATCATGACATATCTCAGTTATCTCTTTCTTTCCCAGCACAACAGCTTTGGGCTTCTCCGAGTCAGTATCTGATGCACCTTCTTCATTTTCAGAATGACTAGGCTAGGTGTTCCCATATGAATTAATGCATCAAGGACAAACTTGAACAACTTACGTCTGAAAACAGTGCCCATATAATTGCCTCTGCCAGGTCCTTCCATGTGATTTGGGGTTTTTTTACTGTTTTATTTCTTTTATTTTTACTTTTAGATGGAGGTCAAAGAGAGGGATGTGGTTTTCCACCAAGCTCTCGACAAATCACTTCAAGCACAGGTTTGCATTTATTGGAAATCCGCTGTAGCTTTGTTTCTGTGTCTAGACTTTGATTCAGCAACTTCCAGGCACTGGCTAGCTCTGCTTTGGAGGGTGGGTCTAGGTCTGATTTTTCCTCCTTTCCCACAGTGATATCAATACCGAATATGCTGAGGCAATGATTCTTGAAGAGATGGAGGAACAAATTGTGCATTGAATTGACCACTACAAATTGTGACGGATCCCAATAGGGCAGATCAAGGAGTGGCGTCCATCGCACACCATACTTCTTAAATAAAGTATTCCAGTGGCGCACCGAAATGGCCTCTTTCCATGCCTTCGCCCATGCTTTCCATTTCTCCCAACTTTGTGTGGGCCATTTTTAGGGGTTGACTCCGTGAGAAGTGTGGTGTTTGTAGAGGCACAGCGCACAGAATCAAGTCGTCGTGACACCAGCAGATCCACCAACCTTTCACACTGCCGGGAGGTCGGAAACCACAGGGATGAGAGTGGCATGTATGACACAACCTTGGGGATAGTCAGCTGTTCTTGAGATGCGGACACCGGGTTTCCAGAATGGGAGGAGATATTTTACCAAGGGTGCCAGAAAGTGGTTTAATTGATCAGGTGGTGGTTCATTGGAGCCTGGTATAATACCAACAAGGTACATGTTCTTGATCTTGTAACGGTCTTGGGGGTGGATGTTCAGACAGACGAGAGCAATTATTCCCACAGAATGATGAACCCCCTGCTGTTTATTTCTGTATGGGTTGAACCAATCAACATTGAGACTAGATACCAAGTGAGTTTTTCCTTCCATGTAATGAAGTTTCCTGTTTTCCGTGAAGGTACTTTCCTCAGGTGGAGATGAAAAGAGATTACCATCTGGACCAAGAAAGTTCTGCAGCACTGAACCATTCCAGCACAGAGCAAACCATCCTTACGATCCAATCCAGTCCATGCGTCATCCATTGATTTGTGTAGACCAGGTCGGGCCAATAGTTGGCATAGCCATTCCCGCATATGCCTGTGCTTGAAAGGGCAGATCAGGAGAGTGGGGCGAGAAGGATTATGAACCAGAACTGTATTGTATGGTGCTGGAGCAAACTCATCATCACCGTCTTGAGTCTTTTTCTTGCGATGCCTGCGTGTTTTCTTCTTCCCACCAACAGTTATAGCCTCTCTCTCCTGTTTCTCCTGCGTCTTCTGTTGCTCAAACTTGTCATGAGTACAGAGGATGGGATATTGACTGTTAATGGGAGCATAGAGGAATGAACACTTTGGACATGCTGCATACAAGGTGAAGTCCGAAGAGAGTGGAAACCATTTACGCAGTGTAGGTAATGACTCCAGAAAGATCTTCATCACACCGCTAATACTTTCTGGAATTCCTGAGGGGTAAATTCGAGTGAATATTGAATAAAGTTGACATTTTTGGATTTTGAGAAGAAATCTGCAGCTTGGAGTTGCGATATTGGATCACAAATGGAGTATAATGACCATTAATAGTGAGGATGCAATGAGGGGGTCGGTGTGATTGATCTGCATTGAATCATATATATCTACAGTTTTGAATTACATAAATAAAGGATACCATGGTCAGTATGTGACTAAAAACCATACCTGGTTTGACTTCACAAAGACCTGGTGAGTCATCTGGCAATTGAGCTGACCGCAGCTTCCAGTTATGTCTGTCTTGTAACAATTGTCACCTCTCTTGCTCTATGGTTGCTAAATTGACTCCTTCGAATTGCAACATCTTCAATGCACCGAGTTTTAACCCCTGACACTGAGCTTGCCAACCTATCAAGCGTCATTAATTCGTCTTCTAAGGGAAATAAATCCTGTGGGTGCTTGGGTTCAAAAGGGGTCTGCAGCCAAAAAACATTGCACCTTGTCACCATATCAATGACTTGGGCATGTAATTCACTTAGTGGATCTGCCATAACCGCCTCAAACAAAGGGTATAGGAGGGGGGTAGATGTTTCTGTGGTTGAAGGCGGAAGGGGGCGAGCAATGTATGTCCCAATATTAGACCATAGTCGGTTCAAGTTTGTTGGTTCATAATTTGGTTCCATAATATCATCCACAAGCGACACCTTCAATATTTCCTGAGATAAAGATTCAACATTCAAGGATGATCTATCTTGATCTGGATCTCTAGAAAATGGAAATGGTGCAGGAATCAGAGTAGACAAAGCATTATGGAACTGGCCTGCTGTACGGACCGTGGCTAAAGATGAAGAAAGATCACATCCCTGACGAAGATTGGCGGAGGAGTATGAGGAGGATGTGGAAGAGAAAAGGCTTCGACCTTGTCTGGAAATACCTTCAGGGGATTGTCAGACACACATCTGCAATGATTTAGTCACTCACTCTCATTCCTTGAAGATCCACCATTTTGTACAGCGCACATAGAAAGTATTGAGAGATCTTGCAGCCCTAAGTCTTGTACTCTGGCTTTAGATTCCAGAGCTGTCCTCTTCAATCCATCAAAATACAGAACAAGTCGAACGCGGTTGAGGCTAGGAATCAAGTGCTGTTTGAGAAGTATGTCAAAAATGTCTTGAACTATTGCATCATGGCTAATCGCTGTAGCATGTGTTAACCCACATTATCAATCACGCGATAATCAGTGTATTTACCTATTGTAACCTCCCGTGGACCTGCCCCTTGTATAAAAAAAAACAAATATCTTCTGGCAATGTTCCGATGGGGGATGTGAAAATCTTAAGCTTAGTTGACGTTCGTATTTCAGTCTCCAGCAAAGGAGCTTGCCTGTATATATTGAACGTGAACTGCATCATGTATGTGAGGATGCGAAAGAACCTACCGAACCATTTGATAGCATTTCTCCCCTCTATAGCAGCCAAAGAAACCAAGAAAATGATAAAGAAAGTTGTACTATGTATAGAAGAAGTAAGAAAATTGTGGCGAGCTAATTTTAATATTCCCAAGCAGAACAACAAAAAAATCCAAATAGACCAATAAACGTAAATGCAATTCTGATTTCGTCGTCGCTTTCAGAGAAGTCTAGATGCTCTTTGAGCATGCTTGAAAAAGGCATGAATCTGGAAAAAAAGAAGGATTGTTATTTTGTGCCCTTGGACACAGTGGTACAATGGTGGTTGCAGATAGTGTCATTGCTCTGCCATTATTCAGTGACTTGCAATGGAAGACCAAAATGAAAAGGCTCTGAACAACAAGATAATGAGAATTGGCGTATAGGCTAAATATGCCACAAACTGTAGACAACCGCTGTGATCCAGATCAAGAGTGCAATGAGGAACATTAGTGCAATGGACACTGGTCTGGGCCAAATCTACAAATATATTGATTAAGCGATTAGATTGATTTGAGATGTATAGTGAGACGCTGAGCGACAGGTGGACCTTTCAACTTACAGATGGTTCCAAGTGAAAATCTAGCCATCGCCATATACGCATAACGACCTTTCAAGATGTGTGAGATTTGCAGATGTCATATTAGTGGCATATATCACGTCAAAGATTTGACTTCTCTGTGAAGCTTAATGTAGCAGGATTGAGATATTTATTTTGGTGTCTTGCGATACAAAGGGGCCTTAATAGCAAACTAATATACATACTACCAAGCACCGGCAAGCAGAGTTATGCACAATTATAGGGCGAAGCATTTCATGGTATTGATAGTATATACATTCATTGTAAATCAGGTCGATACTACTGTCCAAACATGCCACCATTGGAGGACCAGCTGGCACCATTATATGCCTCCAATACCCCAACTGATGATCCCTCTGCCTTCTGTTTTTCCATAAAAGACTGTAGGAAACCCACGAAACCCAAATGAGATAATGATCAGATATGACAGCGTGCAACATACCTGGTTCGTATGAGTTAATAAATGAGTTGATGAACCCTCGGAATATTACCACCACAATAAACAGCACTGTTATCACACACATGATGTCCAGCCAGCTCAATATCACAGATCTCTTGGTGATAGGCGACCATATAGCTTGAACCACAGTCTGTAACATGCCCTGGAAATTGAAAGGCTTCAGTCAAAGGGTTGGAAGATATTGGCAATGGAGACAAACCATGATCCACCTTCTGATATTGCTGCAGATTTTATGGTATATGTATGTAATTCTCTGACCTGGAAATGAAAGAACAGCATTAGCAGACATCGCCTCATAATCTCACATTCTATCACTGACCGATTGGGGTGGTGTTGCGCTCAAGCACAATTTTCTCTAGCCATTGGATTTCAGCAAGAAAGAATATGTTGACTTTAAGTTGCTGTTCCTGTGATCCATCTAAAGCTTTCTGTAATTTTTGAGTGTCAGCACGAAGGGATCTGTTGACTTCAATTTGTTGTTCCTGTATCACAGGTCTGAGAATACGGAAGATCATTTATGAATAACACATACCAATGCGTTGAAGCAGGACGTCTGCAGCTTTAATAGTGAGGCAGCTAGCACACCAATTTCATCCACTGTTTTGTCAAAGGGACCTGTACTGGAGGGCGGTGGCATCTCAAAAGATTCGGAGTCATCAATCCAACCAGACATAGTAGCCATTGATAATTTGAAGGGGGTGAAGATGTTGTCCGAGTCCAGGTGAAGGATGCCGTCCGGGGCCAGTTGGGGTGCTAGGTGCTATTTATGAGGCACTGATGATATCCATCAGCAGTGGTTGCACAATAGACCAAGAAAACCCAACTGTAGTAATGCTTCAGTCAAACAAAGCAGTCAGAGCCAACTCACCGCAGCAGCCTCGGTCATGGTCACGTGACTTCAGTGACACTTTAGTTTGGAATTGGAACGCTACATTATGACGGTACGAAGATAAGAACTTTCCTCGTGTCTGTTATTTATATGCATATGACCTATGTCTTGCAACAGTCCTACAACAAATTGTCTACGCTTGCCCTACTCCAGCCTGGTGCTTTTGAGGCTTCCTTTGTGTGTATGCGTTGCCCCCTATATAAATTGTCAGTGGCCCACCTTCGACAGTAACTGAAAAATTCAACCACCATGTCACCAGGTGCACACCACATTCTTTATTTTCCTCCCATATTGAATCGTCATGTATTTAGCCCGGAGCATATTTGCCCTCCTTCCTCTGGTAGTCAGGAGTCACACCCTTCAATAGCTTCTGGAATTGATTCGGGAGATAATGCGCAGTCAAATTCAAATGAGACACATCTCAGTCCATCAGTGACACAGGAGCACCCTGGCATAAACACAGATACCAGAGATGAAGACTCTATTCACTGGCCAAAAGGGTCCCTCAGAAAACCCTTGGGGGGTGGTTATTCTCTGCCGGTAGTCCTGGGATGGAAAACCACAGATTATAAGGATATTCAGGTCTGAGAATGATCTATTTCCTGAAAGTGTATTCTGATTTATGTAAGTGTTATCAGAAGTACTTGCAAGTTTTGGTCAGAGAAAGCCTCAACCTCTTCAAAAATCTCAAGTTTTAAGAGGCTGACATAGTCGAGGACCTGTGCCAAAAAGTAGTTGCTCAGCTTTGTGATATCATTTTCAGAGTGTTCACGATTGATTAGGCCAATACTAAATTTCCAATTCTCAAGCGGTATAAAGATTTTTTAGCTACATACCTGAAAAATACTTCACAACGAAAAAAAAAACAGATCTCCAAAGTATTCATGATTATTCACCGGGATTTACAGTTCCTAACACTTAGGCTCAACAGACAACAGATTCACTGTCCACGAGGGAAGTGTCTACAAGCAGCGCTCTTGAAGAGCCACACACAAGGAAATGAGTGAGTGCTACTGCATGCTCTGTATGGACATTGGTAATAATATGATGGTCAATAGCGTAGGTCTGTCAGATTTGAAGAGAGTGAAACAAGTGAATCTCAGCCAGCAGTAAGTCATGTAACAATGTTTTCCTGACTTGGTACTCATGAACGTCGCTCCAAGGTTTCCAAGAAGCAAGAGACGTAGGATCCCAAAGCTTTATGGTGCATCCATTATTATATGTGTTCTTTTTGTGTTTTTTTTTTTAAGAATTTGTTTTGTTCACTTCGCGTGCACACTCTAAATAAGCTACTGATTTATCCGTCTGAAGATTTCTGTCGTCATCCTCAGACTCATAGTCAACATTAATGCATAGCATTGAAAATTCAACTAGTGAAGATATACAGAGCGCGCAGTATTCATTTAAGGAGTAAAACAGCGATGGCAACGATGGACAGAGCACAGTACACCTGCACAGAAACCCCTCACAGTCCACCGCTTCAGTAATGATGGCCTGCGGGAATAAGCGTAACTTTCTGGAGTGGTTACTAGTGACCTACCCGTTCTGGAGTTAGGAATGGACAAAGAGGAGGAAGGAAAATCGTTGCTAAGAAGGGTAGCTGGAACACAATCACACTGTAGGAAGAAATTCCATGCAGTATACGTTCACTGAAATCCAGACATCTATGTGATAAAAGCCATCATTAAAGCTAGTGATGGTGCTCACTAGCTGTACAATCAGAACCCGTTAATGCACTATCAAATAATCCACTGGCTAACATCTCGTTCCTCAATTGGATTGTGTAAACAATACCAGTGTGCGCACCCTTGTCGCTTAACTCAGTTTCATCACCGGTTTTGCCGACTTGCCGTCTGTTGTCAAGATCAACATTTTTACTTTGGGGATGAAGAAGTATAGCTGAATATTTCCCAGCCATCATGATACACACCGTACATGATATGTTTTTAAACACTCACGCAAAAAAATGGACAGATGTAATAATTTTATTGTAGAAAAAAGATCCTTCGACTCAGTTTCAATGTTCATAGGCTGTTAAAGATAAACCTTCAATCTCGCACCTCCTGGAGACTTCCACTGCCTGTGATATATGCAGTTGTAAAAAGACCTTGCACTTCAATTGCACAGGAATCGTGGATGGGACTGGTCCAGAGTCGATGGTAAGCAATTATCATCAATGGAGGAGCTGGGTGGACTTGGATCCCCAGTAGACTGTGTCCAGGACGTAGTGGTGGTGAAAGAAGCTGTATGCTGACTAAAGGTTGCAGACGGCGGCCGCAACGCAGGATGGGAGAGGGGTTGGTGAGTGGGGTGAGCACGGCCAATCAGGGAGGCAGACTCGAGGTGGCTGGCCTGCCCTTGGGGATACTCTGAGTAGCAAATACCACAGCTCTTGGTACACGACAGTCTTGCATTGGCAAGCCTGGGCATAGATGCATCTAGCAGGACATAGGACAGTGCTGATCCAGCACTGGCCGAGTCGCTATTTATATGGCAGATGAATGAATCTATTATATTATCACATTAAATAACTGGTGGAACAATGGTATCAGCTATGGGGACAAAATCACACCCTCTAGAGAAGGATAACAAAACTTGAGGTGTATAGCACATCACAAACTATTGTCACCCTGGATGGAAATTATGATTTCAAGGCTACTCTGTTTTCAAGATCGCACTTGAAACTGAGGTAGCCATGTGCAAGATCTCAATTAGAAGTCGGTTGTCCGACCTATAGTTCTCCTCATACTAGTCAGCTTGAATAGCAGGGCAAACATACATGCAATACTTACAGGAGGCAGGTAACACATTGAGCACCAGCAGGGGAATTTGGATGAAGTCTTGGAATCCGTGGATGGGCTCGGATAAAGTGCCTGAGGATAAAAATCAAAATTAGGCCTATATAATTTAATAATGAGTACATACACCAGAGATAGGCGCATCTTGGTCTTGATCAGTAGGGGACTATTTTCCGATTAGTGGGTGCATGTACACCAATATGACATACTTGCCTCCTCTCAAGATTTATTCGATGCTGTAGAGAATATTATATCAGTCAGTGGAATGCAGATCAGGAGGATGCAATCACCTGCAACTTCTGGAAAATATGGAGTTGAAGAGGAAGGACCTTCACTACTAGGCTGACCACTCGTATGCTAGATAAGCATATCAAGGTGAATCCATACTGACCGACCTGAGCCAACTATAGAAAACCCACTGCTTGCATATTTCTAAAGCAACTCATATCTTTCTTGATTTTTTTGAGGCGGCTGGCAAACTTGCGGTCGAACCTTAGCGTCGCAAGACATCTGATAGTATCGATATTTCCACTTGCTCCACCTTCTACCTTAATACATTTTGTGGGTATTATATTTTGCATGTCGTCAAGCCCAGTAAGAGTTCGAGTTTGTTGTAGATGGGTGTGTACCGGAGGAGATCTATTCACTTAATTGTAAGGCATAATATAGTAATTAGCGTAATGTCACACTCACTTCACCCTGCATCAGCTGTCGCAATGCTGTGATGAAGAGGGTGATTCATAAACACAAGAACCAGAGAGCTGAATTGGGAGCGCTCATGGTAGGACTCCTCTGCATAGTTAGTCCGAAGTTGGAAGAATGGGAGACAGGCAAATAAAAGAAGTTTGTGTTATGTTGAATGCCAATGGGTGGCAAGTTCGAAGTGGTGTCTGATTGGGCAGTGCTTACAGCATGAATAACCTGCAGAGCAGACGGTAGACTCATAGCGAGATGGAAGCTAATTATTAGTAAATCTCACCTTCCAGAGCATTTATATATATACCAGACAAAGGAGCGATTGTCATTCCGTCAGAGGCCAGGACAAAGGTGAAGGAGCTGATAACTCCGGCAGATTGAGTTGGTAGCGCACAATGTGATGGGGGTGGAGCTGACGGGTGATCAGATCTTCAGAGAGGCCGGTGAGTGTGCCGGGAGTGTTTCCGGGTTCCCAAAGACAAGGGAGACATTTGAATATCCAAAAATCTATTTGAAAATCCAAAAAGCTGTCAGAAAACAAAATGTTCAGTCACGTGAACTGTGACTACACTGCATAACACCATATGAGCCCTGACTCGGAGGCCTGATTAATGATTGATGATCCCGCTTACAGCTCTCTCATGAGTTGAAGGTTTATTCATAGGTTCTTAGTATGGTATGTGTTCATATCGTGCATGTTTTATCTTTCAATTTATCTTTTAACTTACATATTCACTTAGGTTCTGCAATATAGACTGGAAACTGTCTGCACTGGTCACCAAAAATTAGTCAATGATATTGTGTTTGATCCCACAGGAAGCATGATGGCTAGCAGTGGTTAGTTTTTTTTCGTTTATATTTTATCATGTGCACAGGTGATGATCACCATGTGATCATCTGGGATTGTCATACGGGTGAGCCATCTCAGGAGGTTCTGATAGATCATCATGGGCCAGTTACCAGTCTTCTATGGGTCACAAACAATTATGCTACTGCTCGTGGTGGAGACTCCCTCCTATTCATTGGATGTGCAGACGGATTGATACATGGGTACAACTATGATAATCCCACGGTAAGCAATACATTTAGAATATCTAATCAGTTTGACAAACTTATATGCTGCTAGGGCCTGCTTCGACACATTGAAACAATTCATGACCAACCGCATGAAATCCAATCTTTAGAATATGACCCACATAAAAATTGGGTAGCATTCTCAGTGGGAAAGCTGTGTCGAGTATACAATTTACAGGCTGATTGCAGGTCTTTTCTTCCATTATTGGCATTTAAGGTCCTCATGATATTTTACGCAGTTCACCTCAATTTCAAGTGCATGATAAAAATGCTGTGGCATGTTCTGTGCATTTTTTAAACATGGGCGAAATGCTCCTGGTTCTTTTTATGGAGACCCATGAAGTGTGCGAACCATTTTGTGTCCTTTTACAAACCAATCATACTAATGGAAATCTCTACAAGCATTAAGTTAATTGTGGGGACAGGCGATCTACAGCGCGTAGACCACCTCATAAATAGAATGTGCGGTGGACATGTTCTATTTCTACAGATAATTTATCTAACTTATCCCTCTCTATAGTGGCACTAGTGCAACCTCATCTGATGGCATGTTATTACTTGTTGGGAATCTTAAATCTGGGGTGGAACTTTATGATATGGACACGATGGCATGTATTGCCACCTTTGAACAACCCATCTGTGGCAATGTTCCTAAACAAGTTCGCTTTATTCACGGAGGACGACTCATGATTGGTGGGTCAGACCACGGACTTGTTCACATCTGGAATAGAGAGGATAAGGTGGGCCAGAAATTGTCACATTCCAGCTGTTTGTGGGTCACCCCCTCATCCTGTTTCTCAACCCCAACTGTGATTCTTCAGCCAAGCATCTTGTCCAGACAATACGGGTGAGTTTTATCCTTCTTTATCCTTCTCAAGATTGCATTTTTACCTGTGGTTTTAATACGCTTTTTCATCTGGCCACCTAAAAAGAATAGCAAGTGCAGCATGCAATAAGGAAGGACAAGACATTTCTGGGTGAATCTTCTGTAATGCTAGTGGTAAGCTGAGGTGAAACACATGTGATGACACCTTTTCGATTATAGGGTATGGTCCTAGCCATCGGTGATCAAGCTTCTTGGAGGGTCACTTGGTTCGGATGGTTCAGCTGTCCAGCCAGACTTCGTTGCCAACATTCAGCTTAGGAGTCGCTAGGTTTCGATTGTCGGTTGATGTTCGATATTGTGCCAAGGTCACCTTGATTTGTTCATGGAGATACTGGTGTAATTCCTTTAAGTCTACAGCCATTTGGTGAGCAGTTTCCGATGGAACAGTGTCAAGGGAAACTTTGAGGTTAGGATGGAAGCCTTTATTCGCAAAGAATGGGGTGACCTGTGTCGCTGAATGTGACGTGTTGTTGTATGCGAATTCAGCAAGGGGTAGGAGATGTGACCAGTCGTCTTGTTGATAGTTAACATAAATCCGAATGTACTGTTCAAGGATCTGGTTAAGGCTTTTGGTCTGTCCATCAGTTTGGGGGTGATAGGCTGTCGATAGGTTGGCCTTGATGTCGAGAAGCTGGCATAACAATCGCCAGAAACAGGAGATAAAGTGTTTGCCACGATCAGAGACAATGTCAGATGGTGTGCCATGTTTAGAGAAGACATGTTGAAGGAAAAGGATGGCTACATCTTTGGCATCAATGTCACGATACGTGGGGATGAATAAACCCATCTGTGTTAGTCTATCAATGATGACTAGGATTGTGTCGAATCCATCGGATAGAGGCAGTCCTTCAATAAAATCCATCGAGATGGAATCCCAAGGTCGTTCTCCAATTGGTAAGAACTTGAGCGGTCCAAATGGTTTATGGTGAATAGATTTTGCATTGCGACAAGGGGTGCAAGACTTAACATAGTCGGTAACGAAAGGATGATTTTTGGCCAATAGTATTGCCATCGAATGTTGTTAATAGTTTTGCCGATTCCTGGGTGTCCTGATAATCAATGGTTGTGGCAGGATCTGAGTATGTTGAGTCGAAGGTCCTGGTGGTCTGGGACATAGTATAGACCATTATACAGAGGGAAATCACCGACTGTTGATAAGGACCATGGGTTGGGGCGATCGTCGGCAGGTGGTAATCTCTGTTGGAGTCTCTGTATATGGGTCTGAGCGAAGGGGTCCGTATGAATTCCTTGCTTGATGGAGGAAAGAAGGGAGGCTGAGTCAAGTACTATGGCTTGCAGAAGTAACTGTCCAGCTTTGAACATGGTCTGGAAGTTATGAGGATTAGCTTCTGTATAGTTGCTACTCCCCCCTTTAGGGTACACGTTGCCACAACATGTGAGTGCATCTGGTTTTGTTCCAAGATGTCTGGCGCGATAGCGAATAATGTAGTTGAATCCTGAGAGATATTCTGACCATCAAGCTTGCCAACAGGTGAGTTGCTTTGTCATTGCAAAGTATTCGAGATTTTTGTGGTCGGATAGGACAAGGACTATGTGGGTAGCGCCTTCGAGGTAGTTTCTCCATTGTTTAAAGGCCTCAAAGATGGCAGGCAGTTCCTTGTCATATATCTCATAGTTCAACTGAGCTGGATTCATGCTTTGCAAATAGAAAGCGATAGGATGGATATCACTGTCATTGGGAGAGATTTGAGAGATGATTGCGGCGACGGCATAGTTGGATGCATCAGTTTCGATGACAATAGCACTGGGGGCATGAGCATATTTTTAGTGTAAAAAATGTGATAAAAATGCTTTTTCCTTACAGATTATTCATTCACTGTTCTGGTTGAAAAATCTCCCAAAAATGCTGCTTTTTTATCAAGTTTTAGGACCTGAAAATCTGGTACATACTTCACATTTCTAGGCATGGGAAATGAATGTAAAATGTGAGAAATAATGGATTTACTCATCAATTTCATGCCACAAAAATGGAAGGACAATCTTGGTTTTCATTGACATTTTCAACAGAAAAGAACCAAAATTTATCCAAGATTTCATAGTAGAAAAAAGGTGAGGAAATTAGTAAAATATATGAGATTTTCATGAGATTTTTCAAAACTATTAGCCAATGAATAATCCAACATTTTTCTTTAGTTTTTGCAAGGAAAAACCTGATGGATAAATGTTTATCCAATGGATAATCATTCATCCATAGGCAATATATAACAAGTTTTCTGAACCGAAAAGGCAATGAAAAAGTCAATGGATAAGAGCTTATCCCTTGGATAATCATTCACCCATAGGCAATATATAACAAGTTTTCTGAACCGAAAAGGCAATGAAAAAGTCAATGGATAAGAGTTTATCCCTTGGATAATTATTCACCTATAGGCAATATATAACAAGTTTTCTGAACTGAAAAGGTAATGAAAAAGTCAATGGATAAGAGTTTATCCCTTGGATAATCATTCTGCCATAGGCAGAACATTTACCCCATATGGAAGAATGATTATCCAAGGGATAAACTCTTATCCATTGACTTTTTCATTGCCTTTTCGGTTCAGAAAACTTGTTATATATTGCCTATGGATGAATGATTATCCAAGGGATAAACTCTTATCCATTGACTTTTTCATTGCCTTTTCGGTTCAGAAAACTTGTTATATATTGCCTATGGGTGAATGATTATCCATTGGATAAACATTTATCCCTCAGGTTTTTCCTTGCAAAAACTAAAGAAAAATGTTGGATTGTTCATTGGCTAATAGTTTTGAAAAATCTCATTAAAATCTCATATATTTTACTAATTTTCTCACCTTTTTTCTACTATGAAATCTTGGATAAATTTTGGTTCTTTTCTGTTGAAAATGTCTATGAAAACCAAGATTGTCCTTGCATTTTTGTGGCATGAAATCAATGAGTAAATTCATTATTTCTCACATTTTACATTCATTTCCCATGCCTAGAAATGTGAAGTATGTACCAGATTTTCAGGTCCTAAAACTTGATAAAAAAGCAGCATTTTTGGGAGATTTTTCAACCAGAACAGTGAATGAATAATCTGTAAGGAAAAAGCATTTTTATCACATTTTTTACACTAAAAATATGCTCATGCCCCCACTGTAGGGTTGTTGGGGTCGAAAGGAGTGAGAATTGGAGCCTTAGTGAAGGCAAGCTTGAGGTGTTCGAAAGCATCGTTTTGCAGTGTATTCCATGTGAATGGGGTATTCTTACGCATCAGTCATGTTAGCGGAAGTACAATGTTGGAGAAACAAGCAATGACACATCGGTAAAAGTTGGTGAAACCCAAAAAACACTGGACATCTTTCAGGGTTTTGGGTGTCGGCCAACCTTGAATTGCATCTGTTTTTGCAGGATCCAATGATACACCCGCTGGTGATACAATGAAACCCAAGAATTCGACAGAAGTGGAGTGGAAGATAGATTTCTCAGGCTTGATATGAAGGTTATGTTCCCTGAGATGAGTGAGGACCTTTCGAACGTGTTTTGGATGATCGTCAATATTGTTGGAAAATACTAAAATGTCATCCAGGTAGACGACAACAAAGCGATCAGTCATATCTCAAAGTATATCGTTCATAAAATGGTGAAATGTCGCCAGAGAGTTTGTGAGACCCATCGGTAGTACTAAAAACTCGAAGGCCCCATATTGGGTGCAAAAGGCTGTTTTCCATTCATGGCCGGGTTTGAGCCCAACATTATAGTACCCAGTGCAAACATCAAATTTCGTGTAGATTTTCGCTGACTTGAGCTGGTTGATAAGGTTGCCGATGAGGGGGATCAGGTAGTGATCTTTGACTGTAATCTTGTTGAGAGCGTGATAATCGACCACGAGTTGAAGGCCCCCATCTTTCTT
>MU134380.1:92715-117478 GCA_015039355.1 Ramaria rubella | reverse complement strand
AGTATATGTCTTCTCCTGCATTTCTGAATTTCCTGAATGCAGCAGCACCAACAAGAGTGATTTTCGGAACTTTGCATGTTCAAATATCGGTAATGAATCCGTCGGGAAAAGGTAATGGGTCAGAAAATGTAGTTGGTATATTCGTGTCGATTGGTGATTGGAAGATAGCGGAGTCAGATTGAGGTAAATTGGGTTTTGAAAGGATACCTGATGGTGGCAATATAATTGCCAAAGAACCAGGGACTATCAAAGGGGGCGACCCTGAAGAAGTGTGGAGTTCTGGGATGGTATCGAAAACCAAAGGTAGCGTCAATTGGACGTTCTGAGTGGTTGTGATACAGGACATGGCAGTGGTCATCGTTGGAAGTGTCGAGCCAGTGCCAGATTGGAAATGAAGTGACATTGAAGCCCAGTCAATTGTCAGGTTTGTGGTTTTTAGCCAAGGGAGACCAAGGACAATCGGGGCTGATGGATGAAGTTGAGTAACAAGAAGTGATAGAGATTGAGATGACGAATTGGGAAAAGAGATTGTAGTTTTGATGTATTCGTGGATGACACTGCTAGTGGCAGGTTTTCCGTTGAATAGACATAGAGAAACTGGTTGCAAAAGAGATTGTCAGGGCGTCGGAAGTTGTGTCGCTAATTGTACATTGATAAAATTTGATGTTGCCCCTGAGTCTATGAGAGTAGGTACAGGATCAGAATGATCAGAGAGAGTTAGATGAATGATGAATGAAACGTCAGATCGAGATACAAGTCCCGACTGTAGTTGTACAGGGAATTGTGTGCAGGTGTGCCATGCAACCCATTGTGCACACGTCGGATGGATCGCTGATTAGTTTTCTGCCGAGGGTTGAGGTTCCTCATCTATACCTTCTTCAATTGTTGCCGATTGAGGTTCTGCTGAAATGGTAAAGGTGGCTCATCCTGACACTTGTTGTGGGTTCTTCGCATAGATACAGTCACGACTGTGATGGTCAGGTTTTTCTCCACAATAAATACACAAGCCTTTGGCTTTACAGTGCTCCTTCTCAGTGTCGGTCAAATGACCGGTGTTATCAAGCACACTACTGAGGTCTTTTTGATCTGTCGCTACTCCTTGCGACAGTTTTGATCTGTCACTGGAGTAGTTGTTGCCTCTTTGTTCAAATGGCTTGTGCTCTGATTCCTTCGTGTATGTTGAAGTGCTTCCAGTCTGGTGAGCTGATGTAGCATGAGAGGTTTTCTCGTTTTGGCGAGCCCAGTAGCAATTGTCACATTCCAGGGCTTGTTGCTTGAGGGTGTCGAGGGTTGTCACTCATGGTAGCGACAGAAGATGGTCTTTAATGTGTTTGGCAAGACCTTCATAGAACACATCGTAGAGGGTGGGGTCATTCCAACCTGTATGAGGAGCATGTTCAGTGAATTTAATCATGTATTTATTCACACAATGATTAGCCTTCATTCTGAGCTGTCGGATTGATCGCTGGGCAGATTGAGCAAGGTCGGGTTGTCCAAACGATTGGTCGAGAGTGATAATGAATTCATCCCAGTTGGTTCAGATGGTTGTTTTGGGTGATGCAGTGAGGTGGGGGAGCCACCAATCGAGAGCGATCCCAGAGAGATAGGAGGCCACATATGCGACGCGTTGGCGATCAGTTGAAAACTTTTGAGGTTTGTTATTGAAAGCCATAATGCACTGAGTGATAAACACTCAGATAGATTCTGGTTTGGTACCGTCAAAGTGAGTTGGTTTACCAATTTCGGAATTGTCATTACATAGTAAGGGACACCATAAGGTTGGTACCAGGGACCATTCGCTGGTCCCCCAAGTGGTGGTGGTCCTCTGAAGGGGTTGCCAGGGGGTCCGCCAAACGGTGGTCCAGGTGGTGATCTTCCAAAGGGATTGCCAGGAGGTCCACCAAAGGGTGCTCCAGGTGGTCCATCAGAGGGAGGGGGTCCGCCAGGAGGCCCAGGAGGTGGTCTGCTAGGAAATGCTGGAAGAGGTGGTTGTCCTGGGTGTCCCAAAGGGGGTCCAGGAGGAAGAGATTGAGGTTGTGACGGTGTTGACACATTTTGGCGATGTGACGCAGTCGACACTGTTGGACTAGGCGGTGGAGCGGAAGGAGGCATCCTTGGAAAGCCTTGCCATTGTCTGCTGTTGAAAGCAGGTGGGTTGCCTCTAAAAGTCAGACTGTTGAATGGTGAAGGTGACATATGCAAGGGACTCAGGTGTTCCATTGCTGGCATCGTCGGGTGAGTGGTCAGTGGTCGCGGAAGTGGGGTTGCTGTTGGATCGACGGGAGGTCGATGAGGTTGAGCAAACAGAGGTCGGAGAGTGATTGGTGGTTTATGTTGCATATATGTGGTCCCAGGACGAGGATAAGGGGATCCATATTGATGCATTCGGGAAGTAGTACTGGGCCAAAAGATATTCGATGCCACTGCTGTATAAGGGCGATTGATTGCTTGTTGAGTCGGCATATAGAGTTCTGAATCCAACCGTGCAGGTGTTGGGATTGGTGGATGTGAGGAGGATGAGGGTAATGACAAAGTCGCCGACGGAGGTGGTAACTGTGTTGGTTGTGCATTGATAGGTTCTATAGTGACGCCAGCCCTTTGCGCTTGTGTATGAGCTTGCATTAGTCATGCTTGAGTTGCAACAAGATGTCTCTGCTGATCACTTATTAGTGCTTCAGTCTGGCAAAGATTCTCACTAAGTTGTTGAAGTTTGGTTTCTTCTTGTCCCATTGTCTGAGGCAATGCCAACGTCGATTGGTGTGGGAATGATAACATGTGTGGAGGGAAGTCTGGAATAAAACCTCTACTTGGTAAAGGTAGCGGTGTGATGGCGGGTCCTTGGGAACGAGTTTGGATATGATCAATAGGGGAATGTTGGGTGTGACCCAATGAGTTGATTGTCCTATCCGACATATGTGAAACTGGGAGAAGGATTTCAACTAGTAGGTGTTAGTTCTATTATACTGTCAAAAACCACCTTTGACCTGTTATCTTTGACAGAACAAAGTTAGTAACAACAAATGTGGTTAAAGAACCCTTCTGACGAAGCCGAAAGTGTTAGCGACAATGTATGCAAAGTATACAGACTAAGACAGTTAGGGAAATGGCGCCGTGATGGGGCCTACTTGTCGAAATTGGAATAGAGAGAGAATTTGAAAGAAGAAAGTAGAGTTTACTTAGCAGACAGAGTTCTGGTGATGTTGTCAATGTTGATCATTAAGAATGGAGAGAGATAGAGATGAGAGGATGATGAGTTCAGAATAGTTGTTAGACTCGTCATTCGACTTAGATGTGTAGACGACACCAAGTAAAGAGAGGGGAAGACTTATGATAATAGAACAAGAGAAATACATGCGCTCTGTCTTACTGTTTTATACTAGGCATATTCACTGATGTTGGATAGATACCATGTGGACTGGATGCTAAATGGGGGTATAGCTTTCGTAGTTATTAATGTTCCTATCTACTGATATTGGAGCTGCATATATTGACGATCAGTTGTTAGGTTGAGTGATCCGATCTTGGACGGTGAATATTGCTAGTGTCGCTAGTGTCGGTAAGACATGGAGGGGATGGCAACAGTGATAAGTGTCGTTAGGTGTTGAATCATGACATTTGCATTGCGACAAGGGGTACAAGACTTAACATAGTCGGTGACAAAAGCGATGATTTTTGGCCAATAGTATCACCATCTAATGTTGTTAATAGTTTTGCCAATTCCTGGGTGTCCCAATAATCAATGGTCATGGCAGGATCTGAGGATGTGGAGTCGAAGGTCCTGATGGTCTGGCACGTAGTACAGACCATTATACAGCAGGAAATCACCGTCTGTTGATAAGGAATATGGGTCGGGTCGGTCGTCGGCAGGTGGTAATCTCTGTTGGAGTCTCTGTATATGTGTTTGAGCAAAGGGGTCCGAATGAATTCTTTCCTTGATGGAGGAAAGAACAGAGGCTGAGTCGAGTACTATGGCTTGCAGAAGTAACTGTCCAGCTTTGAACATGGTCTGGAAGTTATGAGGATTAGCTTCTGTATAGTTGCTACTCCCCCCTTTAGGGTACACGTCGCCATGACATGTGAGTGCATCTGGCTTTGTTCCAAGACGTCCAGCGTGATAGTGAATAATGTAGTTGAATCCTGAGAGATATTTCAACCAGCGAGCTTGCCGATGGGTGAGTTGTTTCATCGTCGCAAAGTATTCAAGGTTTTTGTGGTCGGATGGGACAAGAACTACGTGGGTAGCGCCTTCGAGGTAGTTTCTCCATTGTTTGAAGGCCTCAAAGACGGTGAGGAGGTCCTTGTCATATATCTCATAGTTCAACTCTGCTGGGTTTATCCTTTGCGAATAGAAAGCGATAGGATGGATATCACCATTGTCAGGAGAGATTTGAGAGATGATCGCGGTGACGGCATAGTCAGATGCATTGGTTTCGACAACAATAGGGTTGTTGGGGTCGAAATGAGTGAGAATTGGAGCCTTAGTGAAGAGGAGCTTGAGGTGTTCGAAAGCGTCATTTTGCGGTGTATTCCATGCGAATGGGGTATCCTTATACATCAGTCGCGTCAGCAGAAGTACAATGTCAGAGAAACGAGCGATGAAATGTCAGTAAAAGTTGGCGAAACCCAAAAAGCACTGTACATCTTTGAGAGTTCTGGGTGTCGGCCAACCTTGAATTGCATCTGTTTTTGCAGGATCCATTGATACACCCGCTGGTGATACGATGAAACCCAAGAATTCGACAGAAGTAGAGTGGAAGATAGATTTCTCAGGCTTGATATGAAGGTTATGTTCCCTGAGACGAGTGAGGACCTTTCGAATGTGTTTCGGATGATCATCGATATTGTCAGAAAATACTAGAATGTCATCCAGGTAGACTACAACAAAGCAATCAGTCATATCTCGAAGTATATCATTCATAAAATGTTGAAATGTCACCAGAGAGTTTGTGAGACCCATCGGCAGTACTAAAAACTTGAAGGCTCCATATCGGGTGCAAAATGCTGTTTTCCATTCATGGCCAGGTTTGAGCTGAACATTATAGTAACCAGTGCGAAGATCAAATTTGGTGTAGATTTTCACTGATTTGAGTTGGTCGACCAGGTTGCCGATGAGGGGGATCAGGTAGTGATCTTTGACTGTAATCTTGTTGAGAGCATGATAATCGACCACGAGTTGAAGGCCCCCATCTTTCTTCTTAGTGAATAGTACTGGTGCTCCACCAGGGGAAATTGATGGTTGGATGAAGCCTTTTCCAAGCATATTGTCTAGGAATTCACGTAGAGCTTCCAGTTCTACTCCGGACATTGGGTATATTGGTCCATGGGGTAGCGGTTTGTTGTCTTTGATTTCAATCTTGTGATCGTAAGACCTATGAGGTGGGATGGCCTTTGCTTCTTGTCTGGAAAAGACGTCAACAGAATCGAGGTATTCGTTAGGTACAACCTTGGCGAGCAGTTCCGCTTCGTCTGTCAGTAGGACTTCGCCATGAAGTAGTGATGTGGGAACAGGTTTGTGGGAGCTTGCAAGTAAACTTTCAGACCTGAGTGTAGGTAACAATGGAATAAAGTGAAAAGAGTATATTTCTTCTCTTGCATTTCTGAATTTCCTGAATGCAGCAGCACCAACAAGATGTTAAAACTCATGTTATTCTGACGTTTCACGTATTCCGATAAGCCCTTTTCCGCTTATTTCTGACATGTCTCCATTTATCACTCTTAGCCATGATTCTATTTCGACATTATCCCCGTATGTCTTATCTTGATTTCCGTATTTGCTCCGACTTCGGAACTCCGTATCACGCACTCTTATCTTCCGTTCCCGATTTTGGAATCCCACATGTCTTAAATATGTTTTCTCTTGATCAGGCTTATTTAGCTTGTAAATCGCATCACACCACATCGCATTGTATCATATTGTATCATATTGTATCATATCATTGTATTGTATCATATCATATCATATCAAATTCCTTCACATCTTGTTACCTCAACTCATTATTCCAATATAACTCATAACACCCTGATATACCCCACCCATCCTCTATCATTCAACCTTTATTACGCTTCATCACTCCAAACTTCTACCTGCAATAAAGGCCTTCAAACCTTGTTCGGTATTCCGATTATTCCAATCATTCCGATCATCCCGATCATTCCAATTATTCCAATTATTCCAATCACTCCAATCATCCCAATCATTCCAATCATTCCAATTATTCCGACCCTACCTCATCCAACATTCCAAGCCCTCCTTGATTACACTCACTTTCCAGTAAAGCTAACCCTTACTTGATATTGATTTATCGTTACCCTTATTCCATCCGCATTGACTATTCCATCCCCGAATATTTGAAGCCCCCGCTCATCTCCGATAATTCTCAACGCATCATTGGCACTGACCTCCAAACAGACCCAACCAATCGGAACCCCAATAACACTTCTGGTCTTCAGTCCGAAATACCAGGGCACTAGAAATCCAAGAGGGCGCAACCCATAAGTTGAAGCCAACGCCCATATAGATCAGTCTTTGGATCTCCAACTTCTGAGTCATCCAGTATTCCACGCATTTCTGAATATTGCAACCATCGATCTCGGTCAAGGAGAGTTCCGACCAAATCTGACCCTGACATCAAATCCGGTGAACCCTAACAGTCCGACATCGAATCCAGCATGCATCCCTAACAGTATTTACAAGCTGACACTCTTGATTTCTATAATGTCTTCCAACACCCAAATTCAAACACTCAATTTTGACGACAGCGACAGATCTACCGAAAATGTTGTCAACCTATCAAACGTTCACGAGTACCCCAGTTTTGTCAACAAGCGCCTCACAGACGAAGACTTCAAATCTGACCCAATCCCAAGCGGCATCGACAATGCGACTTCCAACCATCCTTGTAATGACTCACAATACATGGCAGCAATTTCTGACCAAACCCCAACTTTGCCGACACTGAAACTTTCCGACATCCTCGGACAAGCCAGCAAGTTAGTTCTGATTCCCTGAGTTTACGAAGGAAAGAATTGGCTTTTTCTCATGGAAGTGTTTCACTGTTTCAAAATTTATGTAAATCTTCCCACAGTAATCCGGGATTTTCCTATTTTGTCCACAGATTACATAAGAAAACTGTCCGAGTGGACCACAAAACACGTCTCCTTTTGGGTTTTCCAAAAGTTTCAGGGTCTTGGTGGGGTCACCAGGGGAATGACCCAATGTCTGGGACTTTAATTCTGGTCAGATCTCAACAACCGCTGAGAGGATGTACTCGGAAAAACCTATAGGCTCCATCCATACTCCTTCTTCAACTTCATAAGTAGTTTATTTTCATTTGTGTCCACTTTGTTTTTTTGTTTGTCTCTGGATTCTCAAAGTATCCTGTCAGGATTATGGTCACAAGACAGATTTGTTGTCCACAAGTAATTGTCTTGCATATGCATGCGGCTTCAGCCTGTGTTGTACCTTCTGTGTATTGTAAATTGAAGAGTGCAAGCATTGATTTTACTTGGTTTGTATTTAATTCAATCTTGTTATATATTTTACTATTTCATTGAGGTTTTATACTATGCTGTGTGGAATGTGATGTACAAATTTTGTCTCATTATCATACCTTACTGTTATATATGAGTTCAGAGCCATGCAATTGTGAACAAATCAATAAACTTTATGTGTCGTGAAACATATCTGTCATTATGAACCAACAAATGTGTATTATTTCAATGTGCTTTTTTCTTTTTTTGACTGTTTACAAGTTACATTTTATAGTACATAAGAATCTTCGAGTTTTATTAAGTTGAGTCTATGCCTCTGGTGGTAAAACATTTAGTAACCTGGACCTTTTGCACAGGGCATATTTGGGACTGTATACATCAAATTGAATCAGTTCGCGTGCATCCTCTGGAATCAAGTGGACGAGCTTGTGAAACAATTTTTCGTATGCGATTACACAGTCTTCAGCGTTAGAATATTGTTCTATGAGTTTCAGATCAACCATCTGATGATAAGAGCCTTTTCGACTTATGTAGATGATCTTCCCAACTTCTTTGGCTGTGGCGTGTGGCACTAGACCTGTGTACACACTGTCGGTGGCTAATAAATACGCTGAAAGATTCCCAATATGGGGGAGTACTTTCTGTCTGTATATGTATTCAGTACCCTTATTTATTTCCCATTAGACTGTCCACTTACCCTTTCTTCATGCGCATTAAATACTCCCATAGTTCAGTGAAAGTGTTGAATCCACACTGAAGTGTTTTCTCCCATGTTGCTGTTCCTTTCCAGTATGCCTCTATATGAGCGGGCCCTCTGAAAACATTCGGTGTACCATAAGCCATCATTTTTCAGAAGTGTGTGAAGTTGAGATCACTATGGAGATGGTGGTACTCGGTCCAGTCACCAAGTACATCGAATCTATTGTGATGATCATCTAGTAATGCAGGTGCCGAGAAAGTCACACCCCAGAAGATTAATCCGCTGAACAAACCACCTCGCATGTTCATGTATGCCGTTTCAAATGGTCCCCCTTCTTGCAGTACATGAGACCGAGAAGGTGCTTGTTCTCTGAATGGAAGATAAAAATCACCATCAGTTTTCACTAGCTTGAATAGGGGAGAATCTTCATGGTTCGGTTGCAGATGTCTGAGGATGGGGAGGAGTAGAAGGACAAATGTGGCCAATCGATGCCCCACCATTAGTGTGTTGTTGATAGCATGATATGGTGTCCATGAACCATAGTCTCTGTACGCATCGGCGATACATTGTACGAGTTGTCGGGCCTCAGAACAAGAGTCCATTATCGAGTGGCTCTCAATAGCAGTTCGCAAGGCAAAAAGGTCTATGTTTTCGATGTTCTTCAGCTTTTGGTTACCGAATAATCGGGGTTTCGGATGACAGAATGTGTTCCATATATTATCCAGTAGCAGCACGTCTGGTGAACTATACAAGTCGATCATCATAGATGCAAAGGCTCCCTGGACCTGTGAAATGCTCATCATATCAGGATATTCAAGCCACATAGTGATGGTTTTGATTGTTGCTTCTATAGATCTTGTGCGGACCCAATCCTGCAGAGGGTACATGCTTCCTGGTCCTTTGGTAGGTACCAGTGCTATCAACATTCGTTTGCTGGGAAGGTCTTTGAACGGTTCATAGTCACATCGATCGACATATAAAATGTATTGATTGTAGGACTGTTTTTCAAATGATTCATTCGATGTTATATCCGTTACTGCAAGCATGACGTACCATGTAATATGTAACCAGCTTGTCACATAGTGCATGGAGCCATTCTGTACCAGGTGTAGTGATACCTTTAAACTGTCCTTGCAACACTCTATGACATCGGGACTCCAGCCAGGTCCATGTGCGGGCTGTTGCCAACATTGTAAATTGCTGTAATATAAAGGATTCGATGTTGGCCCATGCAAGAGTGTGTTTCTCCCCTAGGACTAACCGCCAGGCATCTTTCAGCCTTAACACAGTTTCGTTTTTGAAAGGTTTTTCATGTAAGTCCATGCATAGTTCACAGAGATTCCGGGTTGTTGTTTTAACAATTCCAGAGTCTTGAGTAATGAGCTGATTCGCTGGCCCTACTTGCTGGACTGTTTCGTACGCCTTTTCACGGAGTTCTTGTAAATTTTCTATAGACAAGTCGTAGAAAAAGGGTGTAACTATATTATAGTGGGATATTAGAGGGAGTAATGGTCAATAATACATGTGACATACGTTTAGCGTTATCAGGCCTAATGTTTACGGATGTGAGTGCTGAGCATGTCCGTGTGTCCTCATTCACCGCTTCATCTATCTCGACGTCCATCGTATTGTTCAATATTCCATCTTCGTCATGTCCGTGTTCCTCTATGGTACACACGATTGTGAGTGTATGGTTGTATGAATGCAATTGTGAGATAAATACCTTGAACAGGTTGCAGGTCAATGTCGCCAGGCAGGGGTTGATCAACTATATATTCTCTGCATGTAAGATTACGTTGTGTGGGGGATAAACGCAACTAACCATGTTTCCGGCATGACCGTTTACGTGGAGGAGCTTCCACTGTTTCAGTGTCGTCAGATTCAGATGAATTAGTGTCAAAAGCACATGATAAGGATACAATTCACCTTCAATGATTTCAGTGGCTATTGAGGCATGGTCTAGGGCCTGTGGATCCACTTTCTGTAGTGAGGGTGAGTGTCAGGTTGTCATAGGATCAAAAGAGTAGGCAGTTTTACCTTGTGACCTTGCATGGTAAAGTGCTTCGAATGTATCACTGTCTGCATCACGATTGGCCAATAACGGGATGAATTTGGCTGCTGCTGCACCATACTCGTCCAGACTGTTCCAAATGTTTCTGTACACTGTCACTTGGGCATTGTCCATAAAAGAAATGTGTTCGCCAAACTCCCATGATTGAGCCCTTCCACTTGTTCCATTTTCTTTTTCGAACTCAAATGCCTGCATAAACATTGTTGGATTAACGTGCATGTTATATGCAGAAGGTAGTTGCGATGTTATGTACCGAACAACCTGTTTCGGTCATGTGAGATCACCGATTAATGTATTGCGTTTGAAGGACTCACTCTGAGGCACATGTGCACGATGAAAGAAGTGTGTGCTTGTCTTGTCATGAGCCCTACCCCATCTACAGTGTGGTTTAATTGGTTGCTAGGTACGTTAAATTTTGGAGATGGTAATCTATGGTCTGATATTTCTGGTGTCACATAGAGCATGTTACTGCCCGGTAGTCCCCCCAACGCTTGACACGATGACATGTCCATGACGCGATTAGGGGGGTATGCTACATGAACCAGTCTGTTTAACGAAGGGTCAGGCTCTTGTCCAAGCAGTGTGGTGGGAGCTGTACCACCGTGCAAACGTAGTCCCAAGAAGTTAACCCCTATGCATGAATCCATCCTGATGTATACGCCCAATTTGTATAGCATAAATACACCAGGATGATAATCAGGGGGGAGGTCCAATAATACGGTGAGGTTACTCAAATAAGCTAGATGATCTCCAGAATCTACATGCATCCTGCCAAAGAAGCCCAGTTCTTGCGCCAAGGCACCAGCTTTTCTGTGTTTGTAGCATTTTGAAAAGTTCAGTTGGAAAGCCGCAAAATGTATGTTGTCATCGACACCGAGATTGGGTGAGCCGACAACAGATGTGCGCAAACGGGCAGCTTCAAGTAAAGTGGGCCCAGTATTGATGGATGCAAGTGCCGCTTGACAGAGTGGCTTTAAACATTTAATTAGACATAGCATGTTACTAATAGTTCAACCATACCTTATGGATGTCCTGGCACAACTGCCGATCTGCATTGTCAGGATATTTGCTATTCAGATTGGGGCTTGTAAGATCCCTAGGTTTCTGCGTCGTAAATGTCATGTATTGATAGCACCTATGGCCGCTTTCCACTGGATTTGCATGATTTATACTGTGTTCGAAGGCCGTCCCACCACGAAGCTGCCCTCCTACCATCTTTGGCTTATCTGATGAACGATCTGTAAAGTCACCCAGGATTTTATTGCATGCAGGCAGCAGTTTGTTTTCCTTGAAACCCTTGGGATACGTTGATTCATCAGTGACGTAGGCCTGTATGATGTCCTTGTTTGTGTCAATGTTGACTGTGGCTGTAGTGAATTTGAACAGAACATGTTAGAGATCTAGCAGTTTGACCACTCAATATAGAGTGAGATACCTTTTTCTCAGGCGAAAATAGCTTGTCCTGGATAGATACGCATCTCTCCTGCACAGTCCAATTCTAGTTCATATTTCACCTTAACTACTCTAGATTTTGCCCATTGTAAGTAGGCCATCTATTTGTCAATATCTGTATCCCATTTGTATACGTATGTGTCTCTGTTAGGCCACAAGGGATGGGTTTTAGAGTATAGTATGAATGTAGGGAGGCAGTGGTGGCGAGCGCGAGGGAGCAATACGTGCTATATAATCTAAGCTATTTATTTGATGAATTTGACACATGGATTGTACTCACTGTAAATATTTCGTTCATAACTGTGTGTGCAGGCGAAATTTGAGATGGCACACAGTACTTATAGGGTCATCGAACGATGTCTCACTCTTAAGCTCTTCATTAAACATACGGCTCCGGGATAATAGGGGTATCTTTTTGGGACACAGCACACGAAAATTTTCTTCAGGCATTATTATTAAGGTGAGTCTGTGGCAGAGGCATCGATATGTTTGTAACGGAGTCGCTCGTTGGATATCTATGTGCTAGTGTAACTCCTGTGTTTTTTCGATTGCAGCCATGACATTCTATTTGGCGACATGAAAGTTCGATGTTGCTGAGAAGAACGTCATATGCACCTTATAAGATGGTGTCGTGTTCACGTGTAATGTGTAAGGAACTTGTAGAATAATTCTGTTTTGGTTTCGCAAATAATATTAAGTTATGTCATTAAAGGTATGGGCAAATAATTAAGTGAAGTTGGTGAAGGTGAAGGTGAAGCCCGCCGTATAACAGCGAGTAAGATGACTATAATAAGAGTTCACGCCATATAATGACCAGTAATAGCGAAATGGTTAATCAAGCTAAGTAATAGTGGTCCTAATCACAATGTGGGTATACATGAATGACTATCGTTTCAGGATAGTTACAACACAGACTAGGTTGGAGCGGGCAAGAAAATTTGGATACAAATGGATCGAGCAGTATAACAACCAGGGGTTGAATAATGTATCTTGCTGTATAGCATACATCAATAGCAAGTCAATGAGTTAAATAGTATGCAATCTAGCTGTATAACAGCTAGGGAGGATGAAGGGATGAGTCCCGCTGTATAACAGTGGGAGAGGATGAAGAAGGTGAAAACGATTGTTACTTAGATAATAGGTGTTGCGTTGGAGATATTGGTTGGAGATATCAGATGGAGTTAAATCTAACTTCAACCATTGGCGAGAATATTAGATAAGCACGTCGGTACAGTAATCTGAGTTTGAACTGACTTGGGGATTCAATTCTGGCCTCCCTGCACTGATGAGTGTTATACGCTCGTTCAACTGTCAGCTACATCGTTACTCTATGGGTGTTATACGCTCATGTGTGTTTTATCTACCTCACTGTCTTTCGTGTGTTATATGCACGTATTTTAATACTCTTTAGATTCATAATACCACCTCTGAGTCCTAGTCACCGGTCTTCCACCACCTTTGAAGAACATCATAAAGTTGCGTAACTGTAACTGGACTGTGATATATTTCCTAGCTCCTTGCCACCTGAAAGGGTAATAAGTTAATATTTATTGGCAAGGGGACATTAGCACTTGGTGAAAGGGTACTCCTGAATGTGCGTTTGTCGCATTGAAGCACAAATGTTGATATAGCTAAATATATAATATATAGCAACTTTCACAGAAGTGTATCCCAAAAGGCGCGGTGGGAAAAAGGCAACGTTTTTGCTAGAAATACACATATGAATACATGGAGATGGATACTTGAAATCAACAACAATTCTGCTACGTCAGTGTCATTAGCTGATCAAGCGACGAGGTTGGCGTTGTGCAAAAACGCTGGGTTCCAAGGAGTGAAGCAGGTGATAGGCGCGTGTGTATGTGTCTCTGTGTTATCACTGTATAGGGATTATACTCAGAGTAACATAATCAGCTGTTGCTATGTTCATTCGAGGGCTGGTCATAATCACGAGGCTCGGCTGGGGAGTGGCTGCATTTGTGCGTGAACGTTTAGCTGTGGCATCTCGATTGGATCTGCACCACTATGTAAAAGCTGTCCGAAATTTGACCTCAATTTTAGAACCCATCTTGATGTATACACCCAGTTCGTGAAGCATAAAGACCATTGGATGATGGTCTGGAGGGGGGTCAGACAATCTGGGTTATCTCCCAGATCTACATGCGTGCCTCCAATGAAGCTTGGTTTCAGCCCCAAGGCTCCTGCATTATTGTATTCATCGTTTTTCAAGAAATTATGCTGAAAGGAGGGAGCTTGTATGTTGTAATCGACCTTGAGGTTGGGTGAGCCGGCTGTAGATGCGAGAGAATGGATGGCATCGAGCGAACAAGAGGGCAGAGGATTGATATATGCCAGTTCCGCTTGGAAGAACATCTACAATAAAGTTCACTTAGTTATAGAGTATGACTGCTAACTCAGTCATACTTTGTGGATGTATTGTCGCATCTCTCGCTCTGCATATTTGCTATTCAGACTGGGGTTTGTGATACCTCTAGGTTTTTGCGTTGTAACAGTCATGTTCTGATAGCATATGTGGCTCCTTTCTACAGGATTTGCACTATTTGGACCGCATACGAAGGCTGTCCCCTCACAAAGCTGTCCCCCTACCGTATTCGGTTGATCTAATTCAGGATGTCCCCCCTGGATTTAATCGCGTGCATGCGATAGTTCATTTTCCTTGAAACCCTCGGTACACACCAACTCGTACGTGACATAGGCCTGGATGATGTCTTTGTTAGCATCAACATATGCAGCGGCTGTGGCTGTGGGTATTAAAGTGTTAACGAGATTGCATTTTGAATAGTTCGGTTAAATTATACTTTTTTTACGGGAGAAAATAGCCTGTCCCGGATAGATACGCATATTTCCTGCTCAATCCAGATCTTGTTCATATTTTGCCTTGACTGATCTGGATTTACCCCTTTGTAAGTAGTCCATCTGTTTGTCGATATCTGTATCCCATTCGTATATGTATGCGTCTCCGTGAGTATAGTTTGAATGTGGGGAGGCAGTGGTCGCAAGCGTGAGGGTGCAATATGTTCTAGATAATATAAGCCATCCATTTGATGAATGCAACGCATACATGGTACTCATGGAATATATGTCGTCCATGACTGCCATACGAACTAGAAGTTGGGGAAGGCACACTATGGGTGAACATCTCTCCATCATGCAAATCGTTAACCCATTCAATTACATGATATTAGGGGGGGTCTCAGAGTACGGAAACAGAAATTTGTTTGCAAAGTGACGTTATCAAGGTGACTGAGACTTAGATACATATGTGTGTGATCATAACCCCTATGGATAATAGACAACAGATATTTTAAATTTTTAGCCTATTCGGTGACATGAAATGTTGATATCTTTGATAAGAATGTCCTTATAAGATGGTGAGCATACACACGTCGATTAATGTCACATAAACAACCTACATAACAATTGTGGTTTGGTCACCGCACATGAAGTTTATTGATGTCAAACATTAACGTAGTATTTAAGCCGAGTAATAGTGGTACCAAGATAGATGTAGAGTAAGCCATGGGAGAAGCAATAGAATCAAGCTGTATAACAGCCAGTGATAGAGTAGTGAATACTAAGAGCAAGTCGAGACACAATGGGCTAGAAAGCTTGAATAAAAATGAATCAAGCAGTATAACATCCTGGCCAGTTGATAAGTTAAATATAACACAGAGCAAGTCAAGACATAGCGAGCAAGAAACTTTGACCAAAAATGGATCAGATAGTATAACAGCCAGTGATAGAGAAGTGAATCTCACCAGATAACACACATTCATAGTGATAATCTAGCTGTATAACTGCTAGGGGGGATGACGGGAATGATCCCGCTGTATAACAGCGGGAGAGGATAAAGGATGCAAAAACAGCTTGTGCTTAGGTAATAGGCATCATGTTGGAGTATCTTGTGGGAATAATTGACGGAGTTGTAACTTTGGCCATATTTGGGATCGCCTGAGTTTCAATGAACTTTGGGTGTTAGCGGGCTGAGTTTGAATGTACTTGTCGATTCTTGCCTCCCTTTGCCCACGAGTGTTATACGCTCGTGCCACTCTTGGCTATGACACCGCTCTATGAGTGTTATACGCTCGTGCAATTCTTATATATTTCACTGTCTTATACACACGACTCCTTATTCGCTTTAGATTCTCGAGTACTCGTTGCCACTACTCCATCTCCATCGATAAACACCATACTTCTGTCTATAGCTCATATTCCTGTTCCTCTGCATCTATGGGTGTTATACGTTGGATTGACAATATTGTATTCGCAGCATTCCCCTCGCCATTTGAGGAAGACTATGCACCTCGTATGTTCATGTCGTCATAATGTCCCCCTACCCCTGTCTCTACCCTCGCCATCTTCTACTAGTGTTATACACTCGTATCAACATATCTCTGTCTTAACTTTATCTGGTTGCAATAATATATCCCGCTGTACGTTATGTATGTATTATCCTCTCATCATTTTTGACTTCACTCACCGTCTGCTTGGTTCTTAGCGATAACGTCACCTGATATGACCAGGCTATCTTTGGTTCCTGCAATATGTGGAAAGGATGTGTTAAGTATACACATAACACACAGTATACTAGTGTGGTAATCTCTCGTGCCGTTCCTTTTCGAGAACAAGTATTAAATTACGCAAAGGTTGCATATTATGTGGAGCTGGTTAGTCGGATGCACCACGACAAGTGGTATGCTACCGAGTCATAGGGAGAACCGGATGAAGAGGGCATGGGGCTGTCTCTCATTTAGATCTGTGTCCTACTTCGGCAGCAGCGGTGTGCTCGGGAATGTGAGACATGGGTGGCTGCAACTCTGAACCTCAAAATATTAAGGTGAGTTGGATAATTAAGTGGCTGACACATGCATAGCATTAATTTGTTGTAATTGGATCCCGTCAGATCGGTTTTGTCCTTAAATTGTAATTCTTGTGTGTCTGCTACGGGAAAGACGTTCTATTTGGTGACATGAAAATTCGATGTCGCCAGAAAGAACATCATTTGTGCTTTACAGTATGGTGAGTCATCAGGTTCCCTGCCCATTATAAATCACTGAGCAGGTCATGTAACAGCGGGGTGGATATTTTTGACTGAGATTTATTGGGCTGTGTTACAATCAGGTATGAGAGCTGGAGCCATTTAGGTGGAAAATCTCTAAATTGAGCATTTATAGTACCCTTTGGGACAAAGATTGAGTTATGAGAGAATTGCATATTGAAGGAGAGCATGTATTAAGGTAGTTGGACACGACACAAACAGTGCCATGCTATGTCTGGTGGGGAACTGAGTAAATATTGAGGGTGTCTGTCTCTCAATCTGTTTACATGATCTACTCCAGCGGCGGCATCATGCTCGCTAACATGAGACATGGGTGGCTGTAACTCTAAATCTTAAACTATTAAGGTGAGTCGGATATTGCTGTGTGTGAGACATGCGTAGGATTAACGCATTGTAATCCCATCGTAAGGGTTTCTTCTGTAAATATGACTCTTGTAAGGTCCGCCACAGCAATGACGTTCTGTTGGGTGACACGAATTTTCGATGTCGCCAAGAAGAACGTCATTTGTTCCTTACAATTTTGTGAGTCACACGTTTTGTGATTTATGAATCATGACATCCTGACCTGCCAATATACAGCGGATTGGTTATTCTTATAACAGCCATGTGTATATTAATGGTGAATGTAGACTGGACAATGGCGGGTCTACGTATCTATCATCTGATAAGGATGAGTTTGTTAATCCTGCTGTATAACAGCAGATGGTATTTAGTCATATATGGAGTTTAAAATCACTTGGACATAAACATGTGGTAATCAACGGACTTTCAATGTCTTTTAGTCAAATTCGGAGTTTCAATGTACTTGGGCGTTTTCAACTCTTGCCACCCTCTCCCAACGAGTGTTATACGCTTGTATATTCTTTGCTAGTTGGATCCCCTATGGGTGTTATACATTTGAGTCTTTTCCCTCTATAGATAGAATATTTCTATCATGATACTTTAGACTCTTCATTGCCACTGCCTTGCCACCCTCGAATAACGCCATAGTCCTGTGGTTGTTGTTCTTTCCGTCTCCCCCGCTCGCATACGAACATCATACATTTGTATTATCGATATTGGGTTCTCTCTATACCGTCGCCTCTTTGTCTACCTTTGCAAACCACATATCTGTTACATCTATATCTTCATCTTGTGGCCGGTATCCCATTCGTCATTGATCTCCCCCTCGCCGTCGATTGTGAGCATTATACAGTAGTAACGTCACAAGATCAGCTTAGGTAGTTTCTTCATTTGCTACACCCGTTTGCGCGCTCCGTATGTAACATATTTGTTCTTCTTTACCTCCGCTCACACTCCAATTATTTTCCGTTCGTAAGAGCATTGCGTGATGTCCACCCCCGCTGTAAGTTATTCTGTATCTCACAGCCTCTGGTAGAGTTCTCAATATTTTACAGACAGATATGAAAGTGTTCGTTCATAACGATATGGTGTTTACATCACCTAATAGGACCGTGCTACCCTCGATCCCTCCTAAACCTTCCATTAACTCTCTTTCCTGGATCGATTCCCTTCATCCTTGGGAGGTGTTCGGGACACAATGGTCGTATAACGTGTATCCGTATCTGGCGTATACGCCTACAGTGGTAGATTTCGGATTTGATGGATTTACGTCTTTGGCTGGTGACCGTCAACGACTTCTGTTAGAACAGGAACATCAGACGTGGAGGCTTGCACGATCTGTCGCAGAGACTTGGAATTTCATCGAGAAGGGTTTACAAACGGTGTCTCAAATGTTGTTCCATGTGTCAGGTTATCCACTTCCGCTTGATTTCGATTTCTTTCCATTACCATCAAGTAAGGGCTATCTGCGTACCCATCATTCACCTGAAATAGCGCAGAGATCAGCATCGATCTCCTGCAACGTGTTTGTTCCGCTTATGGCCATGTGCTCTATGGCCATATCTCTTTACGAGTACACAATCCCTGGTCACATGCCTAGGATGCCTTGGTTGGAGTGCATGTCGAAGTGTGTTAAGCCTCCTCCTCATCCCTTGTGGCTCAGATCGATAGAACTATTGTCAATCGCTAAGTTTGGGCCTGATTGTCCCCGCATAGGCATCATCGTTGATGTAGTGACACGTCAGTATGAAAATCTCCTTGGTCAGATGATGGACAAGAATATCCCAATTTGGTTTTATTGGGGAAATGTGAACAATACGCTTGCGAATGCTGAACAAAATCGCATCTGTGCATTTAAACCTACTCTGTACCTGATTCGTTGTGCACAGGATGTGGGCAGTTTGCCTATGGATGTTGAAGGTATGGCTGAAATTTGCAAGGACCAACAACCTGATCCCATGAGTCGTCAGCAAGATGGTGAGACATGGCAACAGTTCTTTTTGAGAGAAGAGCAGAGAAATAGAAAGAAAGAAGCATGTGAAGACAATAAGGCCAGGTCTGCAAGGTTGCAATGCGAAGCAAACCCCATCCGCCCAGGTAAAAAGGGGGCACGTGTCTACGTATGGACAGATGTTCAAGGCTTCCTTGTGCAGACTTTGCTACCTCGTGGCGAAGTTGATGATTGGTGGGATGAGTTTACACAGGCACAATGGCGCTACAATGGGTTCGCAAACGAGTGGGATCTCTGTGAGGAATTTTCCCCAGGCATGCCGGTGAGAACTTGGGAACAATATGAGAATGCTGTGAATGATTGGGAAAACGATCCTACTACAAACCTGGATATCATCAGGCCTGTAGATTCTCGGGACATGGCATCATCATCCTTTCGTAATCCACTCCCTAATCCGCCTAGTGACAGCTATATTGAACATCTGTCGGCTCTCCTCGGCCCCTCACAACCTCCAATATCTTTTGAATTACCGGTTGAAGAAGCCATCGTTGGTATATACAATCGCTTTGGATTTTCAGTGCCAAATGATGACTTGAGCGATTACACGAGTTTACTGAACAACGATATTAATTTGGATAAGATGCTAAAATATCTCACTCTTGATGAGGACGATATCGACATCATGTACCTTAAACCTCTTCAGGATTTTGTTTTTTTCATTACAGGCTGGACAACTACCACCAGGTTTACTATGGGACCTCTCACGATCACATGCATTCCCTCTCGATGTAGTCAATGGCATGTTCAAAGTAGATATTTGGAGAATTCGTGGCAGTGATCATCCATTTTATGCACTACACTCTAATATACCTGTCCCGGAAGGCCATGATTGGATATTGTTGGTACCTGATGCTTCAACCGCTTTGGAGACTGTACGATGGGAGATTGCATCTCGTGATGCGGTATTCCAGTACTTTATTAGCAAAGGAATACCTTTCAAAACAGTAATACACCGGGATGAAACATCTATATGTCCCATTCTCTCACCTGTAAGAAGTTACATCAGACATGGGTGGCGGCCCATTGGTTACAGACCTACTGCTGTTGACTATGTTGCTTATGAAGCTTTTCGGGATGAGTTCTTTCGTCAACCCCATGCCTGGGTGGCTTTGATGTATGGAGGTATTATATAGTGTCTGGCTATAGAGCACATTAGTCCAGAGAGAGTGCTCGTTGGTCCAACTGATGAAGTGTTCCATAACGGGGAGGTCATATGCACTGATGGCGGTCATGAATATTGGGATGACTCTCTTAGTGTTGAAGAGCTTGAACTCATTTGCGGTGTTTACCACTGTGAAACTAGTAAGTTGTATTTTTACTTTATGCCTGCTTGACTTATTTTCCCTTAGAAAAAATCAATATGAGCAAGGATGTGTCGTGGTGGCCCAAGCCAACAGCATGGTCAGCAAGTGGTCTGAATGTGGGATATTGGTCACCAGCTGCAGAAAAGTGGTACCAAAACCGACTGGTCCAGATTTGCAATGACACGGCTGAGTTGTACCATGCTAAAAAGTGGAAGAGTGCTGTAGCAATGCATAGAAGAACCGCCTGGGTTGCAGAATTCAATGCAAATCTCGCTGCAAGTTTTTTAATTGGTACACATTTTCCATGAAATTCTGTAATTGTTGTCTTTGTTTGAAAAAAAAAAAAAAAACTTTCAAAAAATGTGGGTGGCATGTACATGCGTATTTGTTTGGGAGCAGATTTATAATTGGTTTGAAGGTCACCTACAGCAGAATCTGCTGTAGGTTCATTGGTCTTAGCATGTCATTTCACAAAATACACTTGTACTAGACAAATTTGCTTGCGCATTGCCGATACCACAAACTAACAGAATTTTCCAAATAGTAACCCATGTTACAACATTGTATTGCACACAACATTACGCTCTTTCAATATCATGTCCATGACTTGAAGAAGAAATAGTGAGTTGTCGTTGATGTTACCAAATGGGGGGGGGGGGACAAATGAATCCATGAGTACATCTGGAAAACGTTTTTCCAATGTAACTCTGTCATATGGAGACACCTGTGCCCTCCTGGCTAGTTCGCATACCTGTTTATGTTTGGGTTGGTCTATACATAGCATTGAAATAATAACTAACATGGATAGCATCTGATGCTAGTGACCACCCATGCTGTTTGACTTGTGCACACACAAGTTCAAAAGGGGATTTACAAGATTGTGGTGTTTTGTCGGACATCTGTAAGTAATCAGTTGGAATTCATATGATATGTTTTGATTTATACCTGAAATATTCTGCCACTAGGGCCATAAGCAGTACTTGTGATGGTTGTAGCTCTTTTGGCTTTACAATTGCTATCTGGATGCATTTGTTCACTTGCAATTTGCTGCCTCACTGAATCAGTGTCCAATGGGTGTATTGGAGTTTGAGGAATGTTGGATTAAGGAATGGGATTTTTAGATATGTCACTGATATGTATGTGTAGTATGAGTGTGGGTATGAAGAAGATGGGCATGAGCAATCAAGGTGAGTAGCTCAAATAGATTGTGGAGTTCTTACACGGAATCAATGTTGTCCCTGCTTACTTACATAACAACAGTATTAGCATAAATACCTATTGGGAATTAAGTGACAACTTTGAACTTGTACGTCTTATCTTACATGGAATCAATGTTGTCCCTGCTTATTTACATAACAACTGTATTAGCATAAATACCTATTGGGAATTAAGTGAAGACTTTGAACTTGTATGTTGAACTTGTACGTCTTATGCATCTCTCAATTGCATAGGTTCATTATGTGTACATTGTTATTATATGTGCCACTTTTCAAATAGATTTGCTATTATTTATTTTCCTTTTGACACTTACTAAAAAGATGCACTATTTGATTAACCAGGAGTCAAATTCAACGTATCACATAGTTTGTAAATTGCTTAAAGACAAAGGCTCAACCTCTTCTTATTGTCTTTGAACCCATATCTACTTGGATGTTACTACTACTATCGTCCTCCTCCACATCTGTCACATCTTCATTGATTGCTAATTTGCACAAATGTTTGCGTGCATGCTCAGTGCATTTATCTTCAAGTGTTGGTATCCCTGAAACACGCTTTAGGCTATGGTGAGGGGTAACATTGTTTATGTGATGGAGTCTTTTATCAATTTTGACCTTAAGTAAAGCCTGATTGTGTCAATTTAGTATATTCTGCACTACCCAGTGGCACCCACCTCATCTATGCTATTATCCACCAGACTGATAGAGCATAATGTTGGGCTGAAAAACCAATGGCCTTTGGTATTGCTGGGATGTAGGTAAAAGGCTACTTGCAGTTCCACAATGTGCCCCAAGCGGAATATAGCAGGGTCTATGTGGTCATATATGAATTGTCTTATCACAATGTAAGTAATTGTTAATTTTTGTAGTATTTGAACTCATCCAGGTTCATCTGCATCTGTAGAGCCTACTCCACGACTGTAGTAGTTGACTATATTGGAATTATTGTGTACCAACTGGTCGTCACATTTGTCAAATAGTCCCAGGGGATCTACTAACTTGTTAACAGGAACAGCATCACCATGTGCTTTTGGTGATAGATAGCATGATGAGAATGAGACAGCTGGGTGGTTATGATAGGTAGATGACATCCATTCATCCACTGCACCCTCTTTAAAACATTTTCCAAAGAGATCATGCAAAGAATATATGACTCTGACAATATTGTGGAATGCAACATTGTCAAGGCCCATAATGGTTACGTATTGACGCATGCCACGAAGATTTTTCTCTAACCTATGTTGAGTGAGATACAATAGTTCAGTGATCATGACCACTTACGCATGCACAGGTGGTAACTTCCATATGCAGAACATTTACTCCATATGGAATCATGATTATCCAAGGTATAAACTCTTATCCATTGACTTTTTCATTGCCTTTTCAGTTCTGAAAACTTGTTATATATTGCCTATGGGTGAATGATTATCCATTGGAGTAAAGTCTCATTTATTGTGCATGGAAGGTTTTTCCAGAGATTTCAACCATATATCTCCAGTTTGAATAGTTGTGTCTTCTTCATTGTCATAATATGTTTTCTCTGAACAATCTGGATGAGATAAATCTCATGGATATTTTCGAACTAATTTTCTCACCTTTTTTCTACTATGAAATCTTGGATAAATTTTGGTTCTTTTCTGTTGAAAATGTCAATGAAAACCAAGATTGTCCTTGCATTTTTGTGGCATGAAATCAATGAGTAAATTCATTATTTCTCACATTTTACATCCATTTCCCATGCCTAGAAATGTGAAGTATGTACCAGATTTTCAGGTCCTAAAACTTGATAAAAAAGCAGCATTTTTTTGGGAGATTTTTCAACCAGAACAGTGAATGAATAATCTGTAAGGAAAAAGCATTTTTCATCACATTTTTTACACTAAAAATATGCTCATGCCCCCAGTGCCACTTCGTTGTCCATGAGTTACAGGTTATACTAGCATAATATCATACAGATGTTGGACTTATATATGAGAGGTATGTAAGTTCTCGTTATTTTTATATGCATTTATTTAATATTTGAGTACAAAGTGTCTTAACATGTATAGCACTGGCAAAACTCAATGATCATTCATCATCCTTGTGCATTATTATAACAGATATGTGATGCTAATTCTGTCCACTTTGATCCCTTATGGTAAATTGGTCTCACACCTGGACCCCTTTGAATAATTGATTTAACAGGTATGTGCTAAAGCACTGTGTATTTGTTACTTACATATTTAAGGTGCCTCTACAATGTGGTATTTGGTTACAAATACTGCCGAAGCGGTGGTTGAACCACCATATATATAATTCAAATTATGTCAAATGAAGTGGTCCAATGTAAAGACAATGTGAGCATGGCTCTTGACATGCTTGTCATTGCCATAGTAACATGTAAAAGATACACCATATTATTTTTTAAGATTACAACATGCTCTTATTCCCATCATCAGAGGGATTCTGATAAGGTGCCCTGTTCACGTTATATCTTTTCTGACAAATGTACACAGTACACTTTTTTCCCCCTGCTGATGGACATTCTGATAGGGTCTGCTGATGACCTTGGTCTTAATTGAAATGCTTCCATTATGCCCTCTTTTATGCTGCTGGGTCATCTGTTCAGGTCTGCTGGTCACTTTGAACCTTAATGCATGTGAAGTTGAACCAGTATGCTTTCATTTCCGCTGTCAGAGGGACACATTGTTATTGTGCAGGATAAGGATTAAGGAACATTAACAAAGCAGACGCTCCATGAATGGCCTGATTGTCCTCATAAACTATAGTATGATATTTCACAATACATATATATCAAGGTAATAATCCATCTGGTGTTGCGTTACTCCCCATTTGTAATATGGCATCTAGTTCATGCAAGAGTTCTGCCAGTAAGATCCCCATCAAGAAGTCACCTGCTAAGAAAGTTGGAGTAAAGCAAGTCACATTCATCATCACACAATCCCCCTTGACATTCATAGATGTATAATATAATTGACATTACAGGCGCAAAGGTGTAAATAAACCCATTGTTGCAAGCGACTCCGACTCCTCAGAGGTCAAAATCTTAGAATTTTCATCAGCAGCAAGCCCTCCATAGGTCTATTGTCATTACAGTA
>MU134380.1:0-85974 GCA_015039355.1 Ramaria rubella | reverse complement strand
TCTATTCACAATTTAAATTCTTACAAGGATAATGAGATCCCAGTGGTTATTGAATACCATGAAGCTCATTCCAATAAACATGCACAATCTACAAGTATTCATGATATTGAAGTTGAGGAAGGAACAACTGAAGGTGAATGTCCATTTGTAGTCCACGGTATCACAGGTGATGAGCTTCCTATTCATAACAGCAAGAAGTTGATAGCTATTGCCATGGAGCATTTACAAAACCAAGGAAGCATGTTAGGTGTTGGTCAAGCCAACCAGCCTGCTTCCATATATGACAATCCTCAGCTATATCCCTGAGCATTTCCTTGGCTATTTCCATATGGTCTTGGTGGAGTTGGAAATATCAGTGGTGCTGTTAAGGTCCCTGACAAGCTTTGCCTTAAACATCTCATGCTTTATTATGATAAGAGGTTTCAGACAGACCCAGACTTTCCTTTGGTTGCATTCAATCACAGGCAGATCAAAGATTCTTCCACTGGGAGTTTTTTACTAGCAGACAGGGTACAATTTGATAGCATTGTAGACTGTCTGCTCTCCATAAGTCTCCCTGTATTGACAAATATGACACATCGGATGAAAAATAATGAGACTGTCAAAGCTGTTACTGAAGAAGAGAAAGCTTTTTACCAACTAATGAATGACTTAGATCATGTATCCAGTCATGTTGAAGGATCTGGTACAACAAGAAAGTTCATGCGAAATGAATGTTGGTCTTTGATGGCTTATCTAGGAGCTCCAACATGGTATATAACATTTTCCCCCTGCAGATATCAAGCACCCTATTGCATTGTACCTTGCTGCACACAAAGAAAAGATAAGACCTGTGTTGAACATAGAGGATGCTCATTACAAACTAATAGCAGACAACCCCATGGCAAGTGCCAGATTCTTTAACATACTTGTTCAAGCTTTCTTAAAGCATGTAATACGTCTTAATGAAAAAGAAGCAGGATTATATGGAAGGAGTTCAGGTTATTATGGTACTGTAGAACAGCAAGGTCGTCTCACTTTGCATCTACACATGCTACTGTGGATTCAGAACAGCTTGTCACCACTTGAAATAAGAGAACGTGTTATGAATCCTAACACTGATTTTCAAAAGACACTTGTGGAGTATTTAGAGAGATCACATCAAGGAGAATTTCTAAATGGTACAGTGGAGGATGTGCGTGTAAGAATAGATAGTGCCAAAGACATTCAAGGGTATATGGACCCAACAACTACTCTCCCAGTCATGCCTCCACTGCCTTGTACTAATGGTAACTGCAAAAAATGCTCACATTGCAAGACAGATGATCTATGGTGGCTGAAATTCTATGAAGAGGTGGATGACCTGGTTTGGAGATCTAATTGACATTCATGTGGAGAAAAGACATGCAAGAAAAACAAGTGGCGAACATGTAAAGCATGTTTCCCCCCAGAGAACTTCATCGACATAGTGAGATTGATCCTAAGACAGGCTACATCAACCTCAAAAAAGGTGAAGCTTGGATAAATACATTTACACCCATTGTCACATACCTCCTTAGATGCAACAGTGATGTGACCAGCTTATTGACTGGAACAGCCATCAAAGCAGTGATTGCATATGTAACAGATTATGTATCTAAGAGTCCCCTCAAAACCTATGGAATATTTGAGTCCATAAAAGATATATTTGATAGGAATGCTGAAATGTTAAACAGTGAAAAGCCTAGAGAGGAGAAAGCCCATAAACTGTTGACATCTATTGTAAACTCAATGACCACCAAGATGGAGATTGGTGCCCCAATGGCTAGTACATATTTGCTTGAGCAACCAGATCATTATACTTCTCACGTATTTAAACCTTTTTACTGGATGCCATTTGTCAGATATTCCCAGACCTCGTGGCCTACTCAAATAAATTCACATATGCCTGAGTCAATGTTACATATACCAAAAGACCAAGTTATACTAGGAGTTGTGAAAGGGAAATATGTGGCATTTTCAGCAGTATCGGATTACACATTAAGACCAGAATTTCATGAAGATAGTACTGTCTATGACTGGATATGGCAGGCTCACAAAGAAAAGGGACAAGTCAAACTTCCTCCACCTGTTAAAGATGATGAAACACAATTGATTTTTGAAGGTGAACAACATATGTCTGAGTATGATACTGAAGATGAGGGGCATGGCATCACTTCTCCCTCTCCTAATCCTACAAATCCTTTGACCCCTCATGACCGTAAGCGCAAGTATGTAGAGGAATATAATCTTGATCAAGAGGACACTGATGATACAATGGATGACAATGAAATTACATTAGATGATATGAAATTCTTAGATGGACATCCACAGCAGGATTCACACAGAATAAATTTTTTACCTGACACAGAAGGATTAGTTCCCAATTTTGTTGGAGGTACAATACCAAGAAGTGATAAGGGTGACCGTGAATACTATTGTGCAATGTTGACATTATTCAAACCATGGTGCACAGGATTTGATCTTAAGAATGAATTTGAATCATGGAATGATGCATTTTCCTCTCATACATTTACAACTCAACAGCTGCAAATCATGCAATTCATGCAGATCAGATTTGAGTGCAATGATGCTCGAGATGTTCATCGTTCACAGTGTCTTAAGAATCATGTCTTATCAAAAGATGAACAATTTTTTGATGAATACAAGGAACAGCATGATGATAACTATGAGGATCTTCTCTATGGACAACTAGATATGACAGACATGCAATTGGAAGATGTGTTAAATAAGGGGCGTAAAACATTGGCCAAAGAACATGGAATGGATACTGCTGAACAAATAGCAATGACTTCAGGATGGATGGATGACTGCTTAGATAACCTGCCACCTGCTGAAGAGTGTATACCCATTGATGGAATGAATAAAGCTCCACCAGAATGGCAGACTATTCTAGACAATGAGAAAGAAAGGTGCATAGATGCCCGTCTACATCATATGGGTCAAGTAAATTCACAACAAGACCCTGTTGCAAATTCTAATCATGCTGATTTTGTACCTGACCAAGTGAAAATACTTGGTGCAAGCTATTTGCTCAAGGAATTTCAAGCTAAACAAACCATACACCAACAACAGATAGATGACACTGTGAATGTATATGGTTTGAACACAGACCAAGAACATGCCTTTAGGATTGTGGCCAACCATGCTGTACAAGATTCAGGTGAACAATTGAAAATGTACTTGGGGGGAATGGCTGGAACAGGAAAATCACAAGTTATCAAAGCTCTGGCTCAGTTCTTTGAGGAGCGAAATGAACTTCATCGGTTGCCCCAACAGGTACTGCATCTGCATTGATAGGTGGTACCACATATCATTCCTTGTTAGGAATCTATCCCAAACTATCAAAATCTGCTAAAGTGAATAGGACAATGCTCGGTGAAGTAAAAGCTAGACTAACTGGTACAGACTATATTTTGCTGGATGAGGTATCAATGTTCGGTGCCACTGATTTATATACTATCAGCAAGCAATTATGTTATGCCTTGAATTGTCATACAGAAGCCTTTGGTGGAATGAACATAATACTTGCTGGTGATTTTGCACAGCTACCACCTATTTCTCAGTATACATTATACAGTGGTTCAATAGGAACCAAGAAATTACAAGGTGTTACCAATGAGATACAAGAAGCCACGATTGGTAAACCTGCCTGGCATCAATTCACCACAGTTGTTATATTGAGGGAAAATATGCAACAGAGAAACCAAACCCCTGAAGATAGGAAATTGAGAAGGGCATTGCAAAACATGAGATACAAGGCCTGCACTACAACAGATATATCATTTTTAAAAACTTTAGTGGGTGGACGACCAGCAAATAAAGTCAAGTTGAATCAGGCAAGATTTAGAAATGTATCTATAATTGTTGGGCCTAATGCACACAGAGATAAATATAATATGCTAGGGTCTGTTCGTTATGCAAATGACACCAAGCAACCACTCCATCACTTTTACTCTTATGGATACTTTAGGTTCTCCTAAACAAAATGATAACCACAGAAATATTTCCAAAGCCAGAATGAAAGATCCTCGAAGAGCATCTAATGTATTGAGTCCAGAGCTACAACATATTGTATGGAATCTACCTCATGCTGCTAGTCAACATTGTGCTGGAAAACTTTCACTGTGTCACGGCATGCCTGTACTAGTAAAACATAACATTGCAACACCATGCTGTGTAACTAATGGTGCTGAAGGTACAGTAGTGGGATGGAAATGCTCGGAGCTTACCAAAGATAAGAAAATCTTAGATGTTTTGTTCGTAAAACTCAAAAACCCCCCTTCACCTATTAAACTTGATGGCCTACCTTTAAATGTGGTTCCAATTGGTCGGGCTGCCCAAGATGTAATTTGTTGTCTGCCAAACGATGATAGTTTGACTTTTACCAGACAACAAGTGCAAGTGTTACCTAATTTCTCTATGACTGACTATGGATGCCAAGGAAGAACATGACCCAACAATGTTGTCAACTTGGGGAGTTGTTTAACTCATCAATCATATTATACTAGCTTGTCAAGAAGTGCATCTGCAAGTGGAACAGTTATATTACAGAATTTTGAGCCAAAGAAAATCATGGGTGGATGCTCAGGATGGTTGAGACAAGAATTTAGAGAATTAGAAATATTAGATGAAATAAATAAACTGAGATATGAAAAAAAGCTGCCGAATTATATAATTGGGGATAGGAGGAATACAATAATAAGAGAATATCAGCTTTGGAAAGGTACAAATTATGTACCCAAACATGTGCATGCTGCATTATGTTGGTCAACTGATGATCCTTTCCCATTACTGGAAGTGTCTAGAGACACAGAGTGGTATATCCACATGGGATTAACAGATAAATGTTCAATTAATCATAATGAGACACAAAACAAAAAAATGAAGGTATCACATATTGAGTATGTAGCTGCTCAAGGCTCTAAGCCATTAATACATTTAAGCCATGATATTTGAAAGAGAAGAAAATCAAAGAGAATAGATGATATAGAAGATGTCGCTAACATGCCATTAAAAAAACAAAAAAAGGAAAATACAAACCCTGTAGGAGTACAATGGAATTCCACCACTTCTTCATGTGCATATGATGCACTGATCATGATTATGCATTCTTAATGGAAGGAGAATGATAACATGGCATATAATACTTATGCATCAAACAATAGGCATTGGCAGTTGCTGCATAGTAGTTTCCAAGAGATAGAGGATGGAGCAATCTCATTGGAAAGAGCGAGGGATCGATTCCAACAGGACTTCCATTGAACACATGCATGTGATTTCCAATCAATGGTGCTTACACCAGTATTGATGATGTTGCCCAGGAAATGTTCAATCTATCTGTCTCTTTAATGGAGTTAAATATGCATTGCACATCACGTGATATGAGATTAGCTCCTAAAACTGGAACCTCTCTGTCTGTAATATGTGACATATTTAATTGGAGCAGAGGAGCAGCATTAGCTGGATTTGGAGAATTGCCTGGAAATCATACAGTGCAACAGTGGTATCAAGTATTGACGACAAAAAGATATACAGCATCAAGATGTAATTGCCACAGAAGACAGGTTGAAGAAAGAGTCTACACCAATGCTCCTGAATTAGTAGTATTCCACATAACAAATGCACATATGATTGAGATCACTCACAATGTAGGAACACAGGATATATATGATCACCATGAGATTCTAGCATTATCTGGCATTGTATACTATGATGCAATCAGACAGCACTTTGTTGCCAGAGTCATAGGCAAGCAAGGAGATGTATGGTATCATGATGGAATAAACACTGGACAACAATGTGTACCTGAAGGGAATTTGTCAGCATTTGACAGTGCACAGCTTCAAACATATAAGGAACATGCTGAAATATCTGCCACTTTGCAACAATCCAGTTAAATATTAACATTTATGATAGTACTCTGTTTCCTGCTGCAGCATATAATGTTATAAGTGCACAACTACAATGTGTAGCTGAGCTGCTGAAGGTGAATAGTCAATATATAAAAACACAGCTAAAAAGAACATATGGAAATCCTAACCACTCTTATTACATACATGTAACTGTCCTATTGATACTTATAAATAAACCACTTCATTAGAAGGACCATTTGGAATAAAACATATAAAACTAATGTTTCATAGCTGATCTGTGTTTGCTAAACAGTTGTCTGTGCTAGATATTTATGTTGAATCTCTTTCTCAAGATGCTATCAATATATGCATTGTATATATAGTATCATGACTTCATTGAAAGGACCACATAATATTAAAATAAAATGGAAGTAATGTTTCAAAGCCTCTTTTAAGTACATGTGCAAGTTTCAGGTCTTCATTTTGAACAAGTTTTATGAAGAAGACCCTTCACCCTCTCATTCACTCTTTTGGTAACTGTGAGTGTTCTAGTGTGGTCGCCATCTCCATGTTTTCTTTTTTTGGTATCTGATAGTGTTGTGTAAGGGCCCCTTTCATCCACATCTTCCAGAATGGCCCATCCCATCCACATTTGCTCTTTCAGTCCTTACAAGAGCCCCATACCCTTTATTTATTCTTTTGGTTGCTAAGAGTGATAATGGTCAAAAAGCAAATGGTCAAACAATGAACAGTTGAAACCAAAGGCATTCTTACATATTACTAGTTACATTAAGCAAAATGCAAAGGGAATTGGCTCTGTCATGCGCAGCAGTGACCCATTTCACAAGTACTACAGGAGAGACAATGACGCATCGATCACAAGTTATGCCTCTACTGTGGAAAACCTGGTCATAAGGTGAAAGAATGCCCAAGGTCATCATCCTTTGCCAGGAAAGCGAAATCCCGAACCACAACTGTCACGCTAAGTGATTTCGACATCACGGTCCCTTTAGAGGACCTTGCAAATCCCCAAAACTGACAGCTCAAAGACTCTCGAGTACAAATCTGCGCTCACATCTCATTTGTGCCTTACCGAGAACATCACAGACCCTTTCCGAAAACACCCTTCATACTTCCAACAATTCCGCCAAAACTCCGAAAATCACCCTTCCGAACAGTTTTGACTGATCATTATGTTTAAATGCCATCCCTTCGGATTCTTGCTTTCTGCCAGTCTCCATCCTTCCATCACCAATGACATTATGTTGTAACACTCAGTAGGCGATTCATGCCAAATCACGTCCTCCCATCGAGCGAAAAATCTGGTCGCTATTGCGTATAACGACACTTGTTTCTAACTGTTCCGATGTGCTGGGAACACCACTAACCCACCCACTACAATCCGTTGATTGACAGGGTATTGGGTAGTACCCAGTTCTGCACTCCTCAACATGAAGATTCAATTCTATGACATGTCTTCAGGAAACCTGCAATCTGCGTTTTTCCGAATCTCTGAAAATCCGACTTCACTGCGACATCCTCCAACCTGCCATAACATACAACGTCAATTCTTGATGAAACCTCAACTCGCAATGACAATGTGGAAACTTCAGTGCATTTCCGATAGGAAAATCCGTTACATCAATTCTTCCAATTCCCAACAAGCGATCATCAATATTCTGCTACGTACTCTGACAAGATCACATCTATCGGAGGGAGAGAATCTCACTTTGGGAAATCACTTTCCTTACATCTAGTTATGCCAGAACCACCTCGAGAACATATTAACGAGGCTCTAGCTATAGGATTTCATCCGAGACCTTCTGCACAGTATGCCTGTACTTCCTCGAGAACACCCCAGGACAATCTCCAAGTCTGAACACCAAATCTTCCTCAAAGACATCCTTCTACTTCTAAGATTTAGTTTTCTGACCTCTGACTTCCAGACTTCTGACCTCTGACTTCCAGACTTCTGAATCCGACTATTCGAGATACAACACAGTTACTCTGACTCTAAGTCTAGTCATCAATACCGATTTCCGCATTATGGGACAATGACTGACAAACCGCCTTCAGAATCAATAACAATCCCCTTTGAAAGGTGCTGTTAAACCCCTCGTATCCATGAATGCACCATCCATACACCCTCCGACTCATGTTTCCAATTCCAACCCTTCAACCATTAGGACAATATTCCAGGCCGAATATCAAGTACCTTACCAATGTTTCTGAAAACAAACCCACAACTCCACCAAAACATTTCAATTCCTATTTTTCCTACACCCTTTTCTTTCCTACATGTCTTCCTTACTCTGTTTTCCTTGCAAACAGTTCTCCAAAATCCCGAAATTTCCAATTCACTCCTCTAATCCCTTTTCAAGTCCAAACTTCCGATATTCTCTGAATTCTCAGGTAATCCGTGAATACAACAATTTCAACCAGACAACATCAAGACCACTATCGAGAAACTTCCAAGAAGACACCGTTCAATTCCTCCGATTTATTTATATTACTTTTCCCCTTCCGACTCCTATTCACTGCATTGTTTCCTCTTCTGGCCCATTGACCTCTGGGTCAAGCCCCACCATTTTCCCCGATTCCTCTTCCACTTGTTTCTCCGAATCTGCATCTCCTGGATTCACCACCTCCTGGCTAATTTCCGCCTCTGGTTCCTGGCTGACTTCTGCCTCTGGTTTCTGGCCGATTTCCGCCTCCTCCAGAACCTCCTCCTCCAGAACCTCCTTTTCCAGTATCTCTGGGATGACATCAACATCCATCCTGACATCATCCACTTCCCTCGCCTTCCCTTTCCCCTTATCCACTGCTTTCTCCATTTCTGGTTGCGGCCCAATGTTTAATCCCTCATCCTCCAACCCGGCTTCCGACCCCAACTCCAGTTGCGGCACCGACACTCCGTGGTACATCTCCCACCACTTCTTCTGGAATTTGAACTCGATTTCTGCGATCCTGTGTGACTTCTTCAATGATTCGTTGAAAGCCACCATCCCCTCCACATTGTAGCGGAGCCACTTCATGAGGGAATGGATGGTCTTTCGGAGCCTCGAGTCCCACATCATCCGCCTCATCCTCCGCGTCGTCCTCCATCGCCTGCTCCTTTCCTTTACCCTTCCCCGACAATACCACTCCTTCCCGATCCGTGACCGCTTCCGCCCGATGTTTTTTCGTCGCCGGTCCTGGTCCAGCCTCCGCGTTCTCCGCCCGAACCCACCTGGATACCAGTAACAACAACTTCCCTGCCATCTCCGCTGCAAAATCTGCGTCGCCTGGCCTCATGCATTTCTTCCGATTGTTCTGACACCAAATGCAGGCCCACTTCTGCGATTTTCTGGTTCTCTGCTCCTCGTCGACGCACTCCAACCCCCACATCCCGCACCTATTGTTGTATTCATCAGCCTCCGACCAGATGTCTTTGAGACGCCATTTGCGGCCTCCGACGGATTCCAAGCCACCTTTCAGATTCCAGTTGACCTTCTGTTCTCAGTCAACTGTCTCCAGCTAGTCCGATCCTTCTGTCAACCCATCAATCAGCAGACAACAATTCCGACCGAAAAAATTTTGAGTCGGGCCTCCTCCCGCCTCAACTCCTCCCACACTGCCCACATTGACTCCGCTTTCCGCCGATCCACCTCCTCCTTCCGCTTCCTCCAATCTGCCTCCTCCTTCTCCTTTGCCTTCCAATCCCGTTCTTCCTGCTCCCTCCACTCCTGTTCCTCCTTCTCCTTCCGCTCCCGCTCCCGCTGTTCCGCTGCCTCCCTCTCCTGCTTCTCCTGCTTCGCCTTCGCCCTTTTCTGCATCTTGGCCTCCAATTCCGCCCTCCTCCGCTTGTACTCCCTCACTTCAGCAGCGAGCTCTTCGCCAGGGCTGATTTCAATGATGGAGCAGGTGGGTGACAATGACTTGGAACACAATGGCATTTTTTTTCTTGGGTGATGGTGGTAGGGGATCAAAAAGTGATTTGCATTTTCACAAAGTGTTTCTCCTATATATATGTCCAATCCAAGATCTCAGCCTTTATGGATAACCGACACCCAAAACTTCCCACGGTATTCAATAGCATAATCAGCCTCAAGGGCTCAGCTGTAAAAGGGAGATACTGTTAGATCCCAGATCTGACTTGTGTATTCTGACGTTTCACGTATTCCGATAAGCCCTTTTCCGCTTAGTTCTGAAATGTCTCCATTTATCACTCTTAGCCACGATTCTATTTTGACATTATCCCTGTACGTCTTAGCTTGATTTCCGTATTCGCTCCGGCTTTGGAACTCCGTATCACACACATCTTGATTTCCGTATTTGCTCTGACTTTGGAACTCCGTATCACGCACCCTTATCTTCTGTTCCCAATTTCAGAATCCCGCATGTCTTAAATATGTCTTCTCTTGATCAGGCTTCTTTCGCTTGTAAATCACATCACATCGTATCGTATCATATCATATCGTATCATATCATTGTATTGTATCATATCATATTGTATCAAATTCCTTCACATCTCATTACCTCAACTCATTATTCCAATATAACTCGTAACACCCTGATATACCCCACCCATCCTCTATCATTTAACCTTTATTACACTTCATCGCTCCAAACTTCTACCTGCAATAAAGGCCTTCAAACCTTGTTCGGTATTCCAATTATTCCAATTATTCCAATCATCCTGATCATTCCAATCATTCTGATTATTCCGACCCTACCTCATCCGACATTCCAAGCCCTCCTTGATTACACTCGCTTTCCAGTAAAGCTAACCCTTACTCGATATTGATTTATCGTTACCCCTATTCCATCCGTATTGACTATTCCATCCTCGAATATTCAAAGCCCCCGCTCATCTCCGATAAGTCTCTACACATCATTGGCACTGACCTCCGAACAGACCTGACCAATCGGAACCCCGATAACACTTCCGGTCTTCAGTCCGAAATACCAGGGCACTAGAAATCCAAGAGGGCACAACCCATAAGTTGAAGCCAACACCTGTGTAGATCAGTCTTCGGATCTCCGACTTCTGAGTCATTTAGTATTCTGCGCATTTCTGAATATTGCGACCATCAATCTCGGTCAAGGAGAGTTCCGACCAAATCCGACCCCAACGTCAAATCCAGCGAACCCTAACAGTCCAATGTCGAATCTGGCATGTGTCCCTAACACAAGAGTGATTTTTGGAACTTTGCGTGTTCGAATATTGGTAATGAATCCGTCGGGAAAAGGTAATGGGTCAGAAAACGTAGTTGGTATATTCATGTCAATTGGTGATTGGAAGATAGGGGAGTTGGATTGAGGGAAATTGGGTTTTGAAAGGATACCCAATGGTGGTGATATAATTGCCAAAGATCCAGGGACTATCAAAGGGGGTGACCCTGAAGAAGTATGGAGTTCTGGGATGGTATCAAAAACCGAAGGTAGCGTCAATTGGACATCCTGAGTGGTTGTGATACAGGACATGGCGGTGGTCATCATTGGAAGCGTCAAGCCAGTGCCGGATTGGAATTGAAGTGACATTGAAGCTGGCTCCAGGTTCTAACTCAATGGCATGATCCCATGGTTTTTGCATTCTGGAAGCTTGTCAAATGACTCCTTTGCAAAGACATCTTCATAGTTGGACAGGTAGTCTGGCTGAAGGTTGGGAGTTGTGCCAGGCAGCTTCTGCAAGGTGTTGGGATGTCATTAAAGAAGCACAAATGAATTCAGCCTGGGGAGGGAGCATGGCGACTAGAATGTGGTCACCCTCTTCTATAGCTTCATCAGATGTGTCTTCAGCTGTTTCAGAATCACCCCCATACTGTTGACTTAGGAGGAGTTCTTCTTCAGCTGTTGATCCATCTAAATCATGCATGAGAATAGGGCAAGGGCCAATACAGCAGGTGCGCAGTCGTAGGGCCTTCCGATGTTCTTCCTTGATGATGTTGCGACACGTATGGCACTGGGGAGGACACTGAGTCATCCGTACCTCTTGGGACTTCCATTCAACTTCTGGGTTGTGGTCCCGAAGCCAGGTGTAGCCAAGGATCATATGTTGACGGCCTAGGCATGTAACAGCAAACACGGCTCTCTCAGAAGGGTCCTTGTACCATAGAATTAGATCAACAACTTCAGTGATAGATCCAGATTCATTGGGTGAACCATCAACATTGTACACAGGGATAGGATGAGAGAGTGGTCATGCAGTGAAGCAGTTTTCCTGAACAAATCCTGAGTCGATAAACAAACCAGTGGTACCAGAGTCGAGTAGGGTGCAAACTGACTTGATCTCTGCCATATTGGTGGTTTGAGCCTCAACTGGGAGAGAGAGGGAGTTTGGGCCTGAGGTGGAGGCAACAAAATACTGTGAAGGAAGATCTCGTTCCCATTTTTTGTGACGGAAGCGAGTTTGAGACTGGGGAGGAGTTAAGGGTCATGTGTCTAGCATTTCAGTCTCCGTAGCTGGGGAATCAGGTTCTGAATCTGCATATTCATCATTTACCTGATTATACAGCAGTGGAGCAAAATGATTGGAAGTTGGCAGCAGGGGCACACAATTCACCTGCTGCATGACACAAAATCCTCTTCTTCTTCCTGAGGCTCTGGACTCTCCTCCTTGACAGGGATTGCAACTCTATGATCAGCATATGACATCAAGTGGGCAATCCATTCATCCTTCTCCTCTGTGGTCATGGTACAGACATCAAAGGCTTGGGGACATTCTCAAGAGAAGTGGCCTGGTTTTCCACACCTATGGCAGATCAAGGAAGTGGATTGGTGATGAGTGGCATCTACCTCCATGGCTACTGGCTGAACAGCTGTAGTGACAGCAGGTGGGGCTGGCTGAAGCTGCAGTGTTGAGTCAGATTGGTGAGGTGGATGTGGGCTTCTGTGGATAAGACCAGTAGAGACAACAGTGGGGCAGGTAGGAGTGTTTGGTGTACCACGGGAAGCACTTTGAAATGCTTCATTGGCAGCACGCACCTGTGAAATTGTCCTAGCCACTGAAAACCATTCAGAGAGGTCATCATCTGAGGGGTGTCCTTCAACCATATTTGCAATCCAACTTTGGACAGAGGGGTCTATACCGTGACAAAATTTCATGACAAGGGAGGCTTGTTCCGTATACCCAGACTTCTCGACCAATTCTTCAAACTCATCAATGTAGTCATCAACCGTACAATGATTTTGATAATATTGACAAGACTCAAGCTTGGTCCTAGCAGTAGTCTCTTCGTGAGGAGGAAGAATGTCGATTTGAACACCTTTTCAAAGGAAGCCCAAGAAGGATGAGTGGGCCGGCTGGTTTTGGTTTCCATCTCAAAGATACATGTGGCGAATGAAGAGGCACTACCAGATTTCATGAATGACAGGGCCCATAGGACCTTGGCGTGATCATTGGCAAACTGGGTTGGGCACAGGGCAAGGTAGAGCTTGCATGAGTTTAGGAAGGCTCATCCTTTCTCTCTGTCACCAGTGAAGTCGGCAGGAGTGGCAGGTGTTGCGCGTTTGTGAGTGGTGGGAGGGGAGAGTGATGTGGTCATGAGGTTGGCAACATCATGGTTCAAGGTGTGTAATTGGACATCTGTCTGCCAGAGTTGCTGTGCTAACAATTCCTTCTCCTCTCTTTCAACACGCAGGGCAGTCTCCAGGACAGCGACATGTTAGTGAAGCTCATTGTAAGCCGCTCAGAAATCGAAAGGAATAGGGTCTTCAGAGATGGGTGTAGACATGGTAGGGATAGATGGAATATAGGGTATTATGTAGAGAGTGTACCAGAGGGGTTCTGAGCTGTTATGCACCTGAAGAAGTTACGATTCCCCATGTTAGCAGAGTTTGGAATTGTTCATGTCCCACTTACACGCTTTTTCCTAAATTTCTTACCTTTCTGGCGCCAAATTTTTATGGTCATTTTAGAGGTTTGGGTTGTTGTTAAAGTTAGTTTTAGTTACAGATTGTATTCCAAAGGTAGTTATTAGGTACAGTTATTTTTTGTATGATTTGTATGTACAATAATGTAGAGGTTTCTAAGTAATCTTTCTGACAGTTGGTTACTCCACGTGGCAAGGAATTGTTGGGCCCTATAGGCACCCATAATCCTTATGTTTCAGCGACAGGGTTTTCAGAACAGTGTAAGACATGGAAAACTTAAGTTGAATTTATTGTATACCATTTGCCTTTAGCTCAGTACATAACTAGTATAGTTAGTCTATTAACTTTAATTTAGTAACCACCATCTACATGCTCTTTTTCAGACAGAGTGTATGTGTTTGTCAAAGGCTCCATCTTATATGGTTTTGTAACACAAACACACACATGCATGCATATATATTACCTGAATTACTGAACATTTCTGATATTGTAGTTTCACAGTGCACATACCAGGATCAGCTCAGAAGCCACATGGAGGCTTGTTCCTTCAAGAGTCTCCCTGGACTTGAGATATTGCCTTGTCTATATCATACTCACATGATTCAACACTAAAAAAAGATTGCCTACCAGAATAGTGAGTAGTGGCAGGAGTGTGGGCATGGGTGTATGGGTGAGGGTGTATGGGCAAGGGTGAGTCATGCTAGCAGTGCAGGTGGGGGTGATGTAACTTTGTAGTCTGTGCCAATGCTCATACACTTGCAGAGTGCATGGTGCAAATGTTGCACTGATGTTTGAGGTCAAGTCAGAAGCTGCAAGATATGAGAACTGGCAAAAATGCACCTCTAGTCAATCCCAGCATAATGAACTGTGAAAATCATGCTGTTTTGACTATTGTGGCTTGCTTTTATTAGTTATGATGTAGATGAGGCAAAGTTACTGGCAACTTGTCGCACTTGACTGTCACAGGATTACATAATCCAGTTGACTTCAAAACCTCTAACCTTCAGCATACCTGCATGCTCACACCAAGTACATATAACTTTGCTCACAAAAGCTCAAGTTAGACTGAGCAATGACCATTTACAATATTGGCTCCCTCACTCTATGATGGTATCCAGGATGAATCAACTTGTGTGTGTGCTTATCCCATGGTTGTTTCCCTAATTCAGTTTGCTACAGAACACTGGCCCAATGTTGTTCGTGTGGTTCTAAGAATGAGAGATCAACTTGTGGATTTTATGACAATTTGCAAACAACAATCCCATGATATTTCACCCTCATACATCAGTCATGTGTGCATGATGGAGATGGGCACCTCATAGATATGGGTGCAGGACCAGGTGGTGAAAACAGGGGCACTGTCAAGCTCATTCTGTTCCCAGTGGTGGGGACCCAGACTAGTGAATGCTATACTGGAGAGAGTCCATACGTAGGCTGATGCTGGTGTGTCAGCAAAGACTACAAAAAAAATGCATGCCCACTCACAAGTCACCAGCACTCATCAGGCTGCATTTGCAAGTGCTCCACATGTGTAGTTCCACCCGATGACACAAAATATATTGAGTTACATGGGCACTGAGCAGTTACAAAAGAAAGAGTGTGGGGCCAGGTCGGACCATTCTGGGTACCTTATGTTGTAGTGAGGTGCGACCTTTCCATGGGAACTCACACTTGACTACATCACAGGCACATGGCACCATTCAACGGTAGGATGGCACCACCAGTCTATTGGAGCTACATGTGACCAGCAATGAAGTACAGATTCACCTGCTAACAAACCACTGCCCAGCACTTGAACTACCAATCCCACTGTCTCTGTCTACCTATACACCGATACAGCATAGACAGGGAGGCATGAATGTGAGTACACACCGAGTCTGTACAAAAATCAAATACATTTTTGCATCATGATTCATCAGTGACCTGGGCCTCCTATGTTTGGCTTTGCAACAGATGAAAGTACTTTGAGGATGACTGCAACAATCTCACCGGTTATTGAGATACCATTTTGTTGGTTATGACGTAGACAAGTGTGACTCACCAGCAATTTGTCGCACTTGTTTGCGTCACAGGCACAGTTGCTGGAGCCGATTATCATGGCTGTGGAGAGTAATTGAGACTCTAAGTCAAAAAAGCAAGCACAAATGGGGTGGGGCCAGTGAGATGTGAAGGTCACACAGAGGGTGTGGGTTGGGGTGGGCACAGGAAAGCCAGAGGCTACTGGAGGACATGCAAGCTGGTGCAGGTGCGGAGGGTGTTGTTGGGGTGTACCGAGGGTGTGGGAGGTGCAGATGTATGTGCTGGGGGTTGCTGAGAGTGAAGAGGGCTCACAAAGTGCACCAGGGGAGGTGATAGGGTGTACAGTGGAGAGGAGGGCTGGGGTGTGTGGAAGTCATGGAAAGAAGGGTGAGGGTCACTGGGGATTTCAAGGTGAACTCATGCTCACCAAACTCACGCGTGCTCTAGTCTCGCCCCAACACCCCTTCCTGTCTCACCACATTCTCTCTTGCCAACACAAGCCCTTCATTTCTGTCTACAGACATTTTTTGTTCAACTCCATTTGACACATGGTGCTTGTCATGAAACATGATGGTGGTGGTCGTGGTTCCTCGAGCGGTGCCGTCCAAGAAAACATTAAGATGTAGGCGCTGTATTTCCTGGGTACACTGTACTGTAAGGATGTTCCAGTGCTGTGTAATCAAGCACTAGAGCAAAAATAATTCAAGTCAGTGTTCAACTAGAAAAGGCCGTACTAGTGTACCTATTTCTGACAGCGAATCCATCGCTATTGCCGCCACCAAGCAATGCCAAAGGATGTTCATTAAGGTGGGCTTGGAACGGCTCCCCGATGCACTTGAGCGATGAAGGGAACTTGGAGTGATATTGCTGCTTTGCAGAACAATCGAGTCTGCGAAAGTCTCATAAACAAAAAAAAAAGGAGAGTCCGAAAGTGAATGCTTACTAGATGTAGTCGCGTGATTTCTCTCCTGCTCCATTGACATAGTCAAACCGAGTAGGCAAATGCTAAGTACCAACTGTTGACATATTCAAACAGCTGGACAAAACACTATAAGAAGAGGAAGGTATTAGGCGGATGAGATATGAGTCACATGACTTGGAGGGGGCCAAACTCAGCTGGGTCAGCTGCCCTGCCGCGCACGCTCGCTCACTCAACTTTCGCCAGGCAGATACAATGGATGAGCATGGAGCCTAGATGAGGATAGGGTGCAGTGGTGGTTGCAGAGGCGGGCTGAGTCGGTGTGTGGTCAGATCCAGGGATGCAGTGGCCGGTAACAAAACAAGTTTAGTTCGGTCAACTTGTCACGCAGAAGCCTAGGCCATGCACTCCTTACATGCGCTCGTAAAGTACGCTCTGATGCACTTTGGTGGCATGGTCATGATGTGGGACCGTTGACAGCTGTATTATTCAATTTCTTTGGGGAGCTATCTGAGGTCCCCTACAAAGCTGAGCATGTGGTGAGCTCTTCAAGAGCCGTCAACATGCTTGTTTCCAAGAAGACAATACCTAGTTATGAGTGCTTCAACCTTGATCAGGGTCAAGGGTTCCACCACAAATGAACATCTGATCACAAGCATGAAAAACCCTGTCATTGTGATGTGTTCTTTAAGAAGGCGCAAAGACAGATTTGATGAATATGAATGACCCCACCAGGCGCGTAGACTGGTTTGGATGGATGTGAATTTGCGACTGCGAGTACAAAATCCAACGAAGGGCATTCACAAACCAATTGGCAATAAACCAAAAAAAGCAAAGAATTGAAGTCAATTGTGCTGTTTGGGGGAGGTCTGTAACATCGTCTCTAGGGGTAACTTGGACACCATTTGTAATAGAGGCACATGTCCACTCTAAGTGATGAATTACTATCTGCGGGTCTTGTTCCATCTGCCAATTATTTTGTCAGTAATCCAAAAAATTCCTATCTACCATCCTCCCTGAAGATCATTGCTTGTCCTTCACCATCAATGTTGAATGAGAAAAGGAATGAGGTAAACTGTAAAGGAACTTGCATGTTGAGATAGGTGACTCTGTGATGCCAATGTAAGCACCTCTAAGCAATAGCAATGGGCCACATTTACTGAAAAGAAGGTTCTATGATAACCATCGGCAAAAGATTCTACAATATGTAAATCAGGCTTTAGAGTCACAGGTGATCCTCATACCTGTGTTACGAAATTGGAAGACATCCAAAGAATAACAATAACAAGGAGCAAGCCGATCCATGATGAATATTCCCTAGTTGTTCTGAAGAAAGGAACCTATAAAAATATTCTAGTGTCTCTGGCTCATTCTCAGCAAGAGTCTAAGAGGTCATTATGTAGGCAGCTCGACGACATTGAAGCTCGCAGCATCAAATCAGTCTGAGTTTGTATGCATGCGAATTGATTACTTATATACCATCCTTGTCTTCTGGGAGTGTTGGCTCTCGGTTTGTTTCACAAACCAACGATGCTGCGAAGGAACAAAGAGAAGAGCAATGGAAGGCTGCTTATGCTCTGTAAGCAATTTTATCATTACTACAGTTACATATATTAATATTACTGGTTAACTTTTTTTTAAAGATTGGGTCAAGAGCCACCTGAACGTCCAAAGGAAGTTTACAATGGATGAAGTCTAGCCCAGGTGCACAATGAATGATTATCAATTTTATTGTGGGCTATTAACCAACAGTTACACAGAGATCAGCATCAAATAAGGTGCTTTGTTTGCTTGTTGGTTCATAAGCAACATCATCCCAAAATGACAACTACACCCAGGCAGCCCAGCAGGAATGGGAACAGAATTCAGTAGGTCTTTCTTCAACAGAATCATGAAATTATTATTTTTATTGTCCAACAGGTAACCAGTTTCAATCCTTCAAGGAGGGTGTAAGGGGAACCCTCATACTGCTCCTTTTTATTCTCCTTCTCCTATTCTCCTCTCTTATTCATGTTCACCCCTTCTATCCCCATTTCCCTTTTTATCTCTCCTTTCTCCTTCCTGTCATTTCTATCTAATATTCCCATTTCCTTCCTCCCCTCCTCCTTCCTACTCACTTCTACAGCTGGTGCTTCTGTTCGCAATTGAAGCACCCGCTTACGTGTGCAAGTTGGAATCTACCTGGGCTACATCACAGGTCACATGACTTCCATTTTAAGTGCCCAAAATGTTCAGTCTGTTCAGAGTCTTTCCTTAGTTAGTAGCTGCCTTGGCAGTGGGAGTCCTTAGGCTTTTCTCTTTGGATTCCCATCTGCCAGGTATGTATCCTTGCCTGTAGCCTTCCTTGAGCTTATATACTTTGGATTCCCATCTGCCAGGCCCTAGTGTGATATTCCACTAGCCCCAGAGGTTGCCCTTATAGAGGGCAAGGTGGTCTTCCTGTATTCTGTTAGAGGAATAGATGAGGGAGGAGCGTGATGGCAAGGAGGTTCATAATTTTCAAGAGTGAGGCCATAGTACACATCCATAAGTGAAGATTCTGACACTTTTCTCCTGCATAACATCTTCCTATGCCTTATAACTAGAGTGGTAGCGATGTGACAAAGTGAATTTTCAAAGCTGTCCCTGGCTGCTACTTTGAAGACAAACGAAGGCCACCCTATCGCTTGGTGAACCTAAACAAAACCTAGTTGGCAGGAAGAAAGAGACAAGCTTATTGTCAACGAAAAAAAAAAGGTTAACAATCGGCATACTAAGGTTGCTAAACCTTGCAGAATGAGGATGGACATGAAGTGAAAAGACCGAGGACCAATGACGCAGAGCAGTGGGTGTCGTAGTCAATACAATTATTGTAATATGGACATATTCTGATAACTAGTGACATGGTGTTTAGGATAGCAGCACACTCTGATTTAAGAGGTTTTTTTTATTTTACAATGCTAATTGTTTTTTTTTGTACAGAACAATAGGATCTGAAAGTGAAGGGCCATTACACAAAATATAAATATCAATTCCCATTCTACATGTTATATGAGTGGGACTTGGAGTCCACCCCATGTTCCCTGGCACCCCTGTCTTGCCTATGCCTTCCCAGTGAGATTGGTGTTGTGTTACTTCTTCTCATCTAGATGCAGACATTCCTAGACCTGCTATACAGTCAAGCAATTGTTGTGCCACAAGCAGTAGGAAGGTGGGGTGTGGTTGTGGTGTATTTGGCTCCTTGATTTCATGCCAATTCCTGGGAGGGCCAAGCTTTGATGGTCCAGATAACAAGAACCCTTTGGCCTGCAACGATTGTGATGCGGTTGAAGACAGCTTGTAGTGTTGCTGTGACTAGGCTAGCCTGGTTGTGACTACAGTAGTTGTGACTAGACCAGACTAGAATGTCAGATTCCTGTAGTCTTGGTCTTAGTCAGACAGGCAACTACAGGTCAACTAATAGTCCAACTAGTCTCTAAAATTACCTATTTAAATCCCAGATCACTCTGCAGTTGAGTAATCTCTAAACACATAATATTTTTTACATAATCTTAGTATTTTTGAATGTATTTTAGGGCTGGATGGCCTCTATATTTATATTCCATTTGTGCATTCTCATTTTTATGAGCCTACATAATATATATGATTATAAATATATTTTTGGGTATTTTTACTGATCTCTAGGAAGCCTAGGTGTGTGTGCAATAGACATCCACAAGGACACAGGCCAAATGAAGGTCATGTGACCTGATAAGGAGCCGTCTGACTTGTTATTATTATTACACACCCTCCAGGGCCTCCTGATGGCTGGGAAAAATAATTTTGAATATCTTAATAATCACATAAATCATTTTAAGTAATAAAAAAAGTGAACACACAAATCGAATATTAATTTACAGGCCTTCTGGCCCCCAAAAAAATTCATTAACATCAAGATTGTTTAATAAAAATTTCAATAATGTGGTTATTATCTAGGTAATGGCGTATGCAACTAGCCAACTCCATAGCCACAACTACTGACTCCAAAAATTGGTCAAAAATCCAAAGTTGTAGCCTAGCTGTGACTTCGGCAGTCTCTGAAGCAACTAGGCTAGGCTACAAGTTGACTTGTAGCCTCATCCTGGCAACACTAACAGCTTGTGTGCAACATGCTTACACTGTGTTGGGCTGGGGAGGTGAAATGGTGATGACACAGATGCAGGGTCAACACTGAAGTCAGAGGACAGCACTCTTGGAATAGATGTGATTGTCCCTCAAGTCATGAGCTTGTTCATGGCAGCAGCACCTAATTCAGAAGGTGTAGGGGAAAGAAGAGAAGGCAGGGGTGGGTACATGTTGGATCAAATACCTAGGTAAGCTCAAGCTTAAACAAATGATGGCACAAGACTTATTACTAGCATTAGATCTTGCCACTGTCAGCATAGACTTGACTTGACCTTGGCTTGAACAGCTCTGGGTTGGACTGAGACTTGCAGCACAGGTGTAGGCAACCTCAATTGAGATAGAGGACAGGGTGGGAAATTGACTACTAGAAGTTGAATGAATGAATATCAGTTAATGGTACAAGTTTGAATAAAGCACCAAAGGGACCAACCAAATACCACTGTCATATAGCTGCTGACCATGAGAAACAGCTTAAGACTACAAAAATATTGTAAGTTGCATGTGCACAAAATGAAGGAAAACAATGGACTTACAATGCTGGCACAAAATGTCACATATGAGTGAGGTCCTGAGATGGCACATCTCACCTCTAAACTGTGGCTACAAGATGGAGCCAAAACCCAGTTGAGTGCTGGAGACCCAGAGGAGGAGGGTTGGACATGGTAGCATGGCTTGAAGGTGTTGCAATGACAAAGAGGGTAATAGAAGCACTGAAATATCAATGAATGAGGTCAGTGTAATTCAGTAGTTGTGTGTACAAGTACTACAGGTGGATTAGATAATTATGATCTTTCTTGCCTTTTAACTACCATTGTCATTTGCACCTGGCCAATATTGCTGACACTATAGTTATTGGAATACAAATATTGTGTTTTAGTTTTTACACTGTTTGTGCATGAAGACAGCCTCAAGAGTAAGAGGACTATAAAAGAAACCAAAATTGACATATGTGTGTACAAATGATAAAGAAATTATGGGATGTCCTCAGATCCACTGAAATTCCATCAGACCTGTAGACCTGTCACAATGTCAACCTCTGATCTGACCAGCTGAGCACCAGAGGAAGGCACTCCTTGCTAGGTGTAAAGGCTTGTAAGCCACAAAACAAACAGAGTTAAATCATGGGAATCATTCACTGCCGTGTGCATGCATTGGCCCACAATCCGTTAATCGATTCAGAGACAATAGAGACAGTAGCCAGTCCAGTAAGTTGAACAGGCTTTTCTACTATAAGGGGAACCTCCAGAAGCAGTGGAATATCACACTGAGAACTGGCAGATGGGAATCCAAAGATATATAAGCTCACAGAAGACTACATACAAGGATACACACCTGGCAGATGGGAATCTGAAGAGAAAAGCCTAAGGTTCCCACTGCTGAGATAACTACCTAAAGGAGTATGCAAATAAGCACTGGAATGTATGGTGATTATGTAACACGTAATGCGGGCGCTTATGCGAGCAAAAACAAAGAACGGATGCCAATAAATGCCCAACTGTACCATGGTTACATAACAGGATTGGAATCCAATGCCATTATGTAATGCAGGTGCTTATGCAAGCAAACATGGACAAAGAGATAGGGGAAGGATATATAATGGAGGAAAGAGAGAAATGGGGAGGAATGGATAGAAGGAAGAGAGAATAGAGAAGTGTAGAACCACATGAAATGGGGTTCCCCTTACACTCATCCACAAGTTTGTCACCCAAGCTAATCACGATTGCGGGAATAGAGCACAAAGGGAATAACAACTCAAGGAGTTTCTCTGAAGCAAGTCTACACTACTTCAACCGCTTATATCCAATTGGAAATCCCAGCCCCTACAACCACCCGATGCCAAAATGTCTCAAGACATTAAAGCCTTGAGGGCTTGGCCTTAAGAGGAGATACTGTTAGAACCCATATCCATTCTCTGATTTTCTGACAATCTCCTTTCTGACAATCTCCTTTTCTGATGAGCCTTTTTCCAACTTTCTCCAAAATCTCCATTTAAACATCCTTAGTCATCCTTCAGAGATCTATCTCCCGATCTTATATCCATATGTCCTATCTCCAACTTTGTATTCATTTCTGTATTCACCCCATCTCAAAATTCTATATCTCATATCATTACCTGTTATGTCTCCAATTCGGCATCCTCAGTTATTCCTTAAATATGCTTGTTGTATATCTCTTTCTCTAGTTTGAATATTGATTGTTCATTATCATTGGTCATATTGCCTATCATGTATATTGACTTATACAATGAGTCTCACATATTGATTATATTCCAATCATCTTCATTCTGACATCCCGAAATCCTTATCTCCGGTCTAAACTCCGATCTTTCCAAAAAGCCTAATCCTTACCTTTAATCCTCTTCAAACACTATTCTACACTTCTCCGATTTTCTCCAACGTTTTCCGAAAATACTAGTTAAGTCTTGACTAGCCGTCTTGTCATTGATCCTTCCATAGATCTCCAACTATTCCAACATTCTCCAAATTCCAACTTGTCAAGAAATCCGAAATACCAGGGCACAAGAATTCAAGAGGGCACAACCCATAAGTTGAAGCCAAGCCTGTCCGATCCCGATTTTCCAATATTCCAATATTTCCAACATTTTCCACAACTCCAGTGAAAAGCAATATGGTCTTTAACATCTTTTGACAGAACATACTGAGGCTTATCTGTATCAAAGTCTATCTATATATATACATCATTACCCTCCTTAGACCTTATTTCATATATTGTTCAATCATATACATCCTTATACATTTGATCATTATATCGAACTCTGAATAATTCTGATCTTCCGAAACATCCATTCTTTGATTATACTCGCTTTTCTGTAAAGCCAAATCTCACTCGGTATTCATTTATCATTACTCCTCGATCTTTTCTGAATTGATTTTCCGAACTCCAAAACCTCCGAATTCTTCCACTCACTCGATAAGTCTCTCAATGCACTATTGTTACTAATCTCTGTGTAGACCCGACCATTGATATTCTGATATTTCTGTCTGGTCGAAAATCCAAAATACCAGGGCACTAGGAATCCAAGAGGGCACAACCCATAAGTTGAAGCCAATGCCTGTGTAGATACGTTTCTGATTCTCTGATCTCCAAGCTCCGATACCTCTGAGTGCCTCTGAGGTATTCCAACACCCAGAACTCTGATTAACAAGAAGTGCAATCCAGTCAAGAATCCGGTACCTAACAGTCGTGCATTTGGAGATTGTTGAGTTTGGTTTCCACATAGCTGACAGGGTCATAAGCTCAGAAATTTTCTTGGAGTATCATCATGAAGTCCCGATAGCTAGTGAGCCAAGATGTTAGATCCTAGATCTTACTTCCGTTGTTCCAATGTTTTCTGCATCCCAATAAGCCCTTTCCACTTATTTCCGATATGCCCCATTTATCATTCTCAGTCACAATCCTATTTTTATTATCCCCATACGTCTTATCTTGATTTCTGTATTTGCTCCGACTCCGGAACTCCATATCACACCCTTATCTTTCTGTTTCTGATTTCGGAATTCCACATGTTCCTTTAAATATGCTTTCCTTGCTCAAGCCTTCTTTAGCTTGTATATTTCGTTACATTTTCATTACACTTTGTTATATCTCGTTAAAACTTGTTATCTCGCTACAACCTGCGATATCGTGTTGTACCTGATATATCTTATCATTCTTATATCACTATATCCCTTATTACACCTTCATTACTCCAAGTCTCAGCCATAACAAGCCTTAAAGTCTTTCAATCCTTATTCCAATTATTCTGATTACTCCGATTCCGCCATTCTCGACATTTCAAAGCCCATTCATTGATTACACTCACTTTTCCGTAAAGCCAAAATCCTTACTCAATATTCATTTATCGTCAGCCCTATCCCTTCCCGCATTGGTTATCCCAATCTGAATATCCAAAACTTCCACTCGTCCCCGATAAGTCTCAATGAACTATTCATTGCTGACCCTTTCCAAATAGACCCAATCATCGGAACTCCAACACCTCCATCCAGTCTCAATCCAAAATACCAGGGCACTAGAAATCCAAGAGGGCGCAACCCATGAGTTGAAGCCAACGCCCATATAGATCAGTCTTTGGATCTCCAATCTCCGACTCATCTGACATTCCGCGCATTTCCAAATATCACGACCCCAATTTCGGTCAAGGAGAGTTCCGACCAAATCTAATCTCATGTCCGATCCGGTCCATAACAGTATATACACACTGAAACTCTTGATTTCTACAATGTTTTCCGACACCCGAATCCAAACACCCAATCTTGACAACACCGACAGGTCTACCAATGATATCATCAACTCATCAAATGTTCACAAGTATTCCAGCTACTTTGACAAATGCCTCATAGACGAAGACTTCAAACCCAAGCAATCCCAAGTGATATCAACAATGCGACCTCCAACCTCCCTTGCGATGACTCACAACAGATGGCAACCATTTCCGACCAAAATTCCAATTTTGCCAACACCAAAACCTTCCGACATCCTCGGATGAGACAGCAGACTAATACCATGAAGGAAACATCAACACATTGACCAAAAGTTATGCCTTTACTGTGGAAAGCCTGGTCATAAGGTGAAAATATGCCCAAAGTCATCACCCTTTGCCAGGAAAGCAAAAACCCGAACTACAACTGTCACACTAATTGATTCCAACATCAAGGACCTTCTCAGAGGACCTTCTGAATTCCTGAAACTGACAGCTGAAGGACTCTCGAGCATGATCACGTGCTTCATATCTTCTTTGTGCCTTATCAAGACTGCCACAAAATGCTTTCCGAAAACATCCTTTCCCACTTTCCGACAATACCGCCAAACCCTTACAATCATCTCCAACCTTACCTCAGGTCCTGAAATCTCTGAACATCTTTCTGGAACGTTTTGACCAGTCATCACGACTAAACACCATCCCTCAGATTCTCACCTTCTTCGGTCTCTGTTTTCTGTCACCAATGACATATTATGTTGCATCATCCAGTAGGCTATTCACACCAATCACATTCTCCCATTGAGTGAAAATCCTGGTTGTTATTACATTACATATAACGCCACTTGTTTCTAATTGTTCTGATGTGCTGGAACACCACTAAACCACCCACTACAATCTGTTGATTGACAGGGCATTGGGTAGTACCTAGCTCTGCACTCCTCAACAAGAAAATTCAATTCTATGACATGTCCCCTGGAAACCTGCAAATATTGCATTTTTCCGAATCTCCAAAAATCCCACTTTGCTGTGACACCCTCTGACTTGCCATAACATCCAATGTTGATGCCTGAATCCTCAGCTCACAATACGACAATATGGAAACCTTGGTGTTTTCCAATAGGAAAATCTGTTACTTCAATTCTTCCAATTTTCCGACAAGCGATCATCAATTCTGCTACATACTCCGACAAGATTACATCTTATCGGAGGGAGAGAATCTCACTATGAAAAAAAATCATTTTCCTTGCATCTAGTTAAGCCAGACCTAGCTCGAGAACATGTTAACGAGGCTCTAGCCATAGGATCTCACCCGACACCTCCCACAGAGTACTTTTGTACTTCCCTGAGAACACTCCAGGATGACCTTCAAAAAAAAAAAAAACTTCAAACCCTGAATCTCCTTCAAGACATCCTCCCATTTTCAAGATTTCGCCTTCCAACCTCCGACTTCCAGACTTTTCCGAATCCGACTATTCAAGATGCAACACAGTTACTCCGATCCAAAGTCTAGTCACCAATATCAAATTCCGTGTCATGGGACAATAACCGGCAAACCACCTTTGGAACCCATAATGAATTTACTCAAATGGCCTTGTTAAACCCCTTCTTTCCGTGAATGCAGCATCCTTACATCTTCCAACCTACGTTTTCCAATCGATTCGAACCTCTTCAAACCATTAGGACAATACCCGTCCCTTTTTCAACAATGTTCTAGACCGAATATCAAGTACCTTCACCAGCTCTCCCAACACCTTTTCCTCTTCCATACGCTTCTTCCTTTCACCCCAAACAACATTTTTCATTCCCAAAACCTCATTATTCCCAAACTTCAACTCTCTTCTTCCTTTAACATCTTTTCCAAAACATCCCAATAAATCCCAATACATTTCCTTTTCAAGTTTCAAACCTCCCAACGTTCTCCAAATTTCTCGGTAATCTGTGATTACAACAATTTCAACGGGACAACAACAAGACCACGTTATCTAGGGATTTCCAAGAAACACCCCTTACTTCCTGGAAAACCCAAAAATCCTGTGGATCTCCGATACTCCGACGCCTTGTCTACTCTTTCCCAATGTTCGATGTAGACAATGGGATGTCTACCTTGAAAGGGGAGTAGCCACTATATTGATAACAGTCTTCCCGATATCCCTCCCCTATTCTGACTTCATCCGACAACTTCCAAACACAACTCTTCCACCCACATCTCATCCTTACAACGTTTCTGATCACATTCCACAAACTCTTCAACATCTATGCCTTTTCACATCCTGATATTTCTGGTTCTTCCGAACATCTTCACAATTTCTTACAAGTCCAATTCCGATCCCGAGTCGGATCCCCAATTTTCCTCTGATTCCACATTACTCTGACTTCCGATATTCTTTAACTTAACTAAAAAATCCTTGATTCACCGCTTTCTGTTTTTCCAATTTTTCCATTTTTCCAATCACTTCATTCCTTCTGATTTTAAAATGACTTCATTGCTTATAACTATATTACTTTGCCGAAACTTCTCCGAATTATTCTATGGTACTTTTCGCCTTTCCAATTCAATTTTTGACCTCTATCTACTGCATTGTTTCATCTTCCGGCTCAGCCCCTGCCATCTTTCCCACTTCCTCCTTGGCTTGCCTATCCGAAGCTGCATTTTCTGAATTGGCCATTTTCTCACCGATGTCCACCTCTGGCTCCTGGGCAAATTCCTCCTCTACTGGAATCTCCTTCTCTGGTACCTCTGGAACAACATTGACGTCCATTCCATCGCCATCCGCCTCCTTCGCTTTCCCCTTCCCCTTCGCCGACTCCTTCTCCAGTTCAGTTTGTGGCCCAACGTTTTCTGCCTCATTACCCAACCCAGTGACAAGCATGATACTCGACAGCGCCTACTACACTACAAAAGACGCTCACTGCACACGCACCTATCTTCATCAGCTTTTGCCAGACCATCATCGGCTGTGCTACCTCCAGTCCCCCAGACACATCATCTCCACACTCGTTCCATCTTCATCAATTCTATTTTCGATATGCCGTCCAGCATTGCCACCACCACATCCCATGATTCATTTCAGATGACCGCCAAGCCAGACATACACGTTGGGCCACGCATTGAACTTCCTAGTCGATGTTCTCCCCTTGATGTTCATTCATCCAATCCTCCTCCACATGTCGCACATCGTCGGTATTATCCTCTATATGTTGAATCTCCTGAAGGCCCATACTGAACATTCCCCTCCTATCCTCCTTATCGCATTCACAATTGCATTTGGGTATTCGACCCTGTCTTCCATGCTCCCTTCCACATCATCGGCTTCAACCCAAACTACAAACCAGTGAATGATTGGCACCATATCATACTCAGGAACTACTGGGATATCAAAGAGTTTGGTCCAGGAACAGAGATTTGCTACGGTTATGTGCCTAAGGACTTCATCAAGCAGGACTCGTCTTTGTTCCCTCTCTGGAGGAAATTCGTATCCAAGTGTCGTGATTGGTTCAAATGTTTCTGAGTCGTCATCAAGTCACATGACTCACTTACTCATCTTCGGAGATATTTGACAAGCAACTGGAATCCTATTGGACGGCTATGACTCATTTTCATCACCTGACTCACTCACTTCTTTCTTGTACTTCTATTTCCACTTGGTTCCACATGGTCTATTGTCTGTGACTCACTTCTATTCTATTTCTGGCTTATATTTCCAATTCGCTGCCACATTTCCATTCATTTCTTCAACCACCTGACTCATTTTTCCATTTCATTACAAACCACCTTCCTATTTTGGTTTTCTGCCTCTCGCCATTAGTCATTTCTCCTGTCTGCTGTCGACGACATCGTTGTATGGCATACTTGCATCGTTTGTTGTTCTGCTCATGTATATAAGGCTTGTTTCGCCTTAGTGTACCCCAATTCACCTCTTTCAGTTGGATTCACTCATCTAAGTCTAAGTCTCAGTCTACTACTATGTCTACTACTTCTACATCTACATCAAGGCCAGCTTTGTCAATCACGTGACACTTGCTGTTGTATCTCGTCTTTGCTTACGTTATCATATTATGTCATCATCATCATCACTGCTACATCCTCATCTTCGTCTTCATTCTACCTTTGTTGCTGCTGATAGCAAAGTGCACTGAGCCAAACACCAGTGTAAGTAGCCGTGCAACGACGACACTGCTACCCACTGTCTTTTGGATTCATTTCTGAAAGTAAACCGACATTTGTGGCTGCCCCAGAGAGGCCCAGTCTATCGTCTATCATCTTAGCAATCCCTATTCCCATTTTGACACACATTCTTCCATCAAGTCCTTCCAGAACTCAGTTCGGTCTAGCCCATTGATGGTTCATCACACACATTCCTCATCCATCATCTTCTCAATAAGGCCTTATCCCTTCCTGTTTCATCTATCTGGCACTCTCTCCGACAGTTATTGCCATTTATATCTGTCATACCTAGCTATTCCAACGACACCTGTCTATTTCGTACATAACAGGAAGTCAAATTGCAAGTTAACTACACTTCGCAACAGCCAATACAGTCAACAGCCATCTCAATTGGTACCCCACACTGGATCAAAGCTTTTCCTGCAGATCCCATTCCACATCCAGACTTACCATTGCCATCTTAGGACCTATTTGCCTCGCCTCATTCATACCTCCAAGGTGCTTGGCACTCATACCTTCTATTTTGGGCTTCATTAAGCGCTTACTTATCTTTTGATGCTCATCCAGCCGCCATTTGTATTCCCATTCATTCACAATCCGACTCCTACCACCTCCGACTACTTCCAACCACATCCAGTCTCCACCAACATCTGACAGCACCCTTCATCAAGTGCCAATTTCCAGCATCTCATTAGCCCGATTTGTACCAAATCCTTTTGATGTCATCCATCGGTGATTGTTCCTAGTGCCTGTCAATCTATCTTCATTTGTCGCTGCCTGTCCAGTACTCTAATCAAAGTACAATCCACCGGCATTCACCACTCACCTCCATCAGATCCAGCTCCTTCCTTCTTTGGCCCAATCCTTGACTCCCTCTTTGGTCCAAAGACTCGTTTCGCTCATCCCAGTCGGCTAGTCAATACACCTCCACCAGGCCACATTTGGCTGTTATCCTCATCTAAACTTCATATTGACGATCCTAGCTGGTTTCCCAATCAAGCACATCTCTGGACTTCAATTCCTGTCAACAATCCACTGCTAATTGACTCCCTTATTGACCATCCCATCCTATATCCCCTTGAATATGACTTCTTGACTCCAACAGAGCTCAATACACCTGTCAGCTCCCATTCACCAGGCTCATCTGTCGTCATGTCTCAACCAATTCGCTCCAAATTTGACTTCCCTCCCCCTCGCTCTCGGAATGCACCCAAGAGATTTTCAGGTCAATACAATGAAGTTGCCACCTTCCTCAGAACTTTCCAACACATATGTTTTAACAAATGAAGACCGTTTCGAACGACTTCTCCTCTATGTCAAACGATCGGTACGACAAGTCATCAAAGGCTTAATGGAATTCCATCAGAATAACTGGACCGCATTTGATGCCAAGCTTAGAGTCCTATATGATCATGACCGGACATCAAAATGCTTCAAAGAGAAAGATCTAGAGAACTTTACAACCAAATATCGTCACAGGGTCCTTCGAAATCTCTATGACTTCCATCACTATCAAAGGAAGTTCACTCGCATTGCAGGCTGGCTACTCAACCGCTCCAAGATCAGTGACAGTGCCTATGAAAGATACTTCTGGCGTGGTATTCCAAAGTCCATTCGGGAGAAACTTGAAGACAGAATGCTCCAGGAAAATGCTGCACTCGACAGATCGGTTCCCTTCAAAATTGACATTGTAGTCAAAGCGGCAGAACATGTCTTTGACCTTGGTAAATTCTATGATGATGAATCTGACTCAGATGGTCTTGTTTCAGAAGCAGATGATTCAGATGAAGAAGAGAGTGGTTCATCAGACAATGACGACAGTGATTCTGATGATGACAAGAAGAAAAAGAAGAAGAAGACAACCTCCAAGTCCAAGAAAGCTTCCCCATCCCCTTCCCTTCCTACTTTGACTTCTACTCCATCATCTTCGACTTCTAAACCCAATGGCTCATCCCAGAATGAAACTGACGAAGTTGCAGATCTCATCGACAAGCTTGCTCGCATGAACATCAGCGACCCCAACTACTACTCTCTTTATTTTCGATTTGTCACAAAGGCGCCCATTATGGTCAATATTCTTCCGAAGCTCTCCCAACGCTCAAGTGAATCTTGCCCTCGCACCAATACATCCTCCTCAAGTCAATCCCAACAGGCTAATTCTAGCTCGTTTGAATGCTATTTCTGTGGAGAAAAAGGACATGGAACTCGACGATGCCATCAAGCTGACACAATGATTGCTGCTAACACGATTGCTTGAAATGATTCAGGTCATATCACATGGCCAGATGGTTCAGACATTCTTTGTAATGGTTCAGAAACCATTCTATCTGCCATCAATCGAGAATTAGCTCTCCAACTCAGGAAAAATTCGGATTGTCCTGCGACCACCAATCTAATCATGGCTCCTCCAGAAATATATGCAGCTGACTCAGACTATTCAGAGAGTGACAGTGGCAAGGTTTATGCACAGTATACCAATCCTGTCTCACGACCACGTGACGAGAGAAAAAGTGATAGGAAGAAGACAAGATTCGATGGAGTTTATCCTCCTCCTCACCCTAAGCTTGCTCCCAAAGCTCAAGACACATCATCTACTCCGGAAGTCCCCTCTTAGGCAACTATATCCCCTCTTCCTGATGCCTCCCAGTCTCCTCCTCCATCAGCATCAGCAGACAAAGAGAACATTATTCCTAAGGTTACTCCTTACGACATTCCTCCCCTCCCTTTTGATCCAGATGATGATGATCAAATCATGGAAGATGTCTTACAGCCTACACCTCCTACAACTCCTTCTTGTTTTGGACCTCCCAGGGATGCTAAGCCATCGAAATCACCAACAAAGCCTATGACAGCTCCCAAAACCTCCAAGACACCAACTCCAGTCACTACTCCATCATCTCCTTCAACAAAGCTTCAGTCACAACTCCAGCGCAATCTCAATGTTGACACCTTCGTTGACAAAATCTTGGACTCACCTATCACTGTCAAACTCAGAGAAGTATTAGGTTCATCACCTTTTATGTCAAGAAAGATTTTGGATTATCTGCAGCTCACTTGTCCTACACTCTACACTCAAGACAGCAATATCAACATCGACACTGCTATGGTCAACAATTGGGCATGAATCCTCCAATGTGTTATCATTCTCATGAAGCTAGACTCATCTCCATTCGCATGAGCTTTGATACAGGACACTCAGTCAATACTCTCATAATTCTGGCTCAGAACTTGACATCATATCACATGAAGTTGCCAACCAGACACAGATACCTATGGATCTTTCGGCCACTTCATTTATGCATGATGCTGGACAGCACACTACTCCCCTTGAAGGACATATTCACAATGTCAATCCCAGCACAGGAAATCTCGTTACTACAACAGATCTTTGGGTCAGTAGCAGAGTCAAATTCTCTCTTCTTCTAGGACGACCTTGGCAACGTCGAAATTGTATTAGCATTGAAGAAAGAAAAGAAGGAACTTATCTCTGTCATCGAGACAATACTGACAGAAAGATTTGGGAACTCTGTGCTATTCCTGCTAAAAACAATTCGGATGAACACAATCATGACAACAGGTCTTTTTTTGGAAATCCTCACAATCATCATCCACATCTACATTCAGATCAAGAATAATACCTCCTTCAGTCCAAGATGACTTTAAACTACCATATACCCATATCTCGTATTCTCCCTCCTCGTCTTTCTCTTCAAGTCCTATATATGCTGGTTCAAGTCTCATGATTTGGAATATATCCTCTCCTCAAGAAAATCAAGAAAATCCAAAAACAAGTTCTACTTTTGCCAACAGAAAATACAAACCTGTACATCGAAGAATTCGCCCAGTTCCAGCTGTTTTCCCTGAAGATGCTCGTGTAACTCGAAGATTTCCCAATGATCCCCTTCTCAACCTTCCTGTACTATCATCAAACCCTCCCGACTTCATTCCCACTCCAAAAATCACTCATGAATGCCTCAAGATCCTCAATATCAATCCTGATGGTTTCTTATGGCCTGAAGAAGAAAAGCTTATGACGATGGTATTCACAAATAACCAAAGAGTCTTAGCATATGGCGATTTGGAAAGAGGAACACTTCGTTTGGATTATTTCTCTGACTACATCATGTTTGTTATTGACCACATCCCCTGGGCTAATCCCCAAATCCCTATTCCTCCAGCCTACCTCGAACAAGTCATCAAGCTCACAAAAGGTAAAATTGAATCTGGAGTTTATGAGCCTAGTCAAGCCTCGTACAGATCTGCTATGTTCTACACTCAAAAGAAAGATGGTGGTTTACGACACGTCATCGACCTTCAAACACTCAATGGCATTACTATCAAAGATGCAGGACTCCCACCAGTCATCAACTCATTTGTTGCTCCCTTCGCTGGACACTCCATCATTCTGTTTTCGATCTCTTTTCAGGCTATGATGCCAGATGTATTCACCCCAAGAGCCGTGATCTCACTTCATTCCAAATCTCATAAAAATCTCATATATCTTACTAATTTTCTCATCTTTTTTCTACTATGAAATCTTGGATAAAATTTGGTTCTTTTCTGTTGAAAATGTCAATGAAAACCAAGATTGTCCTTACGTTTTTGTGGCATGAAATCAATGAATAAATTCATTATTTCTCACATTTTCCGTCCAGAACCCATGCCTAGAAATGTGAAATATGTACCAGATTTTCAGGATCTAAAATTTGATAAAAAAAAAAAGCAGCATTTTTGGGAGATTTTTCAACCAGAACAGTGAATGAATAATCTGTAAGGGAAAGGCATTTTTATCACATTTTTTACACTAAAAATCTGCTCATGCCCCCAGTGCCACCAGCGTTGAATACACTATGGCAGTGGCTACAGATGCAAATGTGGGAGACAAACCGAAAAATGAATACAAAGCCCTAGCTAGCATTGAAGGACCCTACTGGCATACTGCCATGCAAGATCAGCTAGCAGCACTGGCAGATAACAAAACCTGGATCCTCGTTAATCGTCCACCTAATGCCAATATCATCAGTAGCAAATGGATCTTTAACAGAAAACAAGATGCTACTGGCAACATTATCAAATATAAAGCAAGGCTTTTGTGCAAGGATTCACACAGACTCACAGATTAGACTTTCATGATACATTTGCTCCAGTGGCCAAACTTACAAAAACCGAATTGTTTTATCACTTGCAGCCAGAAATGATTGGGAGGTGCACCAAATTGATATAAAAAATGCTTATCTCAATGCCAATTTTGATGAAGAAGTGTTTATGGCTCAACCACATAGCTTTACCAAACCAGGATGCAAAGATCAAGTATGCCCATTGTTGAAAGCCTTATACAGTCTTTGTCAATCTGGACAACATTGGTATGAGTGTATATGCACTGTGTTCTTCAAATTCAACTACGCATGCTGTCACTGGAGGCATGCCAAAATTTTCTGACCCAGAAAACCCTATGGAAAATCTTCAGAAATGGTTGAAGATGCCAATAATTTATCTAGATAGGAAACTGTTTGAAAACAGAATGTTTGCCAATGATTTTCTGATCCCAGGAAACTTTAATAAGATCACTCAGAATAACTAAAGCAGCTTTTCCCATATTTTCCCACATTTTTCACTGATTTCCTATTTTTTCCCTCTCAATTTGCTCAATCTATTCTGAGTGATCTCATCAAAGTTTCTTGGGATCAGAAAATCACTGGCAAACATTCTGTTTTCCCACAGTTTTCTATCCAGATAAATCATTGGCATACTCAACCATTTCTGAAGCTTTTCCATAGGGTTTTCTGGGTCAGAAAATTTTGGCATGCCTCCAGTGTGTGCTAGCAAACATTGTGTATTCATCAAACAAGCAGATAACAGGTTCATCGTTGTTGTCATAGCAGTAGACAATCTCACTATGGCATCAAACACACTCTTTTTTCTCAAGACGATAAAGAAAGAGCTTGCATCTGAATTTGAGGTCACCAACATGGGCAAAATTCACTGGCTCCTTGGCATTGAAATCAAACAAAACCATGTGACACACACTGTATCCCTATCTCAAAAGGCATATATTGACACTCTTATTGAGTGTCAATCTTCAAAACGCCAAGCCTGTCATGACACCAATGGAACCCAGACTGACTCTGTCAATCAGTTAATGCCCTATCACACTGCGAGAAACGAGTGACATGAGCACAATATCATATCGAGAAGTGATCAGATCACTCATGTATAGTGTTGCCGTGACTTGACTACAAGTTGACTAGTAGTCATAGTCTGGTCAAGTTGCAACTACAAAAGTCACAACTATGATGTGACTACACAGTGACTAGACAAGAGACTACAGGATATCTCATGTCTGTAGTCACTTCCCTGCCAAAAATGTGACTATCTAGTTGTAGTCTCAATTTTTTGCAACTAATAGTCGCAACTACAAGGTGACTACAACTACAACTACAGGTTTTTGAGGTGACTACAGTAGTCATAGTCACAACCAGGCTATCCTAGTCGCGGCAACACTACTCATGTATGCCATGCTCACTACATGACCCAACTTAGCATTTGCAACCTCGACACTGGGACAATACATGCACAACCCTGGTAGAATTCATTGGGAGGCTGCCAAATTAGTACTATGATATCTAAAAGGAACATGTGAATATGAACTGGTCATAGGTGGTGAGAAGACTGGCCTGAAACCGTTCACTGATGCAGACCATGCTTCCCAAGAACATCAGCATTCCATTATGGGTTTTGCATTACTCATAGATGGTGGTGCTATTTCCTGGAGTTCAAAGAAGCAACCGATAATTGCTTTATCAACAACAGAAGCTGAGTATATTGCTATAATTCACACGACAAAAGAAATAATAAGGATCCGAGCATTCCTTTCCAAACTTACTCGCCCACTCACACAACCTACAGTTCTGTACAGTGATAATCAGTCAGCCATCGCACTTACACAAAATGGTTAATTTCACACATGCACAAGACACATTGATCTTCATTATCATTTTATCCACAAAGCCATCAAAAATGGTACTGTCCAAGTTGTTTATTGTCCCACAGATGATATGGTGGCCGACATTATGACCAAGGTGCTGCCCCACTCCAAAATCAAACACTTCGCAGCTATGATGGGATTATGTTTGGTTTGAGGGGGAGTGTTGGAAATCAACCCAACAAATCAACTCTAAGGGTTAGAGCACCTGAGTCAAAGTCTAAAGAAACATTGGTATACTACTTACTGTATTCCCCATTAAGACGAAGTCTGAGAATCTTTATAGGAACCATTGTAAATGTAGATAGAGCTTCAGTTGTTAGTAGACAACTGAAGTATAAGTCCCATTCACCTTATATTCGTTCATTCATTTGCTTACATACTCCTAGTTATTATCACCCTAGGTAGATACCATTGTATCAGTTGTTAGTAGACAACTGAAGCTTATTATCACCTTAGAGCAGTATAATTCTTAACAGTTCTAAACCCCCAGCTGGCCCATAGTGCAACCTTTGTCAGGCTCACAGCATTCCCAATATGACCCAACTGATACAAGGTGACAGCAACTTGAAATTCAATGGGAATTTGCTTGTTGTCTGAGTTGTTGTGAAAGACAGGGTGGTCCTGCAACTTGGTGACAGGAGCATTGAATGCTGCAGGCCAAATTCATACATAGCTACGGAACAGCTCAGGGTAGTCTTGTTTGTACACATGGAGTGTATACCACAGTTGTTGACTGGTCTTCAGTATTTTGGTGCATGGGTTGAGGTATCACTCCCTGTGAAGAGCAATGATACTGTAAGGGGAACCCCATTTCATGTGGTTCTACACTTCTCTATTCTCTCTTCCTTCTATCCATTCCTCCCCATTTCTCTCTTTCCTCCATTATATATCCTTCCCCTATCTCTTTGTCCATGTTTGCTTGCATAAGCGCCTGCATTATGTAACAGCATTGGATTCCAATCCCGTTACATAACCATGGTGCAATTGGGCATTTATTGGCATCTGTTCTTTGTTTTTGCTCGCATAAGCGCCCGCATTATGTAATGGCATTGGATTGCAATACCATTACATAATCGCTATACCTTCCAGCACTTATTTGCATACTCCTTTAGGTAGTTATCTCAGCAGTGGGAACCTTAGGCTTTTCTCTTTGGATTCCCATCTGCCAGGTGTGTATCCTTGTATGTAGTCTTTTGTGAGCTTACATATCTTTGGATTCCCATCTGCCAGTTCTCAGTGTGATATTCCACTGCTCCTGGAGATTGCCCTTATAGATACTCTGAAAGACCACAGAAGAGAGCAGCAAGAGTTGCGCAGTGAGAGCATCCAGCTCATCCTCTGAGGATGAGGATGATGAACTTGACATGTTGGAATCCACATCTGCATAAGCCATCTGAATGGCAGCCTGTTCAGTGAGATGCAGGGCAATGAACAGCTCTAGGAGCTCATCAGTTGCCAGCTGATAGTCAGTCCTTGTAGGCATGGCAGAGTGAAGGATAAGAAAATAGTTTTTTTTTAGTAACTACATACATTAGGGAGTATCAGAGTGGCCGTTTTAACGGTGTTTTAATGTTTTGTTTTAATTCTGTTTAAATGGCTTTTCACCAAAACAGCTCTTGAGGTGTTTTCACCAAACTCATTTTAAACAGATTTCATTTTAGCCCCGTTTTGGCTTTCTAGTAGAATTTTTTTATCATATGAAGATTGAGTAAGAGTAAAGGGTAGAAAACAGTTATACTGTTTTGTTTGCGTGATTTTGCTGGGTAGTGTTATGCAAAGCAGCTTCTAGTTTGGGCTGTTCTGTCGCTTCATGTCTGGTGGTGTCGGTGTTGAAATGAGTTTTCCGTTTTTTCTGTGCATCTTTCAGGGTTCCTGAGATTTCTGCAAGCTCCTTCAGTATACTATGGGATCATCATTGATTTGTTTTAATCCCAGTTTATATCTCTGTGATCACGCGATCTATTTGAGTCTCCTTCATTTTTTGGGCATTTTCCTGCCTTGGGGTTTGGGAGGTTTTTCTCTTATTGACTTGCACACATCATTAGGGGATCTTTTAGTGGCTGTTTCACTGTCTTTTTGACTGTCATTTTGACAGTTGTTTTGAAGTGTGGTGAATCCACAGAAAAATATGCAAAACTGTTTCACATTGTGATATCCCCAGTTCCTGCATGGTTTTGAAGTGGTTTCAACTGTTGTTTAGAAGCACCTTTTCCTGGTGCTGTGACTTCGGCTGGAACCTCCCAGCTGTTGGGTGATGCCCTTCGGTGTCATGTCACCACAGCCAGACTGGTTATCCCACGACAAACCCAGTGACCAACAGGCTCTCTGAACTGAAAATTGCATGAAAATTTTGAGGGAAAGAAAAATATTACTAGTAGTAGTGTTGAATACAAACACATACTGTGTTGTAATGATAGTCTTGTAATAGATGTACACAGTACACAGAGGTGAAAAATGTAGAATAATTATGTATTTCTTTGTGGGCTTGACAGGCTAGCTAGGTATATTGCTACATTAATTTGTGTGCCATGTTCTACTATCTATGTGTTGTTGCTTGGTGTATGACTGAGCAACTCACTGTGACAGCTCGAACGTTCCGGGAGTTGCCAGGGTGCAGCTGTACAGTTGTTCAACCACTTTAATTTGATCTTAGCTAAATATAATTAGAAGCCAGATGCCGTCATGCCGGGCAAACAGGAAAATTCGAAACGAGCGTCGAAACCGTCGAAAAATTGAAACAACTCCAGAGGCGTTTCGATTTTCCGACGGTTTCGAGGATTTTGAAACATCCATCAAAACGACGGTCGAAACGGCCATCGTGATATCCCCTATTAAAACACTCACTCTGATACACCCTATTGCTAGATATTTGGGGTGTTATTTTTTGTGCAGTTTGACCACCATAGTATGCCGTCAACGGGCCTGCCGAGTTAGCTGAGGTGACAGAGCCGGCAGCGGCAACGACATCAGTCGAGCTTCCAGGTAAAGTCTCGTTCTGAAAATGATTGAGGTCACGACCCGTAGGTGACGAGAGAAAATGCGCACAACAATATAACAGCTGCCCATCCTGCAGGCCCGAGCCATGTTTTGATTCTTGGAAATCAAATTACCTAGTGAGCTCGCTGGTGCAGCAGATACCACTGCAAAAAAAAAAACGATCAGAAGATACTCGCATGAGGTGAACAGAACGGCCGCGTCAATGGGACAAAATGAGGGGAGGCTTCGAGGACACATTGCTTGACAGGTAGAGTTGTATGTTTTGAGACGAGAGTGAGTGGGTGAGTCAAGGGATGGAAAGTGAGTGCAAGATGATTTGTGAAACTGTGGGCCCGAAATTTATAAGACAACACAAAGCCTTTCAGCATTTATAAACTCGTGGGTGGACTTCCACATTATCGGGAGCATTTCTCTTCAGGCACACTTGGAGAGTTTGCTCCACGGTGGCCCATCTAAGTGGAAGATTGTATGGTTTGATGCGCTCTCCAATGTAGGAATGAGCGGAGTTTGAAATCGGTTGCCAGTGATATTTTTCTAATGCTCGGTACAATCCTCCTTTGAGAATTAATCCCTTCAGAAATTTCCCTCAGAGCTGGAGAAGAATCTGCCTATAATATACTGCGCTGTGCGGAGAGGCTTGCGAATCCCCATGGTCGCCGGGGCCTAGAACTTGAATCACATCACTCCACCACATTTGTGAACTCACGAAGCCTTGCGTTTACCACTAACCATGGCAATGGTAGATACTCCGGACACGTTTTTACGACCAATGCCTGTATCTCTCGGAATCAGGGAAGAAGGATTGGGACTGTGGATGGTGCATACAGCATTATTAAACTCAACCTGCTGTTGCATACATGCTAGGTGTTCATCTTCACTTCATGACGACGAGAAATATATGGATACCAGCTGACCTCCAAATAGTTATTCAGAATAGGTATGGCATTATTTGCAAGAACCGGAATTTTGCCTAACTTATTCTAAATTGTCTCACAGGAATTTACTTACCCTCAGTGACAAGTTTTCCAGGTAAGTATATAAAGTTCCAATCACGAACTTATGTTGACCTTCTTATAACCAACGTCTTGACGTGGAGGATGTTCGCCGAGTGATTGTGATGCCCGTCTGAGCTTGGCTGCGACTCGGAGTACTGTTCAAGCCGTGAGCGTGCTGCCTGTCTTGTGAAAGTGGTGTGAAAGACAAATTTCCCACCATCTTGCTTATTTGACTTCTTTAAGCGACGGGCACCATCCCGCTATATGCTTCTTTAACCAGCAATTCAATTTGACATGCCTTCAAATTTACCTCATCCTAAAGGAGGAAAAGGTGACACACCATCTCCAATCGAAAGCTTTGACGGCAATATCTTATGACACCATGATCAGATGAAACGGACGATTCGTTTATTGAATACAATCTGTCGCCCAGCTTATGTATATTCCTATCTGACTTCTCTTGCAAAGACCAAAATGTTAAGTTCGCGCCTGTCTCAAAGACTGTCTAGTCGTTGATTTTTCTTTCAGAGCTAGTTCTATGTACGCAGAGCATCATTTGATGAGGGGCCCGGAGGCTCTAGGAATAAACACTGGTGTATATTTCCTCGTTCATTGACGTAAATGAACCAATTCATGGCTTTCTGCGCTAGTATCATTCATTCGTTTAACCACATTGTTGCGCATCATTGACAAGACTGCACAACTGGGTGAAGCACTTGTGATTCCAGTGACCCACTAGAATCAAAAGCGCAATTGAAGTATCAACGACAGAAGACAGAGTGCAGTATGCATAAACAACCGTAAAGAAAAGATTTCAAACGGACCTCGGAACCCTATCCCGTTGAAGATACACTTAGTAAGTCACCCAGGTGAAGCTCGTGTTCAATAGAGCAACCTAATTGAGTACGAAGTGGCCGTCATTTTAGGAGATTGATAGCACCGGCGATAAGCACGTACGTAAACGGGTCATCGTCGAGTCGCCGCATCCCTCCATACTTGAAGCTGTTCCTCTAAGTAGGGTTGCCGCCCGTTCCAATATACTTTGTATTGCACTGCGGTAAGTTGAGTCAAGACTTCTACACAATGAAGAGTGTTAAAATATGAGTCTTACACATCACGCATTGCGCGTCGGTCTTTTGATGACGTATCAACAAATCCATACGTGAGTAGGCAGAGAAGCAGTAACGGCAATATAGATGTGCACTATATTTTCCCTCTGCCCAATTGGAGTGTCTTTCCATGTGACGGTTCAAGCTCTTAGGAAGGACCAAAGCACTGCACTTTGGACAGGTCACTTTCATTCGGTCTCCTTTCTGCGAGTTAAGCGCAGGTTCGTGCGAAGGAGCTCGACGAACTTTACGAGGTTTCTTAAGCTGTGGTACTTCTTCAGGAAAGGGGCCCATATCATCTGGCATCCAAGGTCCAAGCGGCATCCCAGGCGGACGATCGAAAACACGTTTGGCTCTCTTCTGCGTCGTGCTGGGAGCCGCAGAATCATAGTCGCCAGGTTCTCTGACATCAAAACTATTCAGCTGAGCTGATGAGTTTGATGTACTATAGCTTGGGCTAGCAGACGGAGAGGAAACGGATGAGCCCATTTGCTCGTGTATTATGGTCCTAAAGCCCATGGTGAATGATTGGAAGCAGCAGATGAGATGGATCTGCACCTATTTAAATTCTCTTGCATCGTCGTCCCTTCAGTAAAATCCAGCCCAGGATGGTTCGATTGCAGAAAAGTTGCATTACTTTGCCCATCACAGGAATCACTCACAGGATTCCGGGACCAAGGTGCTACTGTTGAGCGGGCGCTTCATAGGAGGTTAGTACACAATAATAGGCTGGAAGTATAGAACCATGAGCAAACCCACGGGAACAAAGCTCTATTAAGCGGCGGTGGGTCAAATGTTGGTCAGAACGATGGATTAGGTGGATACACGAACGCACCCAGGAGATGAGACATCTGCGTTTACGAACGGTGGACAGTGCTGTTCCGGGAGTAACGATGAGTATGTGCTCATTGATCCCGATTGATATCCTGCTTGAGTTCAAATCAAAAAACGTAGGTGAGGGACATGAGGTATCGCTTATTCACTCATGATCGAATAACCAGCTTGAGAACCGTGTTCAGCGTCGATAGAATTGAGATTGCATGACTCTGGCTCAGTCTCATTATACATAACATCACCCACAGAGGATGTAGCGGGCGTGTTGTCGTTTGATAAACTGGATCCAGGCCATGCAGTGGGGTTGTTGTCACGATCTGTAAGTGAAGATGATCGCAGGTTCTCGTTATGGTCGGGATATTCTGACTCTGGTAACAGATCGTTTTGTCCACCAACGTCCAGGCTTGTAGGTGGATACAAAGGTGGGCGGTGAGTCGTGAAAGTGGTCGCCGAATGCGACGGTGCACAATCTTCTGTGTCAGGAGCGGAAGGATCAGGGAAACGCCTGCCGATGTCAGGGTTCAGAACCACGTCCACCTTAAAATAGGCAGAAACTCACGAAAAACTCAGTAGGTGGTTGGAATGTTCGGGAGATCTTGCTAATTGCTGCTCACATTCGTCCAAAATTGGATGCCAGCTCGGATTCAACATATTTAAAAGGCTGAGCTTGGTAGCACTAAGGGTGTTCAAGTTACGTATTCCCGAGCGATCCACTAGCGTGCTGCTGGGTAATGAGAGGCGCATGTGAACTTCTGCGTCTAGAAGCAGACGAAAGGCCAGATGTTTATTGTCGGCAGTTGGAAGAATTGAGTATAATTGGTTCAACAGCCTTTCGTGATCGTTAAAAGTGGCGCTTCGAGAGGCGGTGGGTGAGTCATCATGAACGTCCATCCGATACTGTAGGGGGTGGATGATTTTGCAGAGACTGCTTGAAGAGATAGACGCGAGGGGAGAGGGTTACGGGTCCGTAAAGTCCGTGCACGCCTCTCTCTGTACTGAGGCACGAGGCGTAGGTTCTCGCACGCCCCCGAAGAATAATCCGTTGGTAAGTTTTTCCTAATGTGGGAGGTTCCGCAGGTGATCGCCTGCCTGGCAATCCAGCAACTGTCGGGAAAGTCCGCGGGTCCGTATGTCCTTAATTATGGGAATTTCTCCCAAGCGATAGGATCATCCGTTCACATTCTACGGCTTTCAACATCGCGTTTAACAGAGGCCCATCGATCAAGACGCACCGACACCGGTACATCCGTCCTGGCGCAACGATTACCTTCAGCTGCACCCGGTACTCTAGGCGATGCTACGACGGGCATAGCTCAGATATAATTATCCATGAACATCGCGGTTCCAGGCTCAGTGCACCATCTTCTTGCTACGGATTTTGGCCTTACTGAACATCCACCTGGCGTCAGATAATATTTGACCTGCTTTCTTGTGTGTAGGTGAGGGTATTGAATTAACCATAGACCGTCGGCCTCCGGCGTCTTCCAAAGGAAAAATACAGGGGGTACAAGGACTTACAGATCTCGGAACTCTGCGTGAACTGTTCTTCCCGACTGTGCCCGCAAGGTTATCGTGAAGGAGACAAGATACTCAGTGCTATACCTGCTACTGTTCCTCTCAAGAGAGAGATATATGGTACATCTTGCCCATTTTGCTTTTCAGCTATACGTTCAACGTACTCGATGTAGATGGTTTCTCAGTTCAGAGGTCATTGGCCAAGGGGCTGAGTTATAATCGTCGTGCTATAAACAAGAAACTTTAACTTCAAGGAGCCGATTCTCAAGGGAGCCGCACAATTTTAACACCAGCCCGGTATGTAGAAGGAAGTGGGTACGTTCGTTTGTTCTAGAAACCATTATGGATTAATATCAACGCAATTTGGACCGTTCTCCTGGAATTAAAGCAAGGCGGGTTGTTCCACGACGGCGAGTCCTCTGTTGCAGTAAATGGTATACATGGAGATGACTTACTACTTGTGTAGTGCATGGATTTTGGAAGATAGTGTCGGGGCCACGCCGGAGGTGACTTGGAAGCTCCCGTAGAAACATAATTACTGAGGTGGCAGTTGAAAAATTCCAAGGATCCAGTGCCTGTTCATGCTACCAATGGACTTCTGGATGCGGAACAATTAAAAACAGCAGTTGGACCACTGGCAGAATCACCGTCAGACAGCAGCAGCGTACACTTCTGAAGATTGAAACGGACTCCACCTCCTGGCCGCGATATTCGGCTGTCAGAGACATGAAGGTATGGTCCTAAGAATCGAGAGCAAAGGAGGACAGGGTCCAAAACAGCCGTGATTAGAACGTTTACAACGCGCTAAACTCCGTTTCGGCCTAGGCTTCCGAACTGCCCCGCCTCCCGGGTTCACATTGCAGTCATAGCTTTGTTGAGTAGCTGTTCCTTTCGACCCAGATGGCCTTTTCAATGAAATCCGGGACTCTGCCCAAAATAACCTCGGTGAAAAAAATATACATTATTACAAGCAGCAGGTAAGTATAATACAGCCGCACACACCTCCAATCCTTGACAGACTCGGGAGATCTTACAAACAATTCTTACTTTGAGCCTCGATGGCTTAGCTCTTGAGAGCTCACTTCTTCAACGTGAGCGCCTTCTCACTCACCGCCAGTTTTATCTTGGCTGGCATTCGTTATTTCGAGTTCAAGGTTTGGTTTGCATTACCAAATGCTGCTGAGACTTTGCTTTTCGCAACAGCTTAGAGTTCTCCGATTTCGCCTACCGCAAGAAGATGCCTCGGACAACGCCCCTGAGATCTAATTGACCAGCCGTTTGAACCAAATGCAGATTCAGACACCTATCTTACGTCGCCCTATACTTCGCTTAAGCCTCAATCAAATTGCAACTCGCCGGTCAAGTTGCACCACGCCCCACTTGCAACGTAGAGACACGCAGGTTAACTACTACACCTCGTTACTTTAACCGTTTGAGGCCACCCTATTCAATGGGACTCGATGGAACCCAACTAGGCTAAGATGTCGACTCAGAGGTCTTCTCATTGACTGATTCACAGAAGGCTGGACTTTTATTTCACAGCCACATGCTGATCATCTCAAGCGCTTCGCAAACCAAAAGCCAACTTCATGGTTAGAGAAGTCTACAGCCGTACCAGTGATTGGGCCCCAGTTTATCTGGAACTTCTTTTGGTAAGTGTTAGAACATTCTTGACCTATCCGAGCACATGACTATCATGACCTGTTGAATGGTACTTTCCTTTGACATCTTCGTATGACACGAAAATATGGATACTATAAGTTTCTGTGGTACACAGTACTACAAGATTATTGGCGCCCACTTGGAGATATCTATCACAACTTTGCCTTCAGATTCCTAAGTTGTGCTATTTTCATGCTCTCATCTAATTCACATATTAGTCGCACACGAAGGACCTAGACATGGGCACCTCACAATTGCCATCATACAAGCGGTCGCGCGGCACAGGCACGACGTGTGCAGAGATCGAGCGAGTATCCACCATGCTTGGCACAATATCCTTGAGATTCGGCGCCCCAATCAAGCGCATATTCATCTCAAATTCGTCCTACATAGATATGAGCTTCGACAAGAATGGAAGCAACATAGAAATGATGCGTCTTACATGTAGGATCGACAAGGCGTGCTCAACCCCTTCTTGGCCATACGCAGAGAAGGCGTATAGGAATGGTCGACCGATGCCCACTAGACACCACATCAGTCCAACATTTCCGAGAAAGTCTTTTGCTCAAAACGGAGAAAGATTACCAGCTGTGGCGCCCAACGCGACAGCCTTCAGCACATCAGTTGCGCGTCGTACCCCTCCATCGACAAATATCTGAAAATCTGGGTTCGGTAGCGTCATGCCTAGCTCGCTCTTTAGTTTCTCAACAACTTGTATTAGGATTTCTATGCCCGAGGGGGCAAAATCGAGCTGGCGTCCGCCGTGATTCGAAAGAACAATTCCTTGTACTCCCGCTTTTGCAGCTAGGATGGCATCCTTGACAAAAACGAGTTAAAGAGCTACGAAGAGGTGTGGGTAAGTACCTACTTCCCATGTTTGCACACCCTTGAGAATGAGGGGCACTGGGTGACGATGGGTTACTTGGCGCTCATGTTGGTTGACATATAAAGGGACATTACTCTTTGTGATGCTCTGAAACCATTTCAGATCAGACCAAGCAAGACCAGGATCAATGAATGTCTATGCACCGTCAAGGTGAGATTGTTGTTGATAGGAATCAGGCGTTTGTGTACGTACGCTAATTGCTCTCGCAGCGCCTTGATTTCGTTCCACTGCCTTCCCTTCCTTCGTCTGTTCATCGGGCGCCTCGTCCTCGAATTTCATCCGCATATCCTGACAGTGACAGTGTTCCTGCAACAGGGTAGTTAAACAGGTGGAAAGTACCTACTTTTTCTCGTCGTCCGAGCTGCGGTGCGTCCACAGTGATGAAAAGAGCCTTTATGCCTCGTTTCTCGGCATATTGCACAAATTCACGTGTACGTTCGCGATCTTTATTGACATACAGCTGCAACCACTGTGGCTGGCCGGAAAGAGCTGCATCAACAATTTCATCGAAGGAGCAGGACGCCAGGGTTGGGATCTGGTCCGACAGTCACGTCTACCTTTTTGGTAAAGTAATAAGAACGGAACGCACCATCTGGATGATGCCGTGTTTACCGGCTGCTCTAGTCAAGTTAAGTTCGCCGTCGGGATGACCTAGTTTCCCTAGAGCGGTGGCTGTCTGAAGATATCTCGCTGTGTCTGCCACGTGAATCCGAAGCCAGAGGCTGAACTCACAATGTACACGGGCATGGAACTCTTATAGCCTAGAATAGTCGCTGAGAAGTTCACAGTAGTGACGTCACGGAGGACGCGTGGACGAAACCATATTCTGAGTTCCATGCAGGTAGCAGGTCATCTAAAGACGCCATGGATAAAGTGGAATAACAAACCGGTGGTATGCCGCATGATTTTCCCGGAGCGTGATTTCGTCATCTGCAGCAGAGGAGTAGTATGCCCACGCCTTTTCAGACATGACTAGCTTTGCAATAGCCTGAACCACCCCATGCCCGTATCTTTTAGGTGGTAAAATCACCCCGCCATGTGAAAACATACCTCGAAGTCGTGAAGGTTCAAAATTTCGGTGAGTGGCGGGCGGAGACTGGCCCGTTGCTGACGCTCCTTCTCCTCGATTGTGATTTCTCTGACAACCTTCTTGACCGTCTTTGTATCAACCTTACCTAGACTATCAAGCACCATGTAGGCATGATCTGGCAGGTCGAGAGAAAGATACAGACTGTTTTTCCTTAGGCAAGTTTGTTGTAATAGCATCCGGAGGGTGAATAGGATCGTATTCATCGCTGAAACCTTAGTTAGATACCAAAAATAGATGCGGGTCAAAGGAATCACGTAGCATCCTTTCCAGCGTATTTGAGAATGATCTTGCTGCCACCTGCGTATGCTATATAGTCAATGCATATCTACGATCTCGAGACTCCGCACGCGCCTGGGTGGTCTAGGAGCGTTGACAGATTGGGTGAGCGAGTGAGCTGCTACAAAACATTCTCACCATCCAGAAACTCAGTAACATCGTACACGTTGCCTAAGTATACTGTATCAGAGCAGACGGACAGGCACCGTCTAACATGAGCTTACCATGCACTATAATCCAACAACTATCTCTCGAGTTGTGCTGGGCTACTGTTTCACCTGAGATGAGCTTGTCATCCGGCATGGTGGGTGTATTCTTTGGATAGGGACTCAAAGTAAGGAAAGAGGAGTTGGTTGAACGTTGAACCTTCTGTCCGACACACTTCAACCTTCTCACATTCTACTGGTTCCGAATCTGGACTGCAGAGTGACGGCCCCAGACGGCCCGGTACCCGAGCGGTTGCACCGGCTAACTACTGAGACATTCCGCAGGTAACTCTGCACCTCAATCTCAGTATTCCAGGCTCTCTCTTCGAATGCCTTCAGGTATGCATATCCTTTTTAATTCTCTCGATCGGCGAATACACTCACTTCCGGATGCAACACGGCTTGAGAAGATATCACATGCAGAGGGTCTTTGCACGACTGATTGCTACGTTTAACCGTCTCCTTGCCAAAAGAAATGGCAATGCAGTGGATACGCTTCCGGTATGTGTGTGGGAGAACAAGCAATCACAAAAGACGCCTCAGAGCCTGTCAAGAACATATATTTAGTTCTAATGGGATAACATCTAATAGATGTCACCTTGTAGGCGTTCGATGGTGTCCACTGTCACGGTTACATTACTCTCATCAACCGTCTCGGTTACCTGTAGAAAGAAACGATTAGTTATTCAGGGTGACATTTTTGCATGGCTTACTTTTAGTGGTGTGTTCTTCAGTTTTTTTTCTTCCTTCTCAAGGGTCAACTCGTGGATAAGCTGTTGCAAAACGTCGTCATCGGTTTCGAGAGTAGTTTGGGCCATTGATGCCTGTAAGGGCTCCTCCTGGTACTGACTGAGAGCCAATTTGACAGCAGTTCGTTGCATCCGGTGGGGCATGACACAAATATGTCGTCTCGTTCTTCGTTCGAGGGGTCGCAACAGGCTTTCTCCAGCAGCCGTACAAGGCTACCTTCGCCTCTGCGTGAACATGGCTCTCATAAACCACATCCCCTTGTGGATCCCCTTTTATCCGTAGCCTCACCATAGCAAGCGATATGGGACAGGGCGTTTCGAAATACAAGCCATGATCACCGGGTGTAGGAACCTCCGTCCTCCGTTTACTTGGTTCCTGCTTCAAGGACGGTTCAAACCGCGATTCTTCCTTCCCTAACATGGCTCTTGACAATGCAAGGAGGATTTTTCGGCCTTACTCAAAAACGGCATCGTGTGATGGTCCGCTCAGGCTCTCCAGTCGCTTCAGCTGAGTGGCTACCCGCTTTGATTGTAATTTCCGCGGTTTGAAAGCTTGCTTCAAGTTGTATATTGTTTGCACAAAGTCCCCAAGGTCAGGATTTAGCCTATACTTTTATTAAGCAATTTTCAACGTCATACTTAGATTAAAAAAGTACCTGAAATTTTCCAACAGTTGAACAACAGTTCCTGCACTGGTGTCTTCGGGAATGGTGACGCCGCCACCATCTGCCCGGTCATCACTCTGACCCATCAAAATATCCAAAATGCTGCCAAACAACCGTGGTTGACCGTATCCTAAGTCTGGATATTGACCAGAGAAAATCGGTGCAAGTCGCTCTGTCTCCCGCTATCACAATCTTTCCACCCCAAATACCGTTAGTGTTAGACAAAGCACGCAGGACCAACGACGCGGCAAATAACCCCAGTTGCCCTGCTTCATCGATCACAATGCAGTCTACACCTCGTTCGAGCCACTTTCCGAATGCATAGAGCTGATAAACAGTCCCTGCATATATCCATGTCCTGGGCTTTGGGACGTCGTCAGCATGTGACTTCTGGGCGCTGGGGATCTTAGGTTTCGAGTGAGCACTACCTGTTAGTACATGCTCTAATTGCAAGTCCTCTAGCCACTCGAGGGATAGATCGGGCACCTGACGATAACGGTCAATAATTTTCTGCAACTTGGACAGACATGCTTGAATCGTAGCATGCGTCATCGCAATAACGAAAACTATTTGATGGGGCCCCACTCGTGCGCGCGTTTTCGCTTGTACCTCCAGCATGCGAAGGAGAGACAGTGCGATAGTGTGGCTTTTGCCACTCCCTGGTGGACCCCATCTTTAAGAGAAGGGTGAAATTAGCCCCAGAACAGCGCTGTGATGCAGTTCAATGCCTACATAACAGTAAGCCTTTCACTGAGAATTCACTTAGCTACCCGGCGCTGACTAGCCTTCAACACCAATGCGCCCGCATTTTCGTTTCCTAGCTCACGTAGCTCCGTATAAAGCCGGTGGAGCGAGGCTTCCGCACCAAGCACCACCTTAATAGTTAGCCCATTCTCTAAGCCCGGATTGCAAGCAGAAACATCATGAGACCCCCTGAACGACCTAGGGCTTGAGATTAGCTGAGCGAACAACGGGCCCGTCGATATAGCATCTGATGTCACTTGTAAATCTAACTCCACAAGGGTGCTCAACAATTTTGTTGTGTTAAAATCCACAAGACGGGGACTCAGGCGATACCTCTTCCCGGATGACATCGTCTTTTTACTTCTACTCCCGGACCAGGTACGCAGAATGACTGGAGTCTTTCATGTCTGAATCTGAACATCTCTAATGTCTGCGACTCAAAACCCGCCTTCTTTCACTTCCTCCGCCTGGCTGTCCTCCCACTTGTTTCGGGCGTAGCGATTCAGGGGGAAAAGCACGCCAGAAACGTGGAGGTCATTAAACAAAGCTTCCAATGGCAGATGGGTATCACCGATCGACTCATTCGCGCTGTTCTCGTCACTTTCTTCAACTAGAATGTAATCAAAGAATCCGCGATCGCGATCGCGCTCTGGAGCAACTTCAAGGCTGCCGGCAATAAGATCAAAGTTGTGTAGGAGAACTGCACCTTTACTCTCGCTCCCATTATTATTTTCCACTGTTGTTTGCGTAGCCTATACCAGTCGTCGAGGAGCGGTATACAAGTAGAGGAGTCTCGGGACAGCCGTCGATGCGCGCGTCCCAAAGCCCTTGTAGCTTAAGAAGCACTTCGAACTGTGGATCAACAGCGATGACGGCAGGAAGTCTGGGAAAAGAATATAGCACTCACCTGCTGCATGTAGAATAACTTCCTTAAGGCTTCCACGCGACAGACATCAACTCACTGCGCGCTCATTACCTTAGAGCGGTTCACCAGCAGCTCCGGACCCTCTGGTAAGCTTTTCACCCTTCAACGGATTTGACACGACGATGTTCAATTTGCGAGTGAAGCTCTAGAACATTTCGTATGCACTTGGAGAACATAAAGACAAGATCTTCGGAGTGACCATGTATCTGTCGTGGGGGCGTGAAAGCGTACCTCTGTGCGATGATGTTATAGGAAGGGTTTACCTCCGTAGAAATACAGATTTCGCTGATACTTGACACTGATGTTGGTCGAGAAGGATCAATGATAAGAGATATATGTATCGCTATGTCTTCGGAAGATGGCAGAGTATAGATCCGGCGGTTAAGGGGCTGGAAAGGTACGTGGATATGAAACGGCTTTTCATCACAGGAGAATAACTTGTCATAGGTACCTTCGGCGCATTTGTTAATGCGGCTGCAATTATAGGGCTGGTTACCCCATGCATTCTCGGGATTTGTGATCGACGTCTTGAGCGAAATTTCTCTTGATTCCGAATGGCTAGAACCTGCTAGAACGCGCGAGACCCTTTTAACGCTTGCTGGCCATTTTTCCGCCAAGGACGCCATCAATTCGGAATTCTCCACTAGCGCAGCCAATTGACCGAGTTCTGAGCGTTGTTCCTGCATTGCGGTCAAATCGGGAATATTCGGCATTAGATCTTCGATCTCTCGATCTCGATGAGCAGGCGACAATTCGGTTACACGTTTCAAAAACCTTCGGACCTCGTCCGCATCGTTTAGGGAAATTTCTCCAGCCTTACCGAGTCCCTGTTCTTCCTCTACGCGTGCACGACAGGTGGAAGCGTATGAACAGGACCTACAGAGAGGGTTAAAGTGCCAGGAAATTTCTGAACGAGGGTTTGACAGAATCGCAGGAACACGGGTGAACAAAATATTGGAGAGTGGCGCTACCAAATGTGTTATTGGAGTGGGGTGAAGTGTGGTGAGGGATAGTAATGTTTCAGAAGAATCTGTCGAAGAAGAAAGGCTAGAAGGTAGCCAAACTGCCACGGTTGGTGCCGGAATAAACGAAGGAGGAAGGATGAGTGCAAAACACAAATAGTAAAAATATGTTTGAACCAGGTGTGAGGTCTGAAAATCATGGAATATTTGATCACCTGCTAATGGTTTCAATCGAAGATCGCCCATACCTTCACATCTTTCGATGCCTTCGCGTCAATGACTCTCCAAATATATTTACAATTGCCTTCGCACCATGATACCTCAAGGAAGTCTGGCTTGGCCAGACCAAATCGAGGCACCTGAAGAAACAGCAAACATATAAGATTGAATGAGTTAAAATCAGAAGAATACATCTTCTATCCTGATCTCTCGCTTTGTATATTCCTCAGCCAATTTCTGCTGTGGCGGCAAAAAATCTATCCCGGCCACAAAAAAATGGGCTCTTTCATCGAGATTAATGATCGAGGCAATGTCTTCCCCGGATAAAGGAGGGCCAGAGTTGATGAGAAGTAGACCAAGTTGATCCAAGTGAGTGAAGAGAGTAACTTCCCAGCTTTACCAGAAGTAAACGCGGCCAGTGTATTGGCAGCAGGCGATTCACGCCGTTTGGTCTGTGGCTTTGACGGCATGCCATGCCATAGCAGGACCGGTGGAGATGCAAGTCACACTGAAGATGGGCATGTAGTACCAGCTAGATTCGTAGCGGTAATGCGGGAGGGCATGGTTTCAACAGTATTGAGGCAAAGACATAAGTTTCCCACGATCGCATCGCCTGTTGCTCGGGTCGTTACTCTCATGGGGATGCATCCGTCAGTTCGTTGTCACTGGTCACTGTCGTCAGCCACTCCCTTGCTCCTTGCTCTTGACCTCAACGCTCTGGCAGCATCTCGCGTCTTGTAACCTCTACTCAGGTTGAAAGCCTCGAGGGTGAATATCTTTTCACGCCCGATTTACGTTGACTCAATCCACATTGCAAATATCGCTTCTAGCAGGCTCACCAGACTCTAGGTGGTGGACAGGGACATAAAAGCTTGAATGATCTAATTAGTTCACGTGTGGTCGTACCCATTTTTCCACTCCTTGCCTCTATCAGTCCTCTAGGTCCACTTCTCTTTCGGGCGTTGCCACTGGTGTGGAGACCACCGACCCTTATTCCTTTCTGTCCTCGAAGCCTACATAACATCCTATTGTTCTGTGGCGTAAGGCTTCCACTTCAACTTATCATTGAAGAACTTCCCCCTTCCTCTCACCTCGCATGTTCTCGTTCACGCCCAATGCGTTCGGGCACGCCTTTTCCTGGTTCTCTCGCCTTAGGTCCAGGTCACACCCTCATTCATCGACGACTGTTCCCGCTTCTGAGAAGATACCTCGTGACACCATTGTCAATGTTGTTTTAGCACCACTCTATCATCAACTTTCACTAGACTTGCCTTCTCCATCGGTAAGTTCTTCATTTCAAGTGATGCGAAAGGGGTCCCACAACTCGCAACTTATTCATGTAGATACATCTCAGTTTTGCTGGAGATTCAAGCTTTTCACTCGATACAGATCATGTTTCTCAACTTTGGAGCGCAGAAAGCTCCCTGTGCTCGACACCGAGTTTCAGGAGCTATTCCAACATAAATGGTTCCTGCAAGTCGGTCCGATGCTCAGCGGTGTCATCTCCCGTTCACCCCTCCCCACTCCGAATCGTCACAAACTTATTGCCCAATGAGATCGCCGTCGACACTGCTATACCTCAGAAATTCAACCGGAATGCGCTTCTTGCTGAGTATTCCCATCAAGAACTTGTTCTTCTCGAATTTCTGACTCGTGAACCTAACGTACAAATTGGCGATATCGACGAGGTCCTCCTCCAGTATCCACCGGGTTTCTCCAGCGCATGCCAATGTGTTAATGCGAACGAAGATGACACCAATCTCTGCGAGGTCTGTCAGTTGGTGGACGCATACATGGACTACAGCTTTAAGAAGTTTCGAGGGGTAAAGTTTGCCACTTAGTGTGCTTTACAATCATGTATACGGTGCCTGGGTAGCCTCAACCCTAATGAACGATGCAATCATTTTTCTTTCGCAAGGGCTGCAATCGGAATCGGATTGCTTCAGCAGATACAGGATAACTGGTTGAGATCTCGATTTGTTTTGCCACAATGAGAGAAAAATTGTTGAAAAATTGCATGTGTTACCAGTTGGTTCGCTGACGGTGCTGATTGCAGACGGTAGCAATTGGCAACAGTGCGAGGACAATCAACTTGAACTAACAGGGCCTAGTTCAGGAGACAATTTATATGTCACATGATATGAAGTGTTAACTTATCACAACAGACCAAATCTCGACATCTCATTTATTTAAGTGAACAACTTGAAGAAGTGTCGGTGCATCAGGCCCAGGAAACACTGCTAAGGTGTCTCCAGAGTTCCTGAGGACCAATCAGCGTTTCCTGATGTGCTTAGGTTGAACCTGGGAGAGTAAACAGGTGAATGCTTCAAAGGACCAGTTGTCATATAAGAAATGCAGCATGAAGAAATTGTATTCAATGATCGCGACTCACTACAACACAACTAAGACAGTGGGAATATTGCATTCATAAGGACGAGCAAATGGGAACGCTCCTTTGGAAGTCCAGGAGTCAACTCTAAGAGGAATATCGTTCTGCATGGCGGTATGGTGGTGTTGATACCAATGAACACAGCCCCATATTCTTCATAAACCAATGGTATATTCTAGATATTCCGTCAACAGTCAGAATTTTGTATGCTGTCGTCTCCTTGTATCTTGTCTCTGGCATGCCTCCAGCTCGCCAGTAAGTGTATTGGGAGAAACCCCCTGCAGGTATCAGTCGATTGTTACGACTCGGCTGAGTCCCGATCCGATCTACGGCACCCCGACACAGTCTTCGCGTCATCCCCCAGAGTCCTCGATGTAAAAGAAAGCTCATGGAGGAGTTGCTGCACAAGTGTTGTAAAGTAGCCCTAAGTCGACGAAGTCAGCATTTCGCAATTTTTAAATTAATCGTTGTAGTCCAACAAGCCGCTTATTAATAAAGGCAGCCTGAAGCTTCGTATCGCGTGCTTGAACAGTCCGTTTCTGGACGTGGCAAATTATTGAGCTCAAAGATGAAATAGAAAGAAGAAAAAAATAACCAGACAGGGCTTGAAGTCAAACTTACTTGTCAGAGGTTCCAATGTGTCACGCTCGCGGTTGAGTTACAGCTCTGATCAGTCGGTTTCCTCTCACCTCCTTGTCTTCATCTATTGCAGGTGAACCCGCAATAGATCATCGTGTAAATCTACTTTGCCCTAATGGCTCTCAGTGACCTCCTCTTCACAAGAAGACACCTACAGATAAGGAACAACTTGAACTCTCAAGTTTTGTGATGGATGCTTCGCAACCTACCTTGTAGCACTGTTGTCACGCACCGTCGTTGATCTATAATAATGGCTTTCGCATTAAGTACATAGCGCACGTCAAGGATAAAACTTGAGTATTCACAATTACGGAGTATCAGGGGACTTAGACGCTGACTTACCGTTTCCAGCTGCTTCCGCGCTGATAAGATAAGCAACTTAGCCGAGTCGTAACAATCGACTGTGAACTCACAGCCTGGGTCTTCGGAGGGATCAGGACCCATGACCGACCAACCGACCTGAATATCATTGACCCAACTAGTTGATGATGGTCCTCAACAAGTCAGTATCTGGCAGAGAACGGCCAAGCAGAGGCAGGCGGCATCTGGCCGCGTAGACAGGCAAGAAATTAATACGGCTAGCGAACCTATAGATATTTCTTTCAGGAACGTGTTTAGGAACGTGTTTATGACACCCAGTTGCCGCTGTCGAATGGCACTATGCTTTTGACATTAAAAGTAAGATTCTGTAGCAGCACAAGATGTGACTCACTGACTCACAGACAAAGTTAGATTTTTGTCAACAGCAGACAAACTCACTTGAACTCCGTCCGCCATGTCAATATCGATGGCGACCATCACAGTGATTCACACGTATCATAGCGTTATGGTGTCCAATCAGACTTGATGCAATACAGTCTACAGGTAAAATCTCTCATACATTGGCGTTGCGACCCTGGCGATTGCTTAATGATGTCATATGCAGATCTATCGATTTATTAATAGTGATAACACCGACCTGTCACTGTCGAGGGGTTTCAACGCCTGGTTAGGAGTGGTGATTATAAGTATATAAAGCTATTGAAACGAATATCTTGGATCTTGGAGGAGACTCGGCAAACGCGTCCCCCTGAATATTCTCTGAGCGTATCTCAGATTCAACCCTGATCAAACAAGTACTTCCGCATGTGAGATGATTAGCAACCACTAGTATCACTACGACCATAAACCTCTGGTGGATTCTACCACCCTGAAAACATCCTACATCCTATCCAACGCGTCCACTTGTCATATCAGGTTCAAGGAATACTGGCCGCAGGAATACCCTAAGCCTCAGTAATGTCCCCACCCGTCGAGACCTTTCGGTTCAAGTGGCCGCCAGCACTGCTATCAGGATCTGTTATTAATATGCCTTCTGTGTAAGTAGTCCTTTCTGTGTTCAAGAGCTGCGTATGACGGCGTTCCTAGCGTGCCTCCAACACCAACAGATTCAGATAAACATGTAACTGAGTCGGACGGGTTGAAGTATCGCGATGGATTCTCAGATATAGACCAGACCGCTGTCTCCAGGTACGCATTAGAACTCCAAGGGAAAGCGAGAATTCAAATTACTGCTTCAAGCTACTTAGAACCAACATCACCATTAAATGTGCATGCGATTCAAACATGTAACTCGTCTCCTATTTTTTTTTTTCAATTGTGATTTCAACTAAGCTCAGATAAGCTATTAAAGATATCAGAAACGTGGATATGCAACCTATGTGGCCACATTATAATCAACGACGGCGAGCGCTCTTGGTGGGTGGATAAATGGGTGGTACTTTGATGCCTGGTCTCAATACAGACTATATAGATTGGTGTTATGGATGATCTTAACGCAGCGCCACTTGAAGGAGCACATGATGATGTCATCGACATGAAAGACCTTCTCGTAAACCATTACGGCTGGAACGAAGACGATGTTCTCGTTCTGCTCGATGATGGAAAACCTGGGCAGCTGCAGCCCACAAGAGGCGTTATTGTAAGCGGTTGTATTTCTGGTGATTTATTGTTACTGCCTACTACAACAGATCGCCGAGATGCACAATCTTGTGCAGGGCGTACAAGAGGGGGATGTTCTATTTCTCCAATGTTAGTCATTACATAAATTGATTATTCCTGATACCATACTTACACTCCCAGAGACTCGGGACATGGTGGTCAGGTGCCGGACACAAACGGGGATGAAATAGACGGTTTTGACGAAGGTAAGCGTGTCACCGTCTATAGGATAACGGGAACCATCGGAGATTGAGACATGCCCTTCCACGCAGTCATCTATTCTTGCGATCAGCGACCGATTGTCGATGATGTCAGCCTTATTTCTCCTGCGCTGATACTACCTGATACTATCCCCTCCTATGAAAACAGGAACTGCATGATATACTGGTATGTATGTTCAAACGCGGTATTGGGGACTCGAACCACTTAAAAACAGTCTTATCTTAGGTGAAGCCACTTCCGTCAGGATGTCGCTTGACAGTACGTACTTGATCACTCTCTCCATACCTAATTTCATTGGTCAAAAACTGGTAGGCTATCTTTGATTGTTGTTCGTCCGGAACGGGTCTTGGTATACATGTCATGTCTTCTATAACAATTAGGCATCTGATTTAACGCAGATCTCCCGATAACAATCTTATCCTCCGACGGGGAAAACTGTGCCTTACTACCCGACTCGGCCTTTCCGAGTTCGCGTATGTCTTACAAATCAGAATATCATTCGAATACAGCATCGCTGGTTCTGGAACGCGATGGGTTTATCTCAGGTGAGATAACGTCAAATGATGATTATATTCCGCATTTGCTTCCGTCAGACAAAGAGCCGGTTTTGAATGAATCCAGGAGAGGACAGAACCATAATCAGAAAACCTCCTTGTCAAAGGAGCTAGACGACCACCCCAACTCAAGCATCTCTAATGACTCACATGAATTACATTCCCCTCCATATAGAAAACACAATAAAGGGAACGTAGTAAGTTTGCTATCTGATCTTCCTGGAATTAAATATGACTTTATTCCCGGGAGATTATGTGGTCGTCATGCCAAGATTCAGAGAGGTCATATGAAGTTTTAGCTAGAAAAGACCACAGAATGAAGGGTGCTATGACTCACGTGAGCGCTATTATTAACTTTGCCATTTCATCATCAATGACGCTAAGATTCTCTCAGGCTTTTATCGAATGTTTAAGTGCATAATTCCTAGCGAGTGATCGATGTAAACTAACCATAAGAGTCTAGAAGATCGCAAACGGCAGACCTACCGCGAGCTGCTCGACCGTCTTTCCGAAACATTGATCCTGTGGGGTTGCCCTCAAAGGCCAATGGTACGAAATTTCCTGGAATTGTGCACAAATGACACCGAAAATTTATTTTGCTTAGATGTCTAGTACACATCACATCGTACGGAACCGTAGTGTTCTTCACGATTTCTAGTTAATTGACTTCTTTTTGTATACAGAATATGTGTGACATGGTCTCTCTATGATTTCTCTTACCCTCTGTGATTACTCCACCAAGGTCTGATGTATATATCCGTTTCAGTACCCCATAGTACCTCGGTCTATAGCGTTAGTCGTAATTTTATCTGTGCACGCACTAGCCATGTATGCAGCCGAAGGTTTTACATGTAACAGAAATTCGATATAATTGAGGTTCTAAGCTATCAAACAATTTTGAAGCTGGAACTTGAAAGGAATGAATATTGAAGTTGCGCAAGAATCACCCACCATTTCATTCACCGCACTCCGACACAAGTTCCACGTCACAATCCTCCCAAGGATGAAGTGGCCATTAACAGCACTTTCCTATATCCTTCTCTTAACTATCATAGAGGTAATTGCAGCCGAAAAGGGCGACGTCACTTCTCTCCAAATTGGTAAGTCTAGGGATATTCATCACTGTTTGACGAAGCCTGCACGTATTGAATACCATCCATACCGCTATACCGTTAGGCGTCAAACACAAGCCCTCTTCTTGCCCAATTAAATCGGAAAAGGGTGATCAGCTTTCGATGCATTACACGGGCACCTTAGTGGACGGTACGAAGTTTGATTCGTCGGTGGACCGTGGTCAGCCATTCAACTTCCGTTGTACGTATCCTTTCTCTTGAAGCCTTTTGGGCCAAAACATAAAACATTGCTTTGGATTAACGGCGTCTCTATGGTATTTCATTTAGTGGGAACCGGACAAGTGATAAAAGGGTAATCGAATTCCTATCTTCATATGAGTAATTAAGCTGATATAGCGGTCGAGGTAGATGGGACCAAGGACTATTAAGGTACAAAATTCAGATTGGCCACACTCTATATAACGTGTGTCTCGTCGCTCTAGCATGTGTATTGGCGAGAAGCGCAAACTTCGCATACCTAGTAGCATGGGTTATGGTGCGCAGTTTCCTGAACGAGACGACTTATATTACTTCAATTATTGCCTCAATTGTAGGTGACCGCGGCTCTCCACCAACCATCCCTGGTGGTGCGACCCTCGTCTTTGACGTGGAACTGCTAGATATTCTGAACAGGAAACCATCGGAGGCGAAAGAAGAGCTTTAGGCGGGAATGGTGAACTATGTAACCTCTTCGAGGCTTTATCAATCTTTGCGAAATCGAAAACTGGCATACTGCCTCGCATGATGACATGTAATTCAGGGCTAAATATAGCCGCAAAATTCCTCACTTGGCAAATTCGCAACAAGAGATTGCCTCCAAGAAATCCCCCGCTATAGTAAATACATAGAGTGAATTTTGAATGTCTTTCCGTCGAAGCACTGGAAGCGGACCTCCAGTTCCGTGGCAATACTGTATGTCAGGGTGAGGACAATTTACCAACCGTGCCAAGACTTAATTCAACACTCCAGCAAAGCAAGTAATTTGTGAAAGAGTAATAAAGTATGATCGATCGAGATGAATCTGCGCTGGACTAACGCCCCTGACAGCCGTGTGTTATTGGACTTTAATAGGAATACACAAAGAGGAAAGCCAATTACTCGTACCCCCAATATCGAGGGGAAGACCTACTGGGAGTTACATTTCGATCGTGCTGATCATCTTCTAAAACTGGAAGGTCTTGAAAGGCGCTCCCCGAACTATGCGTTTTCATATGGCGCTGCATGTTGCTAGCCATACTAAAACGTTTATCACACCCTGGGTACGTGCATGTGAAAGCTGCAATAGGAACAAATAGGAATTCAATCGTGCATAGTGTACTTGATTTAAGACCGACTCACGTTTTTCTCCGGTGTGTGTCAAGCTATGATTCTTGTTGACGTAGCCTTCAGACGTGAAGGGAGAGGAAAGGAGTAGCCGGACAGACCTTTAGGGTGCTGGGTTTAGCAAAACGTTTCCCACACTCAGGGCATGCATATTTCCTACTATACGTGTCGCTGGACGTGGATGTACGAGAACGGGACCTTGATTCGTCTAGATCATCCTGAGCCGATGACCCTTTGTGGACAAGTCCTTCATCTTGCGTAACATTGAAGAGGTCGAATGAATGTGAGTAACTCTGTCGGTGGGTGGGTGGATGAAGGCTTGTCGTGGACTCCCTTTCTCTAGAGGAAGGGGTGCACGACTGTCTTGTTGAGGTTTCGATTTCAGAGGATGATGAATATGTTTGCGATGGACCGGCGCGATTCTTCCTGATAGGTGCCAAGTATAGGTCATGAGAGCGATGTCCGGGCATCTAGATAGTGCAGATCAGAGCTGCCAGTTTGAAATATACGATGGCTGGACTAACGTTTGTCGCGTTTCTGCCCTCGGACTCGGAGAGTACCTGCAAGGATTGTGGCCGGGGAGGTGGGTGTACAAGAAGATCTATGGGACAACGAGAGTCCAAATCCAGAGAAAGCTCCTGGAGGGAAACGAAAGACACGGACCGCCGAGTACCTCATGCAGACGGGGTAAAACAGGTGCTGAGCTGGAAGCGTCATAGTCGGATCCGCAAGACTCTCTGGTCATTTTTTGCATATAGCGTAAGTGATTTTTGGTTCACACTACGCTCCCCGATCTCAGAGACTTATATGCATCCGACTTGCGTCTAAATCAAAGTGTCAATTTTGGGCATACCGCCTGACGGAGGTATTCGTTTATTTTCTCAGGTCCAAAGGGGCGGATGGCCGTGTTGTCTTGAGGCAAATCATCCAAGAGGATATTCTTGGTGATGTCCGGGGAGGAAATGCAGCATCAATCCGCCAGCGGCGTCCGTTCGCTTACCTCGGGTTACTTACATAAATTTACCTTCAGGGAACTCCTAGTTGGGCGTGGGTCAAATTTCGTTCTCTGTAATTAATAGATGACCTCACCTCCAAGTCTCAAAGGTACCTCTTGTCAGCCACGACCCACAACTGCTGCGATAATTAATGTCTACGACTGAAAAATTAGCATCTTAGAATACGAAGAAACAGTAAGTGTCAACCAAGGTCATTGTTGAAAATGTCCTTCTAAATAACTTGCAATGTTACATGAACCCTGTTGAACGCATCGGCGTACCAAGCCTGATCATCATCGACATCAGCCACCCTTTTACCCGAGGGATAAGGGACCCCTGATAGTGCCCATGCCTGATCCGAACGTCCCATTTTAGACATATGCACTCATATGCGTGTTCATTGTCAAGCCATTTGTCGCTTAGTTTGCCCGAATCGCACTGACACAACTCTGGCCCGAGGCATTTCCTGCAGATGCGATCACTGTGAGTCCCGTAGGCAATGGAGCGAAGACTTTGATCTGACCGACTTTCAGAGTACTTGTGTAATATGGTGCGACTGCAGGACTTGCGGGCTCTAAAAGCTCTATTTACCCCCACAATGAAAACTGTTTATTGTTTTGTAAAGACCATTTGTGAATGCAAAATCTCCTAAATTATGGCATTTCCAGACGCCCCAATGAATGCATCATGACGGACGCCTAGAGCTCGTCTAAAGTTCAAATGCTTCCTAATTACACATATATTGACGTACAAGGGTATAAATTTTCGCTCTTCACAATCACCTAGGCATTATCAAGCTGGGGCCTAGCATGCGACTTGAGCTCGACTCGGTGCATGTTTGCGGTGAGAAAAGACCAGGCCTGCAGGACAACCTGCCGCCGGGAAAGGCGTGAGCCCCGAGACGTTATTTTATAGGTACGTAGCTGTCGCGACCAAGATCGTCGCGGAGCCAGTACCGATACAACGTCGTCTGCATTTTTCCACAAGTGGCGTTGCTAAGCAGTTTTGGGTGCTTATAAACAGCACGCCGATCTAGGAGGCACCACTTTGGTACTACTTCGATGATCCATGTGCATCATCCAACCTCACCCAACCGATTTAGTCGTCCCTGTTGTACAAGCATAGGCCGGCCCCCGGGTTATAGTGTTAGTCTAAGGGCCTTACTAATTAAGTTATAGTTTAGATTCAGAACGTCACATGTTTAGACCATTTCCGAAGCCTTCTAAATTAATTCCGGGGATGAAAACCATTTGGATAAACCGTGAAAAATCTTCATACATAGAATCGTTCTTTTGGCAGGATCCACAAGATAGCACCGCAGGATAGACAATATCGGAAAAGGAGAGGGGCCGGCATACAGATGTTGCGGCTTGGGAGTTCAAGTGGATCTCTGAATCAAAATTCCGATGACAACTCAGATAACATTACAATATTGATTTCGTTTCCTACCTTGTCAACGCTCAACTATTGAGTTTTGTAGAGTACGCGATCTAATTTCTTCGAAGCCATCCAAGACCAAAAGAAGTTATTTCGCTCTATATAGAGCGAGAATTAACCTAGGTTCTTGTTATAATACAGTTATTACCCTTCAAGGCGTTTCCCAAACTTATTCTTTAAGCCCCAAGTTTTGAGTGTAATTTCTCCAGCAGGTGATTCCTTTATAGCCCACGAAATGACGTAGTGGTCCAACACGAGCTCAAGCTCCTCGATTTCATCCAATAACTCGAGTGCTGCAATCCTAGAGATAAGACGTCCTTGATTCAAAATGATGCACGTTGGCATGACAAGACGGGAGATAGTTGCTCACCTGCTGAGCTCACCAGAATCGATGTACTCTGTCCGAATAGTTCGAAGGGATAGAGAACGGGCGGCTGTGAAACCATGATCGGTGAACCGTCGGGACTGGGCCAGTAAGGTAGGGTACGCATCAACACCAGGCAGCAACACGTTCCGAATCTGGGGTCACCGCGTCAAGGTCGTTTGCAATTAGTCCCAATCAGCTTACTCTCAGGTTCTCCTTCATGACTCGACCAAAATTATCATTAAGACCAAACATCTCATAGACAATAGCGCCAACAACGTTGAATGTATCCGCAAACCACTTGACCAACGCATTGGATTGAGATTGGTCCATATAAACCAGGACACATTCGGCAAGCACAAGTGTAGGGAGTGATGGGTCGAGAAGAGATGGCTGATCTTTATCGGAGGAGGTGCTGTCAACGAGTAGTGTGGCAAAAGCAGTCTGAAAATCACGGAGGTCAATGGCGCGGATAGAGTAGATGGAGGAGGTGAGGGTCGGGCCTATCATTGAATGGTTAAGTAGGAAAAGCCATGCGACACATCAAGGGAGCCTACCTGAAATTGTGTACTTGCCAAGGACTGAGCTGAGCTCTTTCTTCTGTTGAATAGCGTGTATTTTGGAAGTTGTGATTTCCGGAAAGTCTAGCTCGAGGTAACACGCCAGTAAAGCTCGAAGCTTCTCATTCTGACTCAATGGGCCAGTCTGGCCATAGGACGCTTAACAAGGTTGACGCTCACTCAACGCCCAACATACCGCAATCCTCCAGAATCTTGTGTCGCTACCGGCTCCTAGACTGACTATTTGGACTTTCATACCTCCCCGGCTTGCGAACTCCAACCATTGTAGTACAAGGTTATCTATCGCCTCAGATCTAACATATGTCCCTATGTTAATAAGAGGAGGTCTGAGTGGGACGAGATGTGGCTGAGGAGTCATGGATGTAATAAAAGGATCTTGTAGGTATTGCTTACGAACAGCTGAGAGGCGTGCATGAGATGCATCTGTATCTGTCGCACGTACAGCAGCATCTGCACCACCTCTGCGGTTGACTCGAGGCGGGAACATGAGAGAATGTGTGACACATGCCTGTCACACACGCGTTGTTTTCAAATGCCTTGGACGGCTCCTCTGTACCCAGCCGGGCAGGAGCCCCTGCCTCCAGGTGTTTATATTTCCCTTGTTTGCTTCTTCTTTAACATCGTTTCTAATCAGGCGCTTCCGAGGAGGATCGAGCGGCCTTGCTGCAGCAGAAGAAATGGACCGAGTGGACCCAGACAGGTATGGAGTCTTGCGCGGTAAAGACGTTGTTAGCGGGAGGTGGAGGTACATACCCCCGCCTCGGTTCTATATATGCTATAGACTTAATCATACAGGCTTTGCGATTGGTGCATTTTTCTCTCTCATGTCTGCGAGTTTTGCATACGAGGATCCGCTTTTGCGTTCACAAATGAACACGCGACAAAAGACTACAGAGATGTTCAAAGAGATGGGAAGAGGTATGCTTCGTAGCGGCAAGGGTTTTGGAAAAGTGGGAGGACTCTTCGGAGGTATCGAATGCGTGATAGAGTCGGTGCGCTCAAGGATGACTCTTACGTCTCTGCATTTCTGCCCTCTGATCTTGTTTTATCAGTATCGTGCTAAAAATGACATGGTGAACCCTGTGGCTGCAGGGTTCGTTTCGGGAGGTATATTGGCACATTCACAAGGGCCTCGGGCCGCTTTGGGCGGTGCTGTTGCTTTTGCCGCATTTTCAGCAGCAATAGATCTTTTCTTACGGAGAGAAACACCTGCGTATGTTTCAACACGACTAGAGTGGGTTTCGAATTGTCGGCTAACACTCATTTAGCGATGACTGAGTTGAGCGAATTTGGTGCGCTTCGCACATACGGTTGGATTTAACTTATTACGTTGTTTGCGACATACTATTTCCCCGCTACTCGTCTCGGCCAGGATGACTTTTTGTCCTCAGTGTCTTCAACGATACACGATGCGCCTAAGCCACTTGTCCACGGCCCAAACCAGGTGCCTCTATGGTTATGTGCAGTCTGGCTCGTCCGTAGAGGAGCGAGCCTCGTATTCTCGTATCTCGGAAGCAGGGTTTTCCGTTTAATCTAGATATAGAGAAGGCTAGCAATTTTGTCATTTAGGACCTGCGTGTTGAGAGTGTTGTCAACTTCTGCTCCGTCATCATGGAACTCCGACGACGTCACGGGCGCTTCACTACTTAACCTATTAATTCTTGTGGATCTTGCTATTTATTTCATTTCCTGTACCCTAAAACCCTTCACCAAGTTTTTCGTTCCAGCATCCTCCCTTGACCCTCGCATCCGGTAACATTGCGTTTAGTTGACGGTGGGCTCCGACTTGGACTATCCCCACTGGCAGGCTTTATTAGACTATTGTCATGTCTTCGAACACCGCTTCACGCAAGCAGCATAATTTGTGGAATCGATCTTGGGTACATCTGCGAGAGAATCTCAACTTTTATCGTATTCATGTCTTATTTTTGTAAGACATTATGTTTCTACAATGTTTACTGTAGTAGCTTACACATGCTCATATAGTACTTTTACCCCTCTGATCGCTGCCGGTATATTCTATGCTTCAAATAAAGAAGCTCACATCGCCTTCATTGATGCACTGTTCGTCTGTGTCAGCTCTGTGACGGTCACAGGTCTTTCAACCATCGACCTCAGTTCCGTCACTCCATGGCAGCAAGTTATGCTATTTATCCTCATGTGCATGGGAAGCCCGGTGACTGTCTCTTGGTTAATTGTCTATGTTCGGCGGTATTACTTTGCCAGAACATTTGAGCACATCATCGAGTCCCAGGTCTCCTCCGCTGTGGCGACTGCAACTACAAAAAAGCGAGACACGAGGTGGTCCAAGGGCGTAGTATCTTGGCGTAATATAAAGTTGAGGAAATTGCGAGGGAGCTATTTCTGCCGCTCCCGGACCGAAGAAGCCCATAAACGCGATTCAAACAGTCACAGGTTTAGGCCTGATATGATTCATCGTGTAAAGGGTTCACCAGAACTAGTTGATCCTTCGGGTTTGATTAGACATGGCGGCAGCGATCCAGCGTTGTCTCAGGATAGGTGGGAGAATGCATCAAAGAGCAATGGGAGGATCGCCACCAACGTTCACGGTGTCCAGTGAGTGTTTGTTTGAGTAGCAATGGCAATAGTTCCCTCACAACACTCCCAGAGTCAAGGAGCTTGTCCCCGATGGAGAGGCATCGCCACGAACGTCCCACCTTTCACAGACGGCCATCCCTCCACCTCGGTTAAGCTCCTTCGACTCCAAACACCATACAAACCCTGGCTTAAGATCTTGTGAACTACCCAGCGAGACCGTTCGAGAGGAAAAATCTTTTCCACGGGAAGGAGAGAAATCCTTTCCGCGTTCACAAACCATCGAGTTCGTCCAACCTGAACATGAACATGATCAGAGATACGTCCATGGTCGCAACCATCCTCATAGTGGCGACGAAGAGAATATGGCAACCTCTGAACGACTTGTTGAGGCCCCATTATCTACAGCTGTGCGACGCAAGCGGGGCTCTATCCGTGAATATGAAGGCCTCTCGGACGAGCCAGCGTCTAAGAGGAATAATCTTATTCATGAACATTTACATAGGCCAGCACTAACTCGCACTGAAACTTTAGATACAATGCGTTCCTCCGTTCGGCCGCACAAATTGCGGACAACGGAACAAGATTTTGGAGGTTTCCCTCTTCCGCATATCATTTTGGGTCGATTAATTCGGCGTTTTTTCCCCCGCTTACAACAGCGTCTCACGCGTACAGTCACCATTCAGCAGCAGTTGACGATTCATTCCCAGCAGGGCGGTCAAGTGAGAGATTTCTCTTTGGGCTGTAAGGTTTTGACATTATTTTCATGCTTCAGACAACTGTTCTTGGGGCTAGAGCGGTGCCTTATATTTCCTTTGATGCTATTGTCGGGAGAAATTCGACGTTTCGTGCGCTAACCGCGGAAAATCTGAAAGAGTTAGGTGGAGTTGAGTATAGAGCCCTCAATATGCTACTCTGGGTTGTGGGGTTGGTGGGTGCACTATCCCTTTTGATGTTCCGATTCACTAATTGTGCCTGCATAATGCAGTACCATGTTGGGATTCCTCTAGTGGCTTTCGTGATTATAGCGCCATATATATCGCAGGGACGCTGGAAAGATGTCTTTCGTCCGCCACAGCAGCATAGCGTTATATCGCCTGTATGGTGAGCTCAGATTTGTGTTATCCATTGACTTGGGATGGACTGTGTAATATAGGTATTCGATGTTTCAAGTCATCTCAGCTTATACGAACACGGGTACTTCCTTGGTCGATCAGTCGATGATACCGTTTCAAAAGGCCTACCCAGAGGTTTTGTGCGTTTGCTTCTTTTACGTCGTTTATCGGTTTCTTTTACTGATCACGATTGAAGAACGCTACCATTTCTCATTTTGGCTGGAAACACTGCCTTTGTGAGTGGTGTTTTTCGCAATTTCTTTATACCTATCGCTGATAGAATACCAATAGCCTGTCTTGTAAGCCCTAACGTCTTTGTTTGATTCGTTGTCTGAAGAAACATTTTTGGATAGCCTGCGCTTTGTGATGTGTGCTTTATTGTTTGGGTATTATAACGTGGTTTACTCGGATTTTTTAGCTGGTTTATCACCAAATTTGTGGATAAGAACTCCAGATCAAACGAGACATTACACTTCTTGCTTGATCATCCTCGTCGTTGCTTCATATACCTTTTCCCATCACACCAAACGTGGTTTCTTCTTACCGTCCTTTTCATGTTGACGTGCGTTTGACGTTACATTACCGATTGGCAAGCGATATTGACACACATACCTTTAAGATTCACCGATTGGTTTTTCTTCCTGGTCCTGGACATTGGGAACCCTGCGATCAATCCCATCCCTTTGGGTACCAGATTCGCAATTGGTCTGTTACAAGCAACAGGTGCATTCGTCGATGTATTTCTTTCGCACAGTTAACTGATTGTCAATAGCGGTTCGATCGGCCGGATTTGGCACCGTTGCACTGTCTGCACTTGTTCCAGCCGTCAAGTATATCCATTGCCCTGACGTTATTTCTATATCGTTAACGAACTCATTTAGGGTCCTGTACGTAGTGATGATGTATGTCAGCATATGTGAGTTGAAATACCAATGCCTAGAGGTGTCACTTGACATGTGTTGTCAAGACCCTATCGCAATGAGGTAAAGCGTGGTTTAGGTTTGGATAACAATGGTTTATTGGGCTCTGATAGTGTCCGCTCTACCAACGTGTACGAGGAACGCTCACTGGGGGTATTTGAAGGCGATCAAGACGATGATGAAGATGCTGTAGCCTTGGGACATACAGGTACCCGCACCAGGTACCTCTGTTACTCATGATTTCTTCATGTACTGATATGAAACCCAGGATTTGGGGAAAATATTTGGCGGCGCACGCCCGAAAGCAACTGTCATTCGGCGAGTCTATTATATTCACGGATTTCTTCCCCATTGACATGCAATAGATATGTGGTGGTTGGCTTTTGCACTGTTTCTCGTGTGTATCGTGGAGAAAAGCTCATTACAAGACGAGAATAATGCTTCCTGGTTCAATATATTCACAATCAGTGCGCAAGCATTTTCCTGACGTGATAACCTACTTCTGAGGTCCTTGCAGTTTTTGAGCTCACGTCCGCATATGGCACGGTTGGCTTAAGCCTAGGGATTCCAACGGTAAATTTTTCATTTTTCTTATAAGTTTGTTTCACTCGTATTGTCAATTTAGCAGGACTACTCTTTCTCGGGGGCGTTACGGCCTCTCTCTAAGCTGATAATGTGCGCAGTAATGCTTCGTGGGAGACACAGGGGTCTGCCCGTGGCCATTGATAGGGCTGTTATACTTCCTGCTGAGTTCAGGGAGCAACTTGGGGATGAAAATGGAGAGGTACACCTTGGCGTGCAGGTCAACGATGAGCAGTGCTCTCACGATGAAGGCGAAGCGGAAGGCGAGTAGTTGCATGACTGTACCCCGAGCTCCTGGGCTAGAAGACTTCAGGCGCACGTATTTGCTTTTCATACACATTTGTATCGTTATCCTTTTATCATATCTTCTAGCATCTTATTTCCACATGAAAGCGAATGAGCAAGAAAAGTAAATGCGTATACAGCTGGGAGAGCCCGATTAATAAACATGAAAAAAGAAGGAATAGGAAAAAAAAAAAAAACTGTGCAAAATGAGATGCGAAAAGATATGATGAAGTGCCTATGCAGTCAGCCGAAGTCTAGGGACGGTCATATGTAGAAGCAGGAGGGCTATGAGAAAGGCTACGATGATTCAAGCCTTTCATACTCTCTCAATAGTTTATCTTTCGGATGGATAGCTGGATCCCCTTCTACAGCAATCTTGCTGGCAAGCTCTTCGATTTTGTTCATCGGCAACTTCGAACCATTTAGTAGAATAGCCATTAGCTTGTAAGCCGCTGGAACATCGATGGCGATGTCATCGATAAATTCGATTTGAGACGTGAAACCTTCCTCGAATGATGACAGCGGACATAAATCCTTTTCGTGGGCGCGAGTAAGGAATTCGGCAACAAGCTTAGCATCGCCTTCCTTGCGTTCGAGTGCGCTTCCAACCAGCTTGTCGACGAATCGTGCTTTATATGCAGTAGGCAACGCGGGGAAGTATGAGTCAGCCTCTTCGAGATTCCGAACAGCCCAGAATTCTTTCAAGTCCTCGTCAATCTTCGCATTAGCTTGTTCTTCCGTCAGAGAAGGTTCCGCATCCTCTTCACTGGCTTCGCTTGGTGCAACACACTCCTCCTCAACCTTGGTATCGTCGGGAACAGGTCTGGTGCGTGGAAGTAGCGCCAATTTCTTACGTTGAGGAGCCTCTGGCAGTCCAGACTGGCTGAAGTCGGCACTAGGTTTACGGCTCGGCGGTCGACTGGACTTTCCTGGAGCAGGTGGTTCGGCAGCAGCATCGGAGTTCAGCATCGCAAACATGTTTGAAGTCGAGTTTGTTCGGGAGAGACTGCTGCCTGGCTTTGGCTCCTTGTTTTTGGAGGCAAAGACACTGCCGGGACCGAAGGTGAGAGGTCCGCCCGGAGCTTTAGCGATCTTGCCAAACTGTGTAAGATCACCTGCAGGAGGAGGGGGACGGAGCGGGGCAGTAGCGACAGCCGTCCAGCCGTCTGCCCCTGTTTGACTACCGTATGCGCCTCTGTGTTCACCGCGACGAGAACCACCTCTCGACATTGGATCACGATTCATGTTACGCACTGACTGGTCCTTCTCAATTTGTGCCTTGGCTTGATCTTTGGCAGCCTAAAAGCAGACGTGTATGAATATTTTAAAACACTATACACCAAATCAGTCGTTACCTGCTCGTGAACAGCGGCAATTGTTGTTGGCGCAGCTTGGACATTGCGAGTAATCCATTTGCGATCACGTAACTCAAGAACATCCTACGTAACGAGTGGTTAATGGGGGAAAAGACGCGAAGCTTGGTCACGTACCAATAACATATATTGCATACGGCTAGTAATGTTCGAGCTCTTTGACAGCTCTTTCATCCTTTGGAAGTAAACATCCATGTGGCTGCGTGCCTTATCTGTGTCAAGCTGGCGACCGACTGTCGATAGTAGTTTGCACAAGCTTTCAATCTCTTCCTCTTCGGGGTTCTCGACATTTCCAAGAAGCTTCTTGATGCATTCGTGCATAATGCGTTCTGTAAGCATCTGCAGTTTAAATAATTCACCAATAAACTTGACGAGACCAAGACCCTGTCGCTTGGCTTTTTGCGCAGCATAATACTCATCAGAATATAGAACTTCTTCGCCGGTGCCCTTGCCCGCGGCATCCGCCTTGTCAGCGGCGTCTTTAGCGGCCTTGTCATCAGCAGCCTTGCTCTCAGCAGCTTTTGCAGAAGCTTCTTTGACGGACCAGCCACGCTCGAAGTCTTCTTGGCAGCGATTTAGCAAGTATTTGCGGAAGAGTTGACCACCGGCAATGGGTTTGCCATCGACGTTGCGAATACCATCGTCTTGCACATTCTGTGAAATCTGTTCCATCATCTTGCGACACAGTCGGGCGTACATCTCAGACCAGGCCGCTTCGTCTGTCGCCTTCTCGAAAACGAGCCGAATAACTTGTATCAGCGTGCGGCCGTCTTTCTCCTTTTCGGATTTGTTCGCCCAGCTGATGATCTGGTCGGAGATCGAGTCAAACCGTTCCATTGCGAGCTTGTTGAGCAAACCCTTCACTTTGCGTTCCACAACCTCTGGGGAATCGGGGTCTGAGGGAACTGCTCTCCGCGAAGTACTCATAGGTGTCCATCTGTTCTCCGACGCTTTAAGCGGCTCTACAGGCTCGAGCGACATCGCGTTGTTCGCACCAAACGACGAGCCTGTGCGCTCCCGATCCTGCATCGAGGGTGCACCGGGCTTGTTCTGGTCACGTGTCTTCCCGCCGCGCTGGCTACGGGTGCGGCCACTTGGATTGAGTGTTGACGATTGCGCAGGGGCACTACCACCCTGACTCGCGGTACGCACCATAGGCGGGGCGCCACGAGGGAACACGACACCGGCGGGAACGCCGCCAACAGATGTGGAGCGTGACATTTGGCTTGCAGCGAAGCGATCCTCACTAGTGACTTTATTTGTGCCAAACTGACCCATAGAGAAGCCAGAGGTGGATGAAGGGCCACCTTTGGCCCCAAAAGGTCCGTTCATTATGCCAAGGCCAATCGATGCGGAGCGGCCACTAGGAACGCTAGATGGTGGCGGCATATTCATTTGTGAGCGAGAGTTGCCACGTCCACGACCCATCGAGCCGCTAGCTTGATCTGTCGGCTCGATTCCGATAGCATCAAGTGCTGGGAGCGAATCAGGCTTGTCCGTACAGACTGCCATGAATTGTAGCAAGAAGTCGCGATCATATCTGTGTATCACGTGTTCAGTAATAAACACACCAAATTGCACAAATGTCTGTACCTGAACTTGCCATTGGAGGCGCCAGCATTGAGTTCGGGTTTCGGGCTCATAACACCTTGAGGGTATTGTACCTTCTCGAGGTTGTCAATGGCACGAGCAGTAGCAAGAGCGGAAGGGAGAGAAGGAGGAAGTCCGGGTTTAGAGGTGGCAGAGAGATCGAGTGGGCCGGGGATAGGGCGCTTAAGCTTGGGCACCTCAGGCGGGATGGGTGAAGATGATTTGAGGACAGCTGAAGCTACAAGGGATGGTTCTGGAGAACCAGATTCTTTGTCTTCCATTTCCTGTTCTTCAGCCTCTTTGCGAAGTCGCTCCTCCTCTTCAGCTGTGGCTTTGGCAGCGGCTGCTGCTGCTGCTTCCTCTTCGGCCTTGCGTGCAAGCTCTTTGGCGGTGGCCTCCTCAGCCTCTTTGCGCTTTTGTTCCTCTTCCTCCTTTCGTATACGTTCCTTCTTTTCCTCCTCCCCCCGTATACGCTCCTGCTCCTCGCGTTCCTCTTTCTCCTTGCGTTCACGCTCTTTGTGCTCCTCTTCTTCTCGCCTTTTGCGTTCCTTCTCCTTCTCCTCCTCTTCCCTTCGCTTGCGCTCTTCCTCCTCCTTACGTTTGCGAATTTTCTCCTCGTGTTCCTTCTGTCGCCTAATAACGCGATCCTGCTCGTCCTTCTCCTGTTTCTCCTTAGCTCGTTGTTCCTCTTCTACCCGCTTTGTTCGTGCCTCCTCTGTCTCCATCCTGATTACGGTAGGCTTGCGAGAGTGACCCGAGGGCGGCGGCCCCGGCGATGGCGACTGCACTTCTGAAGGTCCAACAACGGGGCTCGCTACGGATGAAAGATCTACTGGTTCTCCGCTATTAGGATTTCGGATCTTAATTGCAGAGCTCCGAGGTTTCGGAACAAACGCAGGTGCTTGCATGCTGAGACGGGCTGTGGGTGTCTGTGGCGTGCCAGGGGGAGGGGGAGATTGTGGATACGATGCATAAGACTGTGGCGCAGGGGGAACAGGTGCAGGGTATGGAGAGGACGTTGCGGTGGACGGGGTGGCAGACGGACCGGAACCAGGTGGAGGCGGGCCGCCATTATGCAATGATGGCGGTGGAGGTCTTGAGGGTGATGAAACAGCGTGTTGTCCGGGCGTATGTGGTGGTGGGGGTACGTGCATTGGAGTAGGTGACGGGATCCCAGTCGTCCACGGAAAAGTTGGCGGTGGCATATAACCATGATTTGGGTCGTGCATACCCGGATATTGATACTGTGAAGAAGAAAATTAAACCTGTGGATATGCTACAGCGAAGGACACATACGTAATATTGGTGGGGAGCCCACGTGGGGTGCATGGGCATCCCTGGATGTTGTGGTTGCGGATGTTGAGGATGCGGGACGCCGTGCGGCGGGATCTGATGTTGTTGAGGATGTTGCTGTTGGTGGGGAACTTGCACTCCGCTCATTCGAGGGCTACTGGGACCAAGCCCCGCACTATTTGGGGGACCACCACGGCTAGAACCATTGCTCAGCTGACGAGCGTATTGCGGCGATCGTGGGGCGCTGTTGGAGGAGGAAGCGCCAGCAGCCGACGTTGGAGGGCCGCCGGGACGGGGATAATATGCATGCTGCTGTTGTTGAGGCGGTTGACTTGGTGGAATTGCGCCTGGTCGTTGTGCGGGAGAACCTTCAGCAGGAACAGAGGGAGTGGTGGGGGAAGGGGCACTTGAAGTAGCATTACCATTCATAAAGAGGGCTTTGACGTCCAGTTTTGGCTTTACGCTGGGGGACGGAGATGGTGAGGAGGATGCGGTAGCAGGGGTGCCGGGCTTGGATGGCGGTTTGCTGAGGGAGGGCTTTGAAACAGCGCCATTTGTGGCTGGAATTGAGCCAAATGACTTTACATTGGCAGCGTCAGAAGAGAGTGGTGGCGCAGAGGCCGGACTGGACGAAAGGGGTGCTTGAGGCTCAGCTATCGATCCAAACGACAACCCGGCGGCTGAGGGGGAAAATGAGGAGGGAATGGCAAGAATAGAGAGGACTCACCGGGATTCTGGGTGGGCTGGATACTCCTGGGAACACTGACGCCATCTCGAAAAGCAGCGTTGGAAGCGGCGGGACCTGCGAGGGCAGAGGGGCGCCGGGAGTGGGTCGGGGTAGAGGACTGGGTGGGATTTGCAGAGGAAGGAGATTGGGAACGAGAGGGAACGTTGTTGGAACTCGTAGGGGGGCCTCTTGCCCAAGCAGACTTTGTAGGGGGCTGGGAAGCGGGAATCTTTGGTGCGGATGCAGTGGCAGATTTGCTCATTCTTTATAGCGATGAGGCGCGGTGGCATGGAGGAGTGCGAGAAGAGAACTCACGAACTGAGTGGGAGACTTTTGTCTTTTGGGGGAGCTGGATGGCTTTTGCGGTGGGATTGTCGTCAAGTGGAATCTGGGTAGGTGATTACTCGCTTGATATCGTGAAGCGTTGACCTGCCTGCAGGCGAGAAGGTCTTTCGCTGCCTAAAGGATGGAGATGGGGTACAAAATGAGAGTACGCTGAGTAGTAGCCTACTGGTACTCGTCCAAGCTGCAGGACGAACAACACTAAGGAGTTATCCGACGCAAATCTGACTTTCAATTTCACGGCGGACGCCTCTCCCGCTAATACGTCTCCCAAAACACATCTGGCAGCACCTCTCGCATCACTGTCCAACACCATCACTACTCGCGTCTCCTTGCAGCGGAACATGACTCACCCGTCCAGTGCTCCACCGCATTTGGCTTCTGCCATTCCTCCAATCGGTTCCCCCCCTCTCGCAATATCCACTGTTCTTCTCCCTCCTCAAGCAACCCCGGTTCTAAATCCAGCCCCAGGAGCCGCTCTGGTTCAATTTCTCGCCGTTCGAGCTCACTCAGGATGTGCCGCCGGAGGCGCGAACTCAGATAGTCGGCGTTCGTGCGTTTTCGGAAGGCTGGCGGCGTGGCTGATAACGGGGTACAGAATAACACCTAGCGCAGACTGTTCTGTAAAATGACACCAGTTAAAATTTACCACATACCACATTAAAGAACTCATATGTAACGTCAAATTCTGCGGACAGGTGATCGTGGAACGCTCGACACCGTCCAAAACTCCTCTGTAAGGTCAAGAAGATCGCGCGCGCCGGCTCGCTCGCCAACTTTCCTGCAAAGTTCTGCACAGCCGCCATTAGAGTCTACAATAACTGGCAGCACACTCAAGCTCAAACCACTCACGACGGCCAATACCCCGTCGGGTTTCACCACCTTCTTCAATGACTCCCAGAACTCCAGCGTAAAGATGTGTTCAGGGACTGCCCCTCCAGAGAAGCAGTCATGTACCACATAGTCGTACTTGTCATCCTCGGCGAGCGAAGCGTGGTCCTGCACCCACTCACCCGCGTCCTCGATGTAGACTTGTGCGGGCTCTGGGAGGCTAAAGTACTCGCGCGCATATGCGTACACCGCAGGGTCAATCTCGACAATTGTCGTATTGATCCCATGCGCTATGAAAGCCTCGGCAGCTATTCCCACACCCAAGCCACTAAACAAAGGATAGAAATCAGCAGTGCCACGAAGGCTAGTGAAGTCACCCACATAAACAAGGCACGCTCATTTTCAGCATTCTGGCTTTCATTCTTTCCCAACCGTACCGCCTCCTGCAGCACAAATGTCGAGTATATGCTGTCCCCCACATCATTTCTCGACCCCGGCGCGACCTTCGCACCCATCCACCTGCCACCCAGCAAGCTATGGTCCACACGGAGAAACCGGAAGCCCTCTTCGACATGCTCTCCGACAAGAATAAGCCCTGTGATACTATGTGTCCGCGCAAGCACACGAACTGTCGCGGGTGGATGCACCAGAGAGGAACGAGAAGACGCGCTGCCCCGCATGTAAGGCATGCGAGGGGTGGCACTCGGTGGCACAGAGAGCGCAAGGAATGCCGCAAACATAGGGAGTAGGCACGGAAGGAGACGCTTGTACACTGGAACGGCCACGCTAGGCTTGAAAGCCGATGCTTGTCGCGACATTTGCGCCTGAGCCTGGACCTGCCCCTTTGGCTGCGAGATCGCAGCACCAACTACCAGTAAAGCGGCAGCAGTGACGAGCTAATACAAAGTGTTATCGCACTAGAAGTAATGAATACGAAATGGGAGTGCTAACGATGTTTGCGCTATGTATATATCCGCCTAGCGGGAGATGGCCCCATAGCCAAGCCTCGAGCCTGTTAAGAAAGTTGAAAGCACTGATTGCTACAACGGCCTTGACGCTCATCGGTCCAGGCAGAAAGCCCAGCTTAGTAGTCTACGGGGGCGATTAGCTGATAGAGCTGGAACCATACACGACACCCACATTCCACCGCCGGACGAGTGCGACACCGATGGTTACTAACGGAAGGAGGACCATGACCTCGGTGACACCAGAGCCAAGTACAGGGTTTTTCCAATTGCTCGTCCACTTCGCAAGCGCATAGCTCGCATACGGTGCATACGCCGACCAGGTGGCAAGTGCGAACAATGAAATAGGTTCTGACAGACTAGGTGAGTTGACTGGGAGGAGCACTGAGAGGAGGCACGCTAGCAGCTCGACTTTTGAATGATTTAAGGAAGTGGGAGTGCTGCCATACAGCGGGTGCAGCGCGAGTTGAACGGCTAATGAAATGAATCCAAGTATAATGAGGAGTAGGGCGGACTTGACTAAATGTACCGGGTACGCTGGTGGGGGTTCCTCGTCAGCAACAGTGGGCGTCGTTGGGCCTGCCTTCGACGCTACTTTTTGTCGAGCCATAGGTAGGCCTGTAGTGAATATTTGAGTTATAGTGTCTGCGTTGTCACACGCTGTCTAATTGGACACTGCACATGTTCCCATTTAGGTCGGCTCAGGGGTAAAAGATCTCTTAACCAAGGTTGTTCAAAGGCCAAGCATTTAGGTGAGTCGTCAACGCTAAGTTGAACGCTTCAGCTTGAGGCAATGCTCTATCGCGTCACCGCTTTGCCAGCACTCTCTTGGTCTGCTGCAAACGATATCCATATTGCGAATCCCGCTCGGGCTCCGATTACTTCACGTCCTGCGGCGACATGCAGAGCACCACCAATCCTGCAATAATGCATACAGCCAAACATACGCTCGAAAAGATGCCAACGCTCGTTGCCTGCATCGCCCACACATAGCACAAGATCCCTACCGCCGCCATGACGAAGCCCACCACGCAAATATATATGCACAAGGAATGGAACCGTTGAAGCAGATGCAAGGGTGGCTCCTGAACTCTCACATATCAGTACGATGCAGATTGACAAAGGGCGCTACACACATGCTGTCGATATAGAACCCGTTGCAAAGCGACATGCGGGTCCCTGGACCAGACTGTTTGCTTTTCTGAATCTGAATCCTTGTGCTTGTCTTCTTTCGCTTCCTGGAGTCTGAACCGAATGAGCACGAATGCCGCCGTGAAGGATAATATAGCTAATGCATCGCAGTGAGCCCTAGTTGGGATAAAAGTGATCGCGGCCACGAACCTGCAAATGAATGCAAAACTAATGAGCCTGCGAGTGTAGCATTGGCAACCTGCATGGTGGTGGTATCTGGGTCACCTTGATTAGGCGTCGTGATGGATAGCAGCTGCGCTTCTGTCGCCGCAAAAAATGTTGTCTATACAGAATTAAAATATGAAGTGAATAGTGGTTGCTTGCTTACAATGACGCTGATCAGCTGCAGTCTGTCCATCCATGATTTTTCGAGCTGCTGCTCTGCCTTCTTTCGTGCCTGGTCGTCCGCTTTGTCCTGATCCTCTTGCGTTGCTAAATAAGGTGTTACAACAGAGTAACTCGGAGACCGACAAGGTACTGACGTTTCTTCGTAGGTGGTATTTGGGGGACCCATGCGTGAGTGTGATTCCGTGCAAAATCGTCCTCGAACCCAGATGGCCACGTCGCGCCGCTGGGGCTGTCCGTGATACCTACTCGGGGTCTCATATGAGCACTTGTGGTCCCATTCTCTGGAGTCTCGGATATTGGAAACATGTCAACGGGTATTTTAGAGAAGCTGGCACACACTCTGACGTTGAACGGCGCTATTTATGGTAAGTGTGAGCCAAAAACAGTGATACAGATCGTGAGCAAGGTTATGCTCGGCGCCCTCCGGCGTTGATTCAAAAGCGCAGGCTAGTTAATTTCTTTCTACTGGCACATGAACAGACAGACCTTGCCAGAAACACTGTGACGCAGAGTGCAGGCGAAAGTGATTTGGTGAATTGTGCTTACTAATGGTGAAGTGGCGCTCTATGTAGGTACAATGATTCGAATATGTAGTCATGATTGTTTTACAACCCGTGCTTTTACATTCGTCACGCAATTATACCTTATTACACCGAATTAAAAGATGACACTTTACATAAGCTTCAAGGACCGCCTGCAAGAGCCAAAATATTCGCAACAGCTTGCTCCGCTGCGGACATGATCGCTGCCTGCGGATTCCCGGCGGCCAAACCTAGAGAGCCCTTCATCAATATTTCTGCTCGTGAACCATGCATGAATCCCAGCTTACCAGGGAAAATGGACGCATCGACAACAAACAGGTTGGTGGTGTTCCAGACTTTGGTATTCGAATCAACAACGCTGTCCGACGAGCTATTTCCTATTTTGCAGGATCCAATCCAATGATTCTAGGAGGAGAAAGACTACTAAGAGACGAATTTGATAAAAAATCTCCGAATATCTTACGGAGCACATGTTAGAGGGGTCATAAGTGGCGACTGCAGTGAAGGCTTAGTGCGCTGTGCACTGTCTCCTGAGAAAGACCACATACCGTATTCAGTCATAGTGGTTGTGTTGTCGGGCGTAACAAGAGTAAGACCTGGAACTGTAAAGCACGAATCAACAACACATCCTCGTTATGTAATAAAGAACAGACCATACCAGTGTTAATATTGCTGAGCACATCATTTAGTCCCTGGAGAAGAACAGCGGTATCGTTCGGATCAGTGAGCCATGGGTCGACCAGAGGAAGTGCTTTGAGCGTGGCGTCAATGCCTATGCGGCCTCGTGAGGTGACACCAGTAGACCTATGTGATGCGATTAGCCGGGTGATGGCACTGCGGAGAAAATGATTTACAAATAAACTGTGATCGTGAAGACTTGACTAGAATTATATGGATACACAGTCGTCACACTGCTGGCACCAGGTCGTACAGTGCCTTGCAGCTTTGAATGCTGCTTGTTAGTACAATACAACTGGCTGAGGAGAACAACCTTACATAACGTTGAACCTTGTCAGGCCCACTGTATATTCTCCAGAAGTTTAATCTTTAAAGGACACGGCCAATAAATAAATATTCTGGCTATAATTGACAACCTACTTGGGAGAGGCTCCTGCGAAAACACCTGTGTGGTTTTGGGCATACTGTGCGGCATCTGCCGGACGAGGCGAATCCCAAATGTCATTCTTCGTGAGGACATAGTTGTTACTTAACCATAAAAATAAATTTACTGCATTCTTACCCAGTTGTCATAAGAATCAATGCTAGGATGCTGTAAAATCAAGTTTATCGATGGGTTGTCGGCGACATTGTATCCTTAAGTAATGGTCAACTTCAGCTGTTCGTGAGCAACGCGAGTACATACCAACTTGCGGAAGGATAATCCAATCGGATTGTGGGGGTAAGTCAGCGGCTCCCGGACTACTCTGGACAACCTCCAGCATATCGGTGGGTCCGATTCCAGATGAGAAAAGAATGCGAGGGTTGCCAAACGATCCGGCAGAAAGAATAACACGCCCATTGGGATTGAGTGAGACAACACCGGCTGGCCCAATGCTTGTGTCGTTGGTTTTCACACCCGTAATTGTTGACCCGTTACGAACGAGACTTGTTACCATGGTATTTTGCAGGAACTTGAAGTTCGAGCGTGCCAGAGATGTTTGTAAGTAAGTCCGGACGGGTCCCCATCTCATCCCTTGCTGGAACTACGAGTTTATAGGCCGTTAGTGAACTTATCGTTGTATAATACGGTGAACCCACATTCCATGAGCTGTAGCCAAAAATATGATCCTTTGAATCCGGATTGTCGTTTACGGTGATGTTGGTGTAGCCTTGACCTTTGAGAAGTTGTGAGGTGACATCGTACGCTTGCTCAAGATACCTCTTTCCATCTGGGGATGGCGTATCGGTGCTGGGAAGCCGGGCTTTGAGAGCTGAAGTGTATGGTCCATGATTGCTCCAGCTACTTGGCCACCCGTTGGAGGTCGAGAATTCGTATGTTGTGGGGAACCAATAGAGACTAATGATAAATAAATATGAAGAAGTGCCTGCAAGATTCGCTCTACCTACCCGCCATTGACGGACGTACCCCCGCCGACTAGACAGCCCGCGAAGAACGTGACATCTGCCAGAGATTAGAGGTTTCCATTTCAATGAACACATCCCCTCACCTTTACAAAACCAGAAAGAGTCATTACTGCTGAATTCTGATTCAAAAAGTCCAGGTACATCAAAACGTGTAAGCTGCCAATGTCTTCCTTTAAACTTCGTTTCAATCTTGGGGATAAATGTGAACTACGTACATCAGCTCCCGGTGCACCAGGCCAGAAAACATCTCCTCCAGTAATTAGAACTGAGGGGCCGCCACGCTCTTGAAAAGAAGAGGTTAGTCGTAGGAATGGCGATGCAAACAGATGGTCTACCAAGTAGCAAAACCTTCTTTCCAGCTTCGCTCAGTCGGTCGGCAGTAACAAGTCCGCCTGCCCCTGAGCCAACCTGCAACAAGATTTCGTCCACACGATACATTATGATTCAAAGCACTCACAACAATGTAATCAAAGGTGCCAGCAGGGTTTGTAACCGGTGCTGTAGGACTTGAAGTAGGGCCAGTTGGACTAGACGATGGGGAGCTTGTCGGAGTCGGCGGCGGGGCAGGGATACCGCTCAAGTAGCCAGTATAATTTGGGTCATGAGCCCCAACCACGTTTTCTCCCCAGAAACCGACTGGTTGATATATTTTTTTTGTGAGTTTACACATGTACTTCTACGAAGGGTGGAAATACTGACAATCTGTATGTTCCTGGAATGTACTAGCAGGGTCAGAAGCTATGTACTAAAGTCAGTGACGTCTTAAACACATTGTAACTTCAAGTTGAAGACCTACGATCATCCACACCCACGGTGCTGACTGCCCAAGCCCAAGCATCCACTGAGTTTAGATTAAGTGAACCACCTGAATTGTTTTATGTGAGTGGGTTTATTCCACAACAATTGCCAGAATTGAACTAATCAACAATATCACCTTGCCACGTTGTGCAGTTTTGACATCTAAACACCCACTTCCAGTGCGTAGAATTGACATGACTCGAAGGGAGTGTGGTCAGAGTTGGGCCTGTATATACCGTGGGTTGGACGTAATCTCTATATTTCCGTCAATTATTTTTTAAATATCGCAATATTGGGGTTACTCACGTCGCAATACGGGGAGATGCTACTATTGCGTTGCCATTAGGCCAAGCAACGAGCAGTAAGGCTAATAAACAACGTGGAGAAATTAGCTGGGATTAAGTTGCCACTAATGGACGAACAGTTGAGCATAGCCCCGCCAACGGATAACCCTACCCATTGGTTTGCCACGGGTGCAATGATTTCTCCAATGAATTCAGTGGAACCAGCGCCGGACGTCGCCGTCTGTTTTAAAATTGGAATCCGGGTTAGAAATTAATTAACGAGGTGACTGACCGGAAAAGTAGCTGCATAGGTCACAAGATGAACGGGATCTGTGTATGCCTGAAAGTTGAATCCATTTTCCGTGTCGTAAAACGCGACACTCTCTTGAGCTAAGACTGTAAATGATGTTAGAAAAGTTCGCTTAGGGTTGCGGACATCCCTACCCATTTTTGCTAGTGGCAAAAGTGCCAGTAAAAGGCGACCAAATGCCATGGAGGGGTTGAATGTAGGGAAAGTCGAGAGAGTTTCGGATGTTGGGCATCGTATTTTATTGAGTTCCACAGAGTAGACGGTTTCGAAGACAGATGACTTGAATTCCCAATATAGCTTATCCTTGATTATTCCGTGCGTTTACCGAGAAGATTTGATCTTTACTGTCCCTTCCACTACTAAAGGAGACTTTGTCAAAGGTCCTTGTTAGATGTGTGGGCTTACGCAGGGAAATGCTCTAAATCTTCCAACAATGATATTGGTGCCATCGCGAACGGGGAGATATTTGTTTCACGTTTACAGGAAATATCAGCAGGAGTCTGTCGAATTGTATCATAAACAAGTTGATTGCACGGAGAAAGCTCGAGAGCTCACTTCGAGCTGTTCCGACTGCGCTCCACCATGGAGATAATTCGGATTACTCGCTGGCTCATGCTCATCATGCTCACCAGTGATCAATTTAGTTTAGTATAGTGCAGAGCTCAATCTTTTTTTGGCTTGAAATTAAAACCCTGTCAGTAGTGTGCTCTTCTATCAAGCGCGAAACACGCCGGGAGTGATTCCAAGGGTTGATTCCGCTCATTCATGCAGGGAAAGATGTATATGCCTAAAAAGAAAAATCTGTTTCGGTTCCCCTACTAGGGGTGGTTGCTTTGGTGTTTAATCAAGTTTACAGAGTCTTGCGGCTGTTCCGAGTTTACATAAGACCTTTACACCTGCCACGTGGGCCATGTGCCTATGGAGGCACTACGGAATTGTTCTGCAACGCGAGTTGCGGCGAGTAAGTAAGAGATGACCGAGACCTCTGGGTTGATTGGTCGTCCGAGATTTGCCCTATGGCTCGTTCATTGGTTGAATATGAGTTATTCTCAGCTTGGGTTGAATGTAAATAGACAAATGGGCATGTGACGCATGCACTGACTCCTAACTTGACGTTACAGCACTTCGATTACATAAGGCGCCTGGCGGACCGTAAGATTCGACAGTAATATCGCTATTACTCACGTCACCTACACCGCCGGATGAGTTTCTGGTCCGAGCAATACTTAGACGAGACATTTACCAGTGAACCAGGACATGTAGTTACATGTAATCATTATCTAGCCAAGCTTTGAGAAATATGTGAAAAAGCGGTTTGCTGGGAAACAGGCCATGGCTGATAGGGCATGGCCAATCAGCCACCGGCCCTCGGTCTAGGCCATTATGTCATAGGTCACGTGTTCTAATATAATCAATCATTACTACCTGCCGCGCTAGCCTTGGCCTACACCTTATTACAATTCCCTAGGAGGATGAAGTCCGACAGGAATTGTTCGTACAGTCCTGTAGGATATCAAAAGTTCATCTGCCGTTTCCTATTGTCTTTCCCACGAATAGAGTTGATGATTAGATGTAATACTCCCACGACTAGAAAATTGTTCAAACTCCGTCTCAGATACAACACGGGGATACTCCGATGATCACTAGGTGGTGGTGGTCAGCTTCCAATGGGTTTGTGGTCTCGGTCATTGCATGGACATTGTATACCCTATTACAAGACATATGTATGCAGTAGTTTCTTGAAATCCTGAAATATTCATGTTTCTAAGCATACCCGGTTTTGAAGTAGGATATTGATGATGTAACCACAGCGCCATTAATCCAGTCATTACCCTACATTTAGCAACAGCACTGGAGGCTCCTATGGCTAAAAGCAGCATGAGATTCTTGGAATTTGTCAATTAAAGCCCATTTGTTGTGAGTTAGTCTCCATTTCAAGCTATCTGACTGCAACAATGCTGCTTCACTGATCATCCACACGCACAGATGATTATCATTGCTCAAGTCCCAACGTGCCCAGTGCCCAGTTTTATTTGGATGGGGCTCTGCTTGATGATTACTGTGTGACAGGCTGATGGATCTGATGGTATGACCAACCCCAGAAGCACGTTGACAAGCATGATACTCGACAGTGCCTATTACACTACAAAAGATGCTCACTGCACATGTGCCTATCATCATCAGCTTTCGCCAGACCATCATCTGCTGTGCTACCTCCAGTCCACCAGACACGTCATCTCCACACTCATTCTATTTTTCATTGATTCTATTTTCAATATGCCATCCAGCATTGCCGCCACCATGTCCCATGATTCGTTTCAGATGACCGCCAAGCCAGACATACACGTTGGACCACGCGTTGAACTTCCTAGTTGGTGTTCTCCCCTTGATGTTCATTTGTCCAGTCCTCCTCCACAAGTTGCACATCGTCGGTACTATCCCCTATATGTCGAATCTCCTGAAGGCCATACCAAATATTCCCCTCATATCCTCCTTATCACATTCACGATTGCATATGGGTATTCGATCAAACCTTCCATGCTCCCTTCTATGTCATCGGTTTTGACCCAAACTTAGAACCAGTGAATGGTTGGCATCGTATCGTCCTCAGGAATAACTGGTACATCAAAGAGCACGGACCAGGAACAGAGATTTGCTACGGTTATGTGCCTAAGGACTTTGTCAAGAAGGGCTCGTCTTCGTTCCCTCTCTGGAGGAAATTCGTATCCAAGTGTCGTGATTGGTTCACATGTTTCTGAGTCGTCATCAAGTCACATGACTCACTTACTCATCTTCGGAGATATTTGACAAGCAGCTGGAATCCTATTGGATGGCTATAACTCATTTTCATCACCTGACTCACTCGCTTCTTGGCTGTACTTCTATTTCCAATTGTTCCACATGGTCTATTGTCTGTGACTCACTTCTATTCTATTTCTGGCTTCTATTTCAAATTCGCTGCCACATTTCTATTCATTTCTTCGACCACCTGACTCATTTTTCCATTTCCTTACAAACCACCTTCCTATTTTGGTTTTCTGCCTCTCACTGTTAGTCATTTCTCCTGTCTGCTGTCGACGACATCGTTGTATGGCATACTCGCATCGTTTGTTGTTCTGCTCATGTATATAAGGCCTGTTTCGCCTTAGTGTACCCCAATTCACCTCTATCAGTTGGATTCACTCGTCTAAGTCTCAAGTCTAAGTCTTCTAAGTCTACTACTACTACTACGTCTACGTCAAGGCCAGCTTTGTCAATCACGTGACATTTGCTGTTGTATCTCGTCTACGCTTACGTCAGCATATTACGTCATCATCTTCGTCACTGCTACGTCCTCATCTTTGTCTTTGTTCCACCCTTTGTTGCTGCTGATAGCAAAGCGCACTGAGCCGGAACACCAGTGTAAGTAGCCGTGCAACGACGACACCACTACCCACTGTCTTTTGGATCCATTTCCGAAAGTAAACCGACATTTGTGGCTGCCCCAGAGAGGCCCAGTCCATCGTCTATCATCTCAGCAATCCCTATTCCCATTTCGACACACATCCTTCCATCAAGTCCTTCCAGAACTCAGTTCGGTCTAGCTCATTGATCATTCATCACACACGTTCCTCATCCATCATCTTCTCAATAAGGCCTTATCCCTTCCTGTTTCATCTATCCGGCACTCTCTCCGACAGTTATTGCCATTTATATCTGTCATACCTAGCTATTCCGACGACACCTGTCTATTTCGTACATAACAGGAAGTCAAATTGCAAGTTAACTACACTTTGCGACAGCCAATACAGTTGACAGCCATCTCAATTGGTACCCCACACCGGATCAAAGCTTTTCCTGCAGATCCTATTCCACATCCGGACTTACCCTTGCCATCTTAGGACCTATTTGCCTCGCCTCATTCATACATCCAAGGCGTTTGGCACTCATACCTTCTATTTTGGGCTTCATTAAGCGCGTACTTACCTTTTGACGCTCATCCGGCCTCCGTTTGTATTCCCATTCATTCCCAATCCGACTCCTACCACCTCCGACTACTTCCGACCACATTCGGTCTCTGCCGACATCTGACAGTGCCCTTCATCAAGTGCCAATTTCCAGGATCTCATTAGCCCGATTTGTACCGGATCCTTTTGACGTCACCCATCGGCGATCGTTCCTAGTGCCTGTCGATCAATCTTCATTTGTCGCTGTCTGTCCAGTACTCTAATCAAAGTACAATCCACC